>CM043711.1:1004584-1429584 GCA_023969325.1 Oryzias curvinotus
CCTACCCACTACAACCCCCCCTGGCCATATTGACTGAGCCCCCCTCCCCAACCCTTTAAGTGCCCTCCCCTCTCTGTGATGGGGAGGGAAAGCCCCAGAGGGTCCCAGCAAGCCAGCCCCCAGGTCTGTCCCACCCATGCACTCACAATCATCTGGTTACCCCCCCACCCCTGCCGCCACGCAGTAATCCCCCCCCAGTCGACCGACCCCCAGCGCTGTATGCCCGACCATCACCGCAGCCGTAGAAATCTGTTTTTACATTTACATTGAAGGTTATTTTCTAGTAAATCTTTGTGTGAGGAAAGACACATTTTATTGAGCATGAGTGATTTATGAAAGCAACAAAAGGGACAAACATCCAAGGGGTTTTGATTCTAAAACCTGTCCATACAAAAAATCAGCGACACGTCAATCAAGCGGAGGGGAGGCGGGACATCCTCGACATGCAGTAGCTCATTGGCTACTGAATAACTCCAAGTCTTATGTCAACATACCGGTTTAGAAGGTACTGGTAAGTTTTTCATGTTTTTCAAATCTGTTACTATATTAAATGATCATACGTGTACTTTATGTAACCGGAGGATGCCAGCACAGTCAGATGAGCTCCACCAGTAGCTGCTAGTAAAAAAAAAGATGTTAGAAAGTAAGATGTTGCATGAAAACTATCACCATTCATTGTAAACAATGTTCTCCTGTGTTAGCCATGCCAGCTAGCTCAATGCTAGCGGGGTTTCATGACTTTTACGGACTAAACAAAGACGATTTTTTACACAGAGTCAGGATCTGCCATGTTAAACCTGGAAATAATTACCCGTGAATTGTCACTACGCTTAATCATTTCTTTCCAAGTACATTAATGTATAACCTATAAGGTTTCTCAACATTTCCTTAGGGATTACAGAGGGAATTGAACATAGCAACATATTGCTGTAAGAAAGTGAAAGGAAAGAAAGTGAAAGCTTTCCTAGTTTGGGATCATGTTCATCCCTATTTAAAAAGAAAAAAGTACAATTCTTTATGTTTTAGAAACACTCAATTTTTATTTGAGGCACCAGAACTGTATTTCAAAACCATTTTTTTCTCAACCTGAAATATTGCAGGTTCACAAGAAGTTAACTGTCACGTGCAATCTGCCCTTCTGGCTCCTTGAAGGACATCAACCGTTGAAGTGCTAGGTGTTCAGTACTAACAGTGAAGGGTAGTCCACACAGGTAATATTTAAAATGGCTAACTGCTCTCACTGTTCTCTGCGCGTCACACAGTAGCGCCTCTTTGCTTTGCTGAAAGTACGCCTGAAGTTTGCCACCACTCTCTCCCCTTCTGGTAAAACTTTGCTCAGCACTGCCCCCATCCCTACCTCACTGGCATCTGTGTCTCAAATGATTGGAAGATTGGGGGTCCACGAGGTTAAGTCTGAGAGGACTCTGTCAAGGCTTTCTTAAAGAGCCAAAGGCCTGCTTACACTTTGGTGTCCAGGTAAAATCCTTGTCTTTTCTCTGTAGGCAGAACAAGGGTGCAGCTATACAAGAGAAGCCACACACAAATCGCCTGTAGTAGGAAGCCAGGCCAATGAAACACTTCAGTTCTCATAGATTGGTGGGGGTTGGTCAGTCTCTCACTGCTTGCACTTTCCCCTTCAGTGTGCTGATGGCCTTTCCACCTGTCTCAAAGGAGCTCCTGTGACCAGTATGTCATCTAAATAGATCAGACATTCCTGTGTTGGAGTGTCGGCCAGCACCTTCTCCATTAAATGTTCAAAGGTGGTCAGAGCTTTGCACAGGCCAAACGATCAAACTTGAAACTGCCAAAGCCCCCTGCCTGTACAGAAAGCAGTCTTTGGTCTGGCTGAGGGGCACCTGCCGGTATCCATTCTGAAAGTCCAAGGAGGAGAATCACGAAGAACCGGACATCAAGTCCAAAGACTATGCGGGGTAATGGATATGAGTCCTTTCTAGTCACGCTGTTCAGTGGTCTGTAGTCCACACAGACCCTCATTTTAAGCTCTTTTTTTTGCTGGGGATGGTGAAAAAGCAGAAAGGTTTGAAGTGGGGGGGTCTGACTGATGACGTGCTCCTCTCACCCTAGCAGCTGGCAGTTGCTGTCTGGGTCCCTGTGTATAATGCACCATTGAAGCTGTGGGGCCAGCGTGTTATTTCCCAAATCCAGCACACAGCTGGCAGCCCGCAGAAAGTCCTTTCCCAATATGCAGGTCCCCTGCACTTCTGCAACCCACACCTTAAAGTTCACAGAAAGTTCCCTGATCCCTATGGCCACTGTCCCATTCCCCAACACAGAGGCGAGCGGTCCGCAGTTTCACAGTCGTAAGTTCTAACTGTGCTTCCACTGGAACCAGGTCAGGTCTAAAGCGTAGCCGTGGATCCACTCTCAATCAGGGCTATGCAAGGGGTCCCGGTCAGGGCAACGGGTATGTGACAAAAATACCCTTTATGAGTCCAGCCCACCACCCTCCATGACTCTGTGTTGTCGTCTGTCTTAGGCCACAGTGAATCCCCGTTTAAAGCTGGTAAGTTGGGCTTCAACCAGGGTGAGCGAGGCAGGGGAGGACACAGCAGTTGGGACCTGTGTTGTCCCATCTACACAGGCCCAGAGTCGTTTCCCTGAACACCAGCCCGCTTTGGGCATTGCACGCTGATATTGCCAGGTTGGCCGCACACCCTGCAAATGGGAGGGTCCTGGTGAGTTCAGTTCAGTAAATTTGTCAGCCCAAGCCGGCTTTTTCTGGCCTGAGTCTACGTGCACCGCAGTCCTTACAACTGGACCACTCCCAACATAGTTGTTGTCTGTTGCTGCCGCTCCTACCATCTCTTGTTCCAGGGCTAGCTCCAGAGCCTCTTGCAGACTAGAGGGATGTGCCAGTTGTGTCTGTATCCGCAGCTCTCTGGGTCTTATGGCTCCGATGAACTGATCTCTGGCCAGTTTACGGTTTCAATGTCATTGGCCAATACACGGAGCGGCTCACCGTCATGTCTCAGTCTGTTTGCCAACGAAGTATGAAGAACACTGGATCTGCAACACTGTCCAAACTGTCGCTGTAGAGCACTAACCAAAGCTATATAATCACCCCTTTCCGCTGGGCTGAGCAGCAGCAGGGATGTTAATGCTTCGTCTGTGAGTCACATGGCCAGCTGCAGGGCTTTAACATCTCCTGAAAAGCCTGGGCTTAAAATTCAAACTGGGCATGGAAGGCCTCCCAATCTGCTTTGCCGGAGTATTTCAGAGTGTTCACCTGGAGCTGGCTGCACAGGGCACCTCCATCTTTGTTTACATTTGGCCTGACATCACTATCCACGGGTTTTTTGGTGCTGGCGCTGGCTCCTTCGCTGAAGCCGGCGTCAGCGGCCAGCTCCCTGCTGTTTGTCTCAGATGGGCTACGTGTTCTGCAGTGTGGCTCAATCCCACCAGATGATCAAAAAGACCAGCGCGATCATCGTGTACTGCCTCTTCTGTAATTTTGGGATGAGCCTCGGATTTTCCTCATTGCGTCGCCATCTTCTCCACTGAGTTTCAATGCACAGTGAGCACAACCAGACAAGTGGCGTGGTAAGTCAGAACTCAGATTTTATATATTATTTTATTTTATAGAAATCTGTTTTAACATTTTTTTTATTTGATTTATTTCAAGCATTGTAGTCAAAACAATAAAGAATTTACACATATGTTTCAAACTCATTACAGAAATGATGAAATGCATAGACTAAAAAGACTGAAAATTAATCAAAAACGTCACTTAAATCACATTTGCTTAATTAAATACAGGGATCATTAACTAAAGTATAAGTAGAGTTTGATTTATTGCTTGAAAAGGAGAGGGCTTATATAATCCCCCCCCCCCCTACTGAGTTCATTCATTTGATAGTTTTACAGTGTTTGAAATCCGGTTCTGATCAAATAGATTCTCTTCAAGTAACAAAGTCCAGTGCCTAGTAATGACTGATGATCTTCAGAAAACATTCATTCATGATTTCAGTAAACAGTAATGATACTGATATGTAATAATAATTGATTATCATTAGAACACATGATAACATTAAACAAGAAATTATTGCTACACATTGCAGATCAAGTAGACAAAATCAATAGCTTATTGGTTGTAATTCAAACCTAAAAGAGCTTGATTATTTCACCACAATCAAGTTCACACATGGATTTGGAATTATTCACCACCTGTTGATCCTTAAATCCTCTTATCTTCATATCATGAAATAAGAGTTTCTTTAGACATTTTCTTGAATATTTGGATATTTGAACATTTTTTAAGCTCATTACTGAACCCGTTCCAAAGTTTAGTGCCACACACAGACACACAGAAACTTTTCTTTGTGGTTCTTATCAGTTTGATCTTGAGGTTCCTACATCCCCTCAGTCTGTAGCCTCCTTCATTTTCTAAGAATTGCTTCTGGATATTGAATGGTAATGATGTCCCACTGGCTCTGTATAAAAGTTTTGCAATGTAAAAATCCACAAGGTCATAACATTTTTAAAATATATGGTTTGTATGATCAAGATATCCTGCTTTATGTACAATTCTGACGGCTCATTTTTGAAGTAAACAGACAGGATGTAGTGAGCTCTTGTAGTTATTCCCCCAGATTTCCATACAGTAGATGAAATATGGTAGTATTAAGGAGCAGTACAATAAATATCTACTGTTGTATTCTAATATATGTTTAGATTTATTTACGATTGAAATGCGTTGTGAGACTTTAGTTTGTATGTGTCTGATGTGTGGCTTCCATTTTAGTTTGTCATCAATAAAAACCCCTAAGAATTGGATTTCTGTAACACTTTCATTTAAGAAATTATTTATTTCAATTGAGAGCTCTTTATTTGCGTTGTGGTTTCCAAAAAACATCACTTTGGTTTTATCTAGGTACAAAGATAATTTGTTGTAATCCATCCATAGTTTTATTTTGTGACCATCAGTGATTTATGAACAACAAAAGGGACAAACATCCAAGGGGGTAAAATACTGTGATGTTTTAAAGAATGCAGACGTTGGTTTTACCACAAACTCCTCCTTTATTCACAAACAGCTCTCGTTACTGTCTGGCATAACCACGCCATACAACCAAGAGATCCCCCCAAAAGAAGTCCCCTCTAGTCTTGCGGCTTTTCCCCTCTCTTGCCCGCCTGCAGTTCCCCATAAAAAACTGAGCAATTTAGCATCTAAACAACAAAACATCAACAATGAGAACAGAACACAGGGATGCTACAATACTTGTGCCAGGAGCTGAGCCTGAATTAGTCCTCCAAAATCTTGCGGTTTCAACATCTGTTTCTCTCTTTTGGTGTTATCTTCCCCCAGACATTGTAGTTTGGCTTTCATTTGCAGTTCTTCAGAGTTCTGAGCGTGGAGGTCCTTCTTGAGGTGAATTGTCTCGTTGTGCATCTCCACCCTAGTTCTATGGTCACATCCACCCCAAAAAATAACCACAAGCGTTGCTAAGGGACGTGCAATGACCCGTCCCAGGAGTGTCTCCTCTGGTATCACCCAAAGAAGTTTCCGGGCTCTCACTGCAGCTCTTCTGGATTTCATATTCAGACTTGGGAGGTATGGAGACAGAGAGAAATGGGCCTCATTCTTTTGAAGACTGCAAAATGACAGATTTCGTTCCCAATGTTCAACTGAGCAGGATGCATTGTTATTTCATTTCGTTTACCCATTATCATTGCTGTCTTGTTGTAAACTATGAAATAACATATTATTTGATTATTTCCGAGTCCCACCAGCTCTTACAACCCTGGTAAAGGCCTACTTCCAGGATATAGATAGATAGATAGATAGATAGATAGATAGATAGATAGATAGATAGATAGATAGATAGATAGATAGATAGATAGATAGATAGATAGATAGATAGATAGATAGATAGATAGATAGATAGATAGATAGATAGACAGATAGATAGATAGATGATGACTTTATTAATCCCACAATGGGGACATTTCATATATCTGTGGCAGCAAAAATGACCTTTCAGAAACAGGTTATACAATATAACATCAAAAAAGGACATAAAAAATGACATGGCTCAGGCGGCTGAGCAGGTCGTCCAATGATCAATGGGTCGGCGGTTCGATTCCCGCTCCCACCAGCCAAAAATGTCGTTGTGTCTTTGGGCAAGACACTTCACCCTCCCTGCCACCAGTGTGGCTCCACTGGTGTGTGAATGTGTATCCCGGTGATGGTCAGAGGGGCCGTAGGCACGAAATTTCAGCCACGCCTCTGTCAGTCTGCCCCAGGGCAGCTGTGGCTAGATCAGTAGCTTATCATCACCAAGTATGAATGAATAATGGACACAATGTAAGGGCTTTGAGCATCTGGAAGAGCGCAGAAAAATGCAATCCATTATTATTATTATTAAATCATTAAGAATATTAAATTATTAAAAATTATAGTTACAATTATTATTGAAAATGAGATTCATATTTAAAAATAAATAAATATTAAATACTAATACTACTACTACTACTAATAATAATAATAATGATAATAATAATAATAACAATCACAATAATAGAAATAAAATATATTCAGAAAATATGTGGTCAACTGCAAATGCTCGATTCCTTATGCAACCCACCATTGTCAAATGTTTTATTTATTTATTTATTCATTTGTGTAAATTGTACAACTGTAAAAACAGCAACAATTGCAACAAAAGTAAATGAATCAATGAGTAAAAGAGTAAAAGAAAGAAAAACACCCCTGGGACCGTGGAGTGTCACTGTAACACGGTGTTGTACAGTCTGATGGCTGTGGGGAGGAATGACCTGCGGTAGCTCCTTCTTGCACTGTGGGTGCAACAGTCTGGTGCTGAAGGAGCTGGTCAGCGCCTCTACAGTTTGGTGCAGGGGGTGGGAGGGGTTATCCATGATGGATGTTAGCTTAGCCAACATCCTCCTGTCCACCACCTCCTCCATGGACCTAAGTGTGCAGCCCAGGACAGAGCTGGGCTTCTTAACCAGTTTGTTGAGCCTCTTCAAGTCTCTGTCTGCACTGCTCCCCGCCCAGCACACAACTCCATAGAGGACCACTGAGGCCACCACAGTGTCATAAAAGGTCCTCAGCAGCTGTCTGCACACGCTGAACGACCTCAGTCTCCTCAGCAGGTGCAGGAGACTCTGGCCCCTCCTGTACAGAGCATCCATGTTGTTGGACCAGTCCAGTCTGCTGTTCAGGTGAACACCCAGATATTTAAAAGTGTCCACGACCTCAATGTCTGAACCCTGGATGTTCACCGGTGAGTGTGGTGGTGAGGACCTCCTGAAGTCCAGGACCAGCTCCTTTGTCTTGCTGGTGTTAAGCAGCAGGTGGTTACTTTCACACCAGCCAACAAAGTCCTGTACTCCTGCTCATCCCCCCCTGATACACAGCCCACAATGGCACTGTCATCTGAGAACTTCTGCAGATGACAGTGGTGGGAGTCGTAGATGAAGTCTGATGTGTACAGGGTGAACAGGAATGGGGAGAGCACAGTCCCTTGAGGTGCTCCGGTGCTGCAGACACATCAGACACACAGCCTCACAAACTGTGGTCTGTGTGTGAGGTAGTTGATGCTTATAATTTTTTTTTTTCACCTGCGGAACATTGCTAAGATCAGAAATATACTTTCTAAGAGTGATGCTGAAAAACGTATCCATGCATTTGTTACGTCGAGGCTGGATTACTGTAACTCCTTGTTAGCAGCGTGTCCTAAGAGTTCCTTAAGAAGTCTCCAGCTTGTTCAGAACGCAGCAGCTAGATTGTTAGCAGGAACTAGCAGCAGAGATCACATCACTCCTGTGTTAGTTTACCTTCACTGGATCCCAGTTGATTCTAGAATCCAGTTCCAGATCCTCCTGTTAACCTATAAGGCCTTACATGGAATGGCCCCGTCCTACATTAATGACCTCATAGTCCCTTACCATCCAATCAGAACACTTCACTCACAAAATGCAGGACTGCTTGTGATTCCTAGAATTAGTCAAAGTACAGTTGGAGGTAGAGCGTTTAGCCACCAAGCCCCTGTTTTATGGAATAAACTCCCACCTCATGGAAGAGAGGCCGACTCAGTTTCTACATTCAAAGTTAGACTGAAAACATTCCTCTGTGGACAGGATTATTGTCAGACTAGTTAGTATTCAGAGATTATTTAACTAAATGTTAATGTGTTTAAATTAAACTTAATAACAATAACTATTTGTTTTAAAAGGCTGCTAGAAGTTGAAGCTGGGGTAACTATGGTGCTCTGGGGCTCTGTCCTCTTTTCTGTCCTCTTTTCTTTTCTCATCTTCCTCTACACTTCCTCTCTTCTCTCTTTTTGATCATTATTTATCATTTAGTTCTCCATGCCTCTGTTTGGTGCAGTACGATTCATGTATTGTCCCTTTTTCCCTCTCCCCTCCTGGGGAGTGGGAGTGCTTCCAGACTCCAGTTGGCCCATCCGTGCTCCTGTTCCTGACTGTGTACCTCGTCTCTGCTCCTGCTCCTACACCTGGCTGTGGTTCCTGTCTCCGGCTCGACTCGCGCCCCTGACTGTCCCCAACCCCGGCTGGATGAAGCTCATCTGCTGGACTTTAAATATGTAGTTGTAGAGTTAGATAAGTTAATTCTTCTCTAAGAGTTCTGGTAAATCGCTTGTCCGTCCTGGGGGAGGATCCCTCCTTCATGTGGACACCCCTGAGGTTTCTTCATTTTTTTCCGGAATCCGGTTTTTTAGGAGTTTTTCCTTACCGCGAAGGGGGGTCTAAGGGCAGGGATGCCAGTATAGCTTAGTCAGTTTGTTAGTTTATTTTAGTATTTTCCTATTGACTCTTTGTATTCATGATCCTTTTGAGTTCATGTTTTACTTCAAAGCCCATCGAGACGACTGTTGTTGTGATTTTGGGCTATACAAATAAAATTGAATTGAATTGAATTGATGGTCCAAGCAGCCAGATGTTGGTCCACATCTGCAACCTCCACCTTCCTCCTCAGCAGCGATGGCTGAATTGTGTTGAAAGCACTGGAGAAATCAAAAAACATGACTCTCACAGGGCTCCCAGGGGACTCCAGGTGAGACAGGGCCCGATGCTGCAGGTAGATGATGGCATCATCCACCCCGATGCCTGGTCGATATGCAAACTGCAGCGGGTCCAGTGCTGAGCTCACCTGGGTGCAGAGATGGCTGAGGATGATCCTCTCCATAGTCTTCATCAGGTGGGAAGTCAAGGCAACAGGTCTGAAGTGGTTCGGTTCCGTAGGACGAGGTACCTTTGGAACCGGAACCAGGCAGGAAGTCCTCCAGAGGACTGGAACCTTCTCCAGTCTTAGGCTCATATTAAATATGAACAGCATCACCACACAGAGCTGGAGGTGATGTCAGGACCTGTAGCCTTCCTGGCCTTTGTCCTCCTTAACCCCTTCCTAACCTGATTCAGGGTGAGGCAGAGGGGGAGTTGGAGGGTGGGTGGGCGGTGGCTGGTCTGGTGCTGTGAGCCGTTGGGGGGGTCCATTTGCTTCTGTTGGAAGAAGGGGAGAGTGGACTGCTTGGTGCTGAGGTGGTAACAGCTGGAGTTGGGAGGAGATGCCTGAGCTGGAAAGGTGTGAAGAGGGGGCCGTGTGGATGGAGACTGGGGGCTGAGCAGAATCAAATCTGTTGAAGAACAGGTTCAGTTCATTTGCCCAGGCTTGGTCACCTGTGACCTGGCGACCATTTCCAGCCTCACCGTGGCCTGAGATGTGTTTCAGACCTCTCCACACATCACAGATGTTGTTCTGTTCCAGGCGCTGCTCCAGCTTCTTCCTGTAGCAGTCCTTGCACTTCCTGATGTTGTATTTCAGGTCCCTCTGTACTCTGCGTAGCTCCTCCTTGTCCCTAGAGAGAAAAGCCCTCTTCTTCTCATTTAGGAGGGTCTTCAGCTCAGGAGTGACCCAGGGCTTGTTGTTGGAAAAACACAACACTGATTTTGTTTGCACTGTGTTTTCCACACAAAAATTGACATAGTCTGTGATGCAGTCAGTGAGACTGTCAATGTCCTCCCCGTGTGGACTGCAGAGAACGTCCCAGTCTGTGGTGTTGAAACAGTCCCTTAGTCGCTCTGTTACTTCCTCAGTCCAGATCTTCACCGTTTTGACCTGTGGTTTCTGCTGTTTCACCACTGGAGTGTAAGCAGAGGAGAGATGGACCAGGTTGTGATCAGAGTGTCCTAAAGGAGGGAGGGGGGCAGAAGTATATGCATTCTTGACGTTAGCATTTAAAAGGTCCAGAGTTTTTCTGTCCCTTGTATGACAGTTCACATACTGGGTGAAGTTGGACAGGGTGGCGGAGAGGGGGGTGCAGGCATGGTTAATGTCTCCAGAAATCAGGATCAGGGCCTGTGAGTGTTGTGTCTGCATCTGGGACACGGTGCTGTGCACGCGCTCACAAGGGACAGCAGCGTCAGCTGACGGGGGGATGTAAACAGTGACCACCAGCACATGGAGAACTCCCGTGGGAGGTAGTACGGCCGAACGCTGACTGCCACCAGTTCAATGTCCTTGCTGCAGTGCTGGTCTTTCACAGTGATGTGTTTCGGGTTACACCACCTGTCATTCACGAACACCGCCAGACCACCGCCTTTCTTCTTTCCGCTCTGCGCCGCGCTCCGGTCCGCCCGCACCAGCGTGAATCCATTTACTGAGACCACGGAGTTTGTCGTGTCCTGGTGGAGCCACGTCTCGGTGAAACACAGCAGGCTGCTCTCACGATACTCCCGCTGCAGACGCATGAGCGCCGTTAGCTCGCCCAGCTTGTTAGTGAGAGCGATGACGTTTCCCATAATAACGGATGGTAAATATGGCCGTCTTCTCTCTCAGGGTTTAACTCCAGCTCTGCAGCCTCGTCGTTTCCTCCGTATTTCAGCTGGAATATCTGGCTTTCCAGCGAGGAGAATCTCAGCTCGGCCAAGAGCTAACAGCTGATCTCGAGTGTAAACAATGGAGCTGCATCCTAACGGATCCCCCGAGGCCGGTTCAAAAAGTTGAGAAAAAATAAAAACACAAAAAGCAAAAGTAAAGATGTTCCTGTCCTTTGTCGCAGAACTTCGTATTAGTTGTTGAAAAATACAAAAAACACAAATAAGGTGGAAGAAAATGTTAAAAAATGCAAAGTAAGGAACACAAAAAGGTAGAGCTGCCCAGATAAGCTGCCACACACGTGGCACCATGGTAACCAACTGTGTGTGATGACGGCAGAGTACACTACAGCGTGGCAACACCTGCAAGTGGGAATCATGGCTGGCTGCACCATCTCCCCATTGCCATTCACCCTGGCTGAATGCCAGCCTGTCACCTACTCTGACTACCACCAAGGTTTGCACAGTACGGCTGTTGGGAAAGCTTCATAAGAACATCGAGTTGGCTCAGATGAAGATCAAGCCAAGTAAGTCCAGAAGTATCTCCATCGTCAAGGGGAAGCCGTCAGACCACTGCTTCCACATTGGTGAGGAACCTGTCCCAACGAGCTTAGGCAGCTGGTATGATGCTTCCCTCAGAGATAAAGAGCAAGTAGAGCAGCTTAGAAAGGACATAGCTGGCGGCCTAGAGAACACCAACAGAACCCTGCTCCCTAGCAAACTGAAGCTTTGGTGCATGCCGTATGGTTTACTTCTCTGGCCATTAACCCTGTATGAAGTGCCACTGTCAAAAGTGGAAAAGTTGGAGAGGCTGATCAATGCATATGCCAGAAAGTGGCTTGGCCTTTCCAGGTGCCTCCGTACAATTGGACTCTATGGCAGGGGGATGTTCCTCACACTCTGGGGGGGGGGCACAGGAGACTGAGGTCCTGGTGTTCCTTGTCTGGCTGGCGTGTGACACATCTTATGGCGTGGTAGCCAGGGCCTTTGACATGCCACGGTCCACTGTGAGGGACGTTATCCACAGGACGGCGGACCACATCCTCCAGCTGATGAGCAGGGTCATCCAGCTTCCCAGTGGGAATGAACTACCATAGGTCGCCTCTGGTTTTTTAGCAGCTCGCTTGGTCTTCCACCTTCCAAAAGGTGAGCCATCCTGCACAATCTGTCATCAGTGAAGGGGACTGCTTGGAGACACAGATGTCGAGCCAATAGAAATCTGAGCTGTGATCTTACTCCCATCCGGCACGAGCTTGTCTGAAAACAAACAGGCTATCTTTCTCCATCTTGAAGGATTTTTATATTACTTCTGCATTATCTTAAAACTAGGTGTGGATTTTGCTTAAATATTGTCATGGTGCCTCTGTCAGACTCCTCCCCTCTCTGCTTGGTTCCTGATGCGACTCAGCTGCGACCACTTACCTCATCACCTGCCTGTCTTCTTAAGGAGCCCCTGGACCAGAATTCATCGCCAGTCCGTTGCCCCTGATGGTGCATAGTATGGTTGTCATGTTCATAGCTCTCGTTATTAAGCCTTGGTCTAAGTCTCGCTCTCTACCTTGTTCCCAGGAATCCATAAACACGAGTGGTCGCCTGCGTCTTCTTCATCCACGGATCCAAGCCACAGCATTCCCTCCTGTCACGCCTAGTGCCTCTGCCGTACTCTTGAAACACCACGAGCCTCTGCCGACCCACCAGTGACGCCACGAGCCACCGGACCGAATCATCCTCGCCGTGGGTTTTCTCCAAGGACGTCTACTCCGCCAAGAACAATCCCCAAATCAAGATTCAATATTAAAACCTTCTTTCACTCCACCACGTACTCACCTGTGTTTCTTCCGGGTTCCAGCGTCTGGGTCTATCCGTTGCGCTCGCCATGACAGAACGGACTGGCCATACTCCCGACCCAGCTGACTCGGAAGGATTTTGCCGCGCCCTCTCTCAACAAGGAGCCTTTTTGGAACTCCACTCCAACGCCATCTCAAGAATTACTGCCCTTCAGGAAGATCTACGTTCTCGGATCCAGGTTATTTCACGAACACTACATAATATATCCAACCCCTCTGGTCATTCCACAGTTCCCGTTCTTTCCTCATGTTCCGGCAACAGTCTTACTTCCGCTTCCGGTTCAGCCGAAACACCGGAAAATTACCGCCTTCAACCGGAACCATTTCATGGTGACGTCAAAGCCTGCGGTGGATTTTTATTACAATGCCAGCTGATTTTCCAGCAAGCCCCCAGGTATTACCAGACCGACCTCAGCAAAATCACCCTTATTATCAACTCTCTCAGAAATAAAGCCCTCCGTTGGGCGCAGGCCTTCATATCTGCTAACCCCATTGCACGTCTGTCATATGACCATTTCCTCCGTGAATTTTGCCTAATATTCGATCAACCCCAAAAACAGGAGGAGGCTACTCGATGCTTACTCAACCTCAAACAAAACCATCGATCAGTCAGCGACCACGTCGTTGATTTTCGTATTTTAGCAGTTGAAGCTGGATGGCCCGACCTGGCACTCAAAGGAGTTTTTTACCAGTTTTAAATGAAGAAATAAAAGACCACCTCTGCGCCCAACCAGAAGCACGCTCTTTTGAAGAGTTAGTCACGGCGGCTCTCCGCTCCGACATACGTTTACGCGAGCGTCAATTAGAACGCACACAAATTCTTCTTCAACCGGTGACTAACCCACCTAGCATCTCCTCTGCTAAAAATATCCCTCTTATTGAAGCTCCTGCTACAGGAAAATATCTGGAGGAACCGATACAAATCGGCCACTCAAAATTAACTGAAGATGAACGCCGTAAAAGGCGAGAAGAAGGTTCCTGTTTCTATTGTGGAACTAGGGGTCATCTGGTCTCCACCTGCCCTCTCCGTAAACCACAGAACACCACGCAAAACGACAGGCCGCTGGGGGCAATAGCCAATTCTGGTAAAGAATTTTTGTTTATTCCTATCAAGCTCTGCCTGAAAACTCATGTTCATGATTTTCGTGCTCTTGTTGACTCCGGGGCGGAGTAAAGTCTCATTGATCAGCAACTAGTTAATGAACTCTCCATACCCACAGAACCACTGGAAATTCCCATAGAGGCTTCGGGCCTGGGTGGCCAACATCTGTCACATATTACCCATCGGACCAAACCCATCCTGCTCGTGTCATCAGGTAACCATAGAGAATCCATTCAACTTCTCATCACGCAGTCTCCGCAAAACCCCATTGTCCTAGGTTTTTCCTGGTTAAAACTACACAACCCTCAGTTCAACTGGTCCCAAGGCACCATCACTAATTGGAGTTCGTATTGCCTCGCCAATTGTCTGCTATCCGCTGTTCCCACTGTATCCGTTTCCCGCTCTGAAGACTCCAGTAATGTTGATCTGTCTAAAATCCCTTCGTGTTATCATGATCTCAAATCCGTTTTCTGTAAGACCAAGGCCAGCGCTCTTCCACCTCATCGCCCCTACGACTGCGCGATTAACCTACTACCCGGCGCTTCGCTTCCTAAAGGTCGTTTGTTCAACTTATCGGGTCCTGAGAAGGTCGCCATGGAAGAGTATGTTCAAGAAGCTCTGTCACTGGGGCATATCAGACCATCCTCTTCCCCAGTGGGAGCCGGCTTCTTTTTTGTAGAAAAGAAGGACAAAACGTTAAGGCCGTGCATTGACTACCGGGAGCTCAATCAAATTACCTTAAAAGACAAATGCACTCTACCTCTCATTTCATCAGTCTTCGACTCTGTACAAGAAGCCCGCATTTTTACCAAGTTAGATCTCAGAAACGCTTATCATCTTGTCCGCATAAGAGATGGTGATGAGTGGAAAACAGCCTTCAACACCCCGTTGGGCCATTATGAATATTTAGTCATGCCTTTCGGCCTTACCAATGCCCCAGCTGTTTTCCAAAGGATGGTTAATGACATATTACGTGACTTCCTGAACCGCTTCGTTTTCGTTTATCTGGACGACATCTTGATCTACTCTCACAACCAAGCCCAGCATGAACACCATGTCCGCTTAGTGCTGGAGAGACTGTTAGAAAACCAGCTATATGTAAAACACGAGAAATGCGAATTCCATGTCCCCACGGTGCGGTTCCTTGGTTACATTCTGGAGGCGGGGTGCATTCATCCCGATCCCTCCAAAATAGAGGCCGTCACCAACTGGGAACCTCCCGAAACCCGCAAAAAGCTCCAGCAATTTCTCGGTTTAGCTAACTTCTACAGACGTTTCATCAGGAACTACAGCAGCATAGCCGCCCCACTTACTCGTCTCACCTCCGTCAATCATCCCTTCAAGTGGTCCACTGAAGCTCAACAGGCCTTTGACAAGCTTAAGAAACTTTTTGTGTCAGCGCCCATTCTCATCCAACCTGATCCATCACGACAATTCATCGTTGAAGTCGACGCCTCGGACTCCGGTGTGGGTGCTGTTCTATCACAAAAGGAGGAGAGTACAGGCAAGCTGAAACCATGTGCCTTTTTCTCCCGTAAGCTCTCTCCCTCCGAACAAAATTACGATGTTGGCAACCGAGAGCTCCTGGCTATCAAACTGGCTCTGGAGGAGTGGCGTCACTGGTTGGAGGGAGCTGAACAGCCGTTCATTGTGTGGACTGATCATAAGAACCTGGCATACCTCAGATCTGCCAAGAGGCTCAATTCCAGGCAGGCTCGTTGGTGTCTCTTTTTTGACCGATTTCAGTTCACCATTACTTACAGACCAGGTTCCCGTAATATCAAGCCGGACGCCCTCTCCCGGAAGTATAGCCCCTCGGAGCGCACTACCACTCCCATTCTGCCGTCCACTTGCATCATTGGGACCCTTACCTGGGACATAGAATCCAAGGTTCTCCAGGCTCAAGGTGAGGAGACTGACCACCCACCAGCTCCTAGGGGTACACTGTTTGTGCCATCCTCACTTCGCTCGGACGTCATTTCCTGGGGTCATTCCTCTCGTGTGGCGTGCCATGGTGGGGTGCACCGGACCCTTAGCCTACTCCGGAAGAGGTTTTTCTGGCCCTCCATGGATAAAGACGTCCGCGAATACGTCTCGGCGTGCACCACTTGTGCCCGTTCCAAGGCATCGTCCTCGGCTCCAGCGGGGTTACTCCACCCACTCTCTACGCCCAATCGTCCATGGTCTCACCTGGCGATAGACTTTGTCACTGGGTTGCCCCCCTCACGAGGTAATACAGTCATTCTCACGGTCATTGACCGCTTCTCGAAGATGGCTCACTTCATTCCTCTCCCTCAACTACCCACCTCCACTGAGACTGCTGATATCATGATTAATCATGTCTTCCGTCACCATGGTATCCCCGCTGACATCGTCTCCGACCGTGGCCCCCAGTTCATCTCGCAAGTCTGGAAGGCATTCTGTACAGCCTTGGGGGCCACGGTCAGTCTCACCTCCGGCTATCACCCACAATCCAACGGCCAAGCAGAGAGAGCGAACCAGGAACTGGAGGCAGCTCTTCGCTGTCTGGCGGCACAGAATCAGGAGGACTGGTCCCAATATCTCGTCTGGATCGAGTATGCTCATAATACTCATCCCTCCACGGCTACCGGGTTCTCTCCTTTTGAGGCCGCCCTTGGGTACTCACCACCTCTGTTTCCGTCTCAGGAACTGGACTTGGCAGTGCCTTCCGTCCAACACCACCTACAACGTTGTCAACGTGTGTGGAATCAGACGAAAGCTGCTCTCCTCCGCACCAAGGAGAGCAACTGCCGCCTAGCCAATCGCCGCAGGGTGGTGGGACCCGATTACCAACCTGGTCAAAGGGTCTGGCTCTCAACCCGCAACATACCCATCCAAGCATCCTCCAAGAAACTGGCTCCCAGATTCATTGGACCTTATGTCATCGAGAAGGTCATCAATCCTACCTGCGTCCGTCTCCGTCTGCCCAAGGCCCTCAAGGTGCACCCGTCTTTCCATGTCTCGCAGATCAAGCCAGTTCAGGACAGTCCTCTGTGCCCGCCGTCCACTTCCCCACCGCCCGCCCGGGTCATCGACGGCGCTATGGCCTATGACGTCAGCCGGGTTCTGGATGTCCGTCGTAGGGGTCGTGGGTTCCAGTTCCTGGTCAACTGGGTGGGCTACGGTCCGGAGGAGCGCTCCTGGATTCCTCGCTCGTTTATTTTGGACCCCTCGCTCATTGAGGATTTCTACCGGGCCCACCCGGATCGCCGCCCTTGACCGCCTGGAGGCGGTCATTTAGGGGGGGGGTACTGTCATGGTGCCTCTGTCAGACTCCTCCCCTCTCTGCTTGGTTCCTGATGCGACTCAGCTGCGACCACTTACCTCATCACCTGCCTGTCTTCTTAAGGAGCCCCTGGACCAGAATTCATCGCCAGTCCGTTGCCCCTGATGGTGCATAGTATGGTTGTCATGTTCATAGCTCTCGTTATTAAGCCTTGGTCTAAGTCTCGCTCTCTACCTTGTTCCCAGGAATCCATAAACACGAGTGGTCGCCTGCGTCTTCTTCATCCACGGATCCAAGCCACAGCATTCCCTCCTGTCACGCCTAGTGCCTCTGCCGTACTCTTGAAACACCACGAGCCTCTGCCGACCCACCAGTGACGCCACGAGCCACCGGACCGAATCATCCTCGCCGTGGGTTTTCTCCAAGGACGTCTACTCCGCCAAGAACAATCCCCAAATCAAGATTCAATATTAAAACCTTCTTTCACTCCACCACGTACTCACCTGTGTTTCTTCCGGGTTCCAGCGTCTGGGTCTATCCGTTGCGCTCGCCATGACAAATATGTATGCTCATAATAGGCCTGTGTTTTAGATCACTGAGTTTAATGAAGCGTAACCTTGGAGATGGAGTGCACATGCAGCTTTGAAACATGACTGGAGCACACAGAATGAAGCCAGCTGACCTAGGAGATCGGCTGGAGATTGGTGCCATTCGCAAAGCCATATCAGGAAAACAACTCCTTTCTTCTGTGAGAACTGCCTGCTGGATTCCGGAGAGTTACTCCCTTGATGTCACGTTTCACACATTCATGGGAAGATTCATCCTCCAGTTTGGGCAGAGGAAAAGGCCGGGCCGGCAGCAAGACCACTATAAAGGACCCAGCATGAGAAGCCCCCCTTGTTCTTAGGCCTCTGGACTCGCAGCATCAGTCATGCGTCTCTTCCGTGCAGCTGTGAATCTTTAGCGAGAACCACAGAGCTCTGTAACGCGTTTTAATTGATCTATCTGGTGAATGCAATTCTTGGCTGTAATAAATAATAATTCAGAGACACGTTGGTTTGGAAAATCCGTTTATTCCGATCTTTCTGATTTTTGAACACGCACTGTAGGTTCAGGAGGATTTATTTCCCTACAATCTGCAGATGGATCAGATTTTCCTCATCCTCGTCTGTCCCAACATATATAAACACATTTAAAACATGTGATAATAACTCATGACTACGGTTAAAACTCACTCCTTAGCATGTTTTTGGATTGTGGGAAGAAACCAGAGTTCAGAAAATAAACTAAGAGTTACTTGGAAACTGATTTGAACTCAGATAGATCAAGTAAAAGTCTTAGAGGAATAGAGTTTTACAATCAGTGGTTTGAAACAATGGGTCCTGTATCGATCCAGTGACTTTCTTAAAGCAATACACGCTCTGACACGGGGTTAGTGTGAACTCCTGCTAACTCAGCGTGTTTCAGAACATTACTGACTCATGTTTTGTCATCACAGAGAGATTTCAAACAGACACTGAGTGGCCTTTTAGACCATAGCAGAGGAAAGCTGAGTTGAGGAGACACCCTGGTTTTTTCAAGTTTCTTTTCTGTCACTGTTAGGGGTGTGACGATCAATCGACTTAATCAAATCAATTTCTGTTCCTACGATCCAACCACATTGAATCGGACTATACCAGGGGTGTCAAACTCATTTTGGTTCTGGGGCCACATTCAACCCGTCTTATTTCAAGTGGGCCGGACCAGAAACAAAATGCAAGATAACAGCTTTGTTTTGTTAATTTACTCAATTGAACCCCATGTAGTCAAGGTCACCAGTTCACCTGATAATCCAAACAAAGCGCTTTAGATTGATCAAACGATCATCTATTTTCAAAGTGTTCACGGTGGTCTTAATTATGATTAGGAGATTTTTAAACATCATTTTTTAAATCTGTCATTACACTGTTTCCACATTCTGAAATTCAACTCTGACTTGTGGGCAGGAATGTTGGCACAGAGTAGGCCTTTCCTCATTTCCCATCATGCCATTGTTTGAATTCTCTCCCACTAACTTACAGACACTCGCAACTGCAACCTATCGTTACCGGGGCAATAAACATCAAGAGGATCTGATTACAATTGGTGACACTGTTAACCTTCCGCTTTGGTGTTTCTTGCGCACTAGACGGGTTCATGACTTATGGTGAAAAATTGACTTCTGGGTATGTGAATGAAAAAGGAGAATGAAGTAGTGGTCCTCTACACCCAAACGTTTTACAGAGCTCTTTATTTTATATATGAAACTCCACTTTTCAGACACCAAACTCCATAAAGCCGGCTACACTAACAATCATTTCATTTTGAGTCACCAAAAGGTTCAGAATTTCTTTGTTTTTGAAACTTATCTGGAAATAAAGCTTCACAAAATGCTCCACATTTTTCATCTTCAAGCAAGACTCAGATAAACAGACAACTCTGAGGTTTTTTATCTATACATCCCAACATCAGACACACCGCTTTATTTTGCAATCATAGATGCTAAATACTTTATATGATTTTATAAGTATTCTTGTTCTTCTTTGTTAGGGATGCGGTTTCACAGGTACATGTTTGGAGCATTGTTACCACAAATGTGACGAGAGTCTGCAGACACTCAGACTTTTGGGAAAATTCACCCAAAACGTGCTGAAGCGTTCAGCACCATGGAGAGCAGCCTTCAACTGACAGACAGGACTTGAACAGAAGAAACTCTTAGACAGAGATCAGCTTCTGCAAAGTTGTTCTCTTTTAGGGTGATTTATATTCAAACTATTCTTTTCAAATTATTTGCATTTTCTTGATATTTCAGCCAAATTTTCAAATTTACAATCAATCATGTGTGAATAGGTTTTGCAAAGTTTAACGGATCTGTTTTAATGTGAATTTTTATCTCATAAAATATGAAAAATCTGCCACGACATGTAATGACTTTAAATCTCCACTAGAGAGCGCTCACATGTAAATTGTGATCTTCATTGTAACTTCATTATGACAGGAAGTTGTCTAACATTCAACAAAGATGTGATGGTTTTAAAGAATAAAAGTTTGATCTTTAGTCTTTGAGGACAAAGGAGTTTGGATGACAGGAAGGTTTGTCTTTGACTGTCTGCTCACGGATCACAACAGTTCTGCTCTTGGCCTAAAGATGCATCACTGTAACTCAAAGGTTCTGGAACAGAGTCCTGACATTTATATAAAAATGTAGATTAAAGCATTTATACCAAATGTCTATAAAAATGAAGACCAAACGTTCTGCAAACACAAATTCTGAGGAGCTTCGATGTCCTCCGTTTTCCTGAAGATTCCATATTAGAGTCAAATGACTTCATTTTCTTCAGAGTAAACAGTTTGATTCCTTCACAAAGTGAACTTTTTACACAAAGATTCAGGAACATTTTTTTATTTTTGTTGACTTAGTGTGACATTATCAAGCTTTTACCATAACCTGGTAAAACTGAGAGCTAACAAGGTAATCCATCAATTCTGAGGTTTCATCACAGGTGTGTCAATCAAAATGTGAGTCCAGCTGATCTGAGGAGAAAGACAATCAGCTGTTATGAACAGCAGCTGTGTTTCCTGCAGGAGGAACTTTTTAAGCTCCTCTTGGTTGTTGGCTTCTCATTCGGTGTCTGAAAAGATGGGAGCTGAGACGTTTGTGGCCGTTTGTGTTCTGGCTGTTTTCCTGAGCAAAGGTCTGTAGGTTTATTGGAAGGATTTGTACTGCAGATTGAAATGTATTTGTTTTCCATAAACCATCAAAGCAAACGTTTAACCTTCCTTTAAACTGTGATTCTCCTCAGGTTTAAGCTTACCAGTTGCTAGAGAAACCCAGAATGCAATCCAAAAAAAGATGGGAAGAAAAGCTGGTGAGAACTAATGCTAGCAAAAGTATAAAGAGAAAATTCCTGAGTGGATGTTGACTACTTTCTCTTCATTTCCTCCCCAAAAGATTTGGCTTTAGAGAGCGGCTTTGATCTTCTACAGTCACTGGATTCCAGGTTGGAAAATCTGGTTAAAGGTGAGAATTTGTTTAAAAAAACCCCTAAAGAATGGAGAACACATGGTGTGGTTTGTCTGAAAAGGCTGTGAGTGGAAAAATGAAAAACGTAAAAGTAAAGAATTCTGTGAAAGTTAAAAATGATTTTGTTGTTAGTACAACTGGAAACCAATGAGGTGGAAGCTCAAACAGCGCTGAGTCAAGACGCCGCCAGCAACCAGACTGTGTCCGCCGCCGCCAGCAACCAGACTGTGTCCGCCGCCGCCAGCAACCAGACTGTGTCCGCCGCCGCCAGCAACCAGACTGTGTCCGCCGCCGCCAGCAACCAGACTGTGTCCGCCGCCGCCAGCAACCAGACTGTGTCCGCCGCCGCCAGCAACCAGACTGTGTCCGCCGCCGCCAGCAACCAGACTGTGTCCGCCGCCGCCAGCAACCAGACTGTGTCCGCCGCCGCCAGCAACCAGACTGTGTCCGCCGCCGCAGCAACCAGACTGTGTCCGACGACCGCCAGCAACCAGACTGTGTCCGACGCCGCCAGCAACCAGACTGTGTCCGACGCCGCCAGCAACCAGACTGTGTCCGACGCCGCCAGCAACCAGACTGTGTCCGACGCCGCCAGCAACCAGACTGTGTCCGACGCCGCAGCAACCAGACTGTGTCCGACGCCGCCAGCAACCAGACTGTGTCCGACGCCGCCAGCAACCAGACTGTGTCCGACGCCGCCAGCAACCAGACTGTGTCCGACGCCGCCAGCAACCAGACTGTGTCCGACGCCGCCAGCAACCAGACTGTGTCCGACGCCGCCAGCAACCAGACTGTGTCCGACGCCGCCAGCAACCAGACTGTGTCCGACGCCGCCAGCAACCAGACTGTGTCCGACGCCGCCAGCAACCAGACTGTGTCCGACGCCGCCAGCAACCAGACTGTGTCCGACGCCGCCAGCAACCAGACTGTGTCCGACGCCGCCAGCAACCAGACTGTGTCCGACGCCGCCCAGCAACCAGGACTGTGTCCGACGCCGCAGCAACCAGACTGTGTCCGACGCCGCCAGCAACCAGACTGTGTCCGACGCCGCCAGCAACCAGACTGTGTCCGACGCCGCCAGCAACCAGACTGTGTCCGACGCCGCCAGCAACCAGACTGTGTCCGACGCCGCCAGCAACCAGACTGTGTCCGACGCCGCCAGCAACCAGACTGTGTCCGACGCCGCCAGCAACCAGACTGTGTCCGACGCCGCCAGCAACCAGACTGTGTCCGACGCCGCCAGCAACCAGACTGTGTCCGACGCCGCCAGCAACCAGACTGTGTCCGACGCCGCCAGCAACCAGACTGTGTCCGACGCCGCCAGCAACCAGACTGTGTCCGACGCCGCCAGCAACCAGACTGTGTCCGACGCCGCCAGCAACCAGACTGTGTCCGACGCCGCCAGCAACCAGACTGTGTCCGACGCCGCCAGCAACCAGACTGTGTCCGACGCCGCCAGCAACCAGACTGTGTCCGACGCCGCCAGCAACCAGACTGTGTCCGACGCCGCCAGCAACCAGACTGTGTCCGACGCCGCCAGCAACCAGACTGTGTCCGACGCCGCCAGCAACCAGACTGTGTCCGACGCCGCCAGCAACCAGACTGTGTCCGACGCCGCCAGCAACCAGACTGTGTCCGACGCCGCCAGCAACCAGACTGTGTCCGACGCCAGCAACCAGACTGTGTCCCGCCAGCAACCAGACTGTGTCCGACGCCGCCAGCAACCAGACTGTGTCCGACGCCGCCAGCAACCAGACTGTGTCCGACGCCGCCAGCAACCAGACTGTGTCCGACGCCGCCAGCAACCAGACTGTGTCCGACGCCGCCAGCAACCAGACTGTGTCCGACGCCGCCAGCAACCAGACTGTGTCCGACGCCG
Source organism: Oryzias curvinotus (assembly GCA_023969325.1). Taxonomy (NCBI): domain Eukaryota; kingdom Metazoa; phylum Chordata; class Actinopteri; order Beloniformes; family Adrianichthyidae; genus Oryzias; species Oryzias curvinotus. The sequence continues at coordinate 1,027,580 of CM043711.1, forward strand.
CCAGCAACCAGACTGTGTCCGACGCCGCCAGCAACCAGACTGTGTCCGACGCCGCCAGCAACCAGACTGTGTCCGACGCCGCCAGCAACCAGACTGTGTCCGACGCCGCCAGCAACCAGACTGTGTCCGACGCCGCCAGCAACCAGACTGTGTCCGACGCCGCCAGCAACCAGACTGTGTCCGACGCCGCCAGCAACCAGACTGTGTCCGACGCCGCCAGCAACCAGACTGTGTCCGACGCCGCCAGCAACCAGACTGTGTCCGACGCCGCCAGCAACCAGACTGTGTCCGACGCCGCCAGCAACCAGACTGTGTCCGACGCCGCCAGCAACCAGACTGTGTCCGACGCCGCCAGCAACCAGACTGTGTCCGACGCCGCCAGCAACCAGACTGTGTCCGACGCCGCCAGCAACCAGACTGTGTCCGACGCCGCCAGCAACCAGACTGTGTCCGACGCCGCCAGCAACCAGACTGTGTCCGACGCCGCCAGCAACCAGACTGTGTCCGACGCCGCCAGCAACCAGACTGTGTCCGACGCCGCCAGCAACCAGACTGTGTCCGACGCCGCCAGCAACCAGACTGTGTCCATCACCTTTCTTCAATAAATGATTCTTGCATCTTTAAGCTGTTTTGTCTTCTCCTCTAATACTTAGGGTGGGCTTTAATAATCTCAAAGTGTAAAAGAAAAAAAAATTAAAGGGTGTCTAAATCTAAATTTCTGATGGCATGTATGCATGTGGTTTACATGAAGCTTTCAGTTTAGAATAATTGACACTGGAAAGTTTTGTCTAAATGTGGGTGCCTGAGGTTTCCAAGATAAAATTAGCCAATTTTAAACCTGGTTAAAGTTTATAAAGTGTGGCAGTCGCAGGAAAATGTCTTCTTGCTAGTGTGAGAGCATAAACATCTGGACGTTGGTAAATGGGGGTGGACTTTGCACCAATGGTCTCGCCCAATATTTAGAGGTGAAGGTCAATCTGGTTTAAGATTGACCAGAAGGGCTGGACCTCCTGCCCCCCCGTTTTGGCACAGGGACCCTTCCTTGCTGGCTGTCTCTCGGCGCTGCGAGGTTCTGGCCTCCATCTGCGGCTGGCTTGCCGCCTCATGACTGCCTGGCCGCCCTGGGAGGGGGGGCGCCTACCGCGGCCGGCTGGGGAGCCGGTCGCTCGGGGGAGCCTTCTTCCCCCGGTTGTGCCCATCCGCCTGCTCCTCCCTGCTCCCACCCAAATAAATGTTGCACACAGGCACATAGGACTCCGGGAACTGGATGGGTGGGGTATGCTGGTGGGGCTCACTGGGGAGTAATGCAGCATGCATGTATCTCCACCCCCACGTGCACGTGCACACTGCCACACTGCTCCCTGTCTGCTTCATCATCCCTCCTAACCTACAGTGTATTAATGGTCAGATATTTTCCACTCATCTTCGTGTCAGATTTTCACCCATGATGGAATATTTATCTTTCCAGCAGATCTAGTATAATTGTTACAGCTTAAAAGAATAACTTATCCAAATCAGTGCTTGTATCCCCCACTTTCTCACCTTTCTTCCTTTTGCTCTCTTCCAACCCCCCCCCCCCCCCCCCACACACACACACATTCTTTTCCTCTTCCTCTCCACACACACTAAATTTAACAAATAAATAAAAAATAATACAACAAAAAGGGGTTAATTCAGATCTACACTCTGGGTTCTAAAGTTCTACAACCTCTTTTTGTGATAGTAAAACCTGTCCAACACAAAAGGCCTGCAGCTCTAATCTGTTTGCTGAGCTGTTGGACAGAACAAGTTTAGAAAAAAAAAAAAAGAGGTGAATGAGCTCCTGCCGCTCTGTAGAAACTATTAACTAGAGAATGACATGTTTTTTTATTTTTTACTAAAAACATAATTATTATTAAGACCTCTGCTGGAACACTTTAGATCAGGGGTCTCAAACTCAAATTGCCTGGGGGCCACTGAAGGCGGGGTCTAGCTGAGGGAGGGGCCGCAACTTCAACACACACACACGCAACTAGTGAGTGTCTGAGAGCCAGTAAATTTGTATGGAACATGTACTATTAACTATACTCTATTATTAACTGTTTTCTGTACAAAATGTACTCATAAAACTCAAATAAAATACGTAAATAAAAAAGTAAATAATTCAGTAATACATTTCTGTTCATTTAGTCTTCTATATTTCTAATTTAAATGTCCCTATCAACACAGTTCAGTTAAACTGTTGAATTATAGCCATCAAACACTAAAGAAGATTCTAATTCTACAGTTCTGTAAATCCATCAGTGGTTCTTCTGAACACGGTTCTCTAGTCTTCTCACTGATGGACACTTAGCAGCACTTCCTCCCAAACAGCTGAGACCCTCAGTGTGATGAAGATGATTGTCAGTAAATCTGGACTGAACTTGGACTGATTGACATTTAAGGTGGAGACGTCAGAGAGGATGTGCTCCCTATTTTGAATTTGTGTTGAATTTTATTTTTAAGTTTACCTTTTAAAACACAAATCAGTAAAGGAGAAACAACATTCAGTAACCATTGTTGGATTTTCTTTCTTATGACTTTTTGCACATTTAAACCCCGGTCACCAGTTGTTGTAGAGCAGCTGGTCATCCACTCCTATATTATTATAAAAAGCTGATGGAAATTCATGTTGGTGACACTAAATATGTGCAGCCCAGATGCACAATAAGCGTTTTTGAGATCACCCAGGTGGACGAAAGGCTCCGCAGATCACCTGGTGAGTGACGTATGATTTTGTTTTTGTTCCAACATCACCTGTCAATCATCACAACAATATCACCAGAAAGGGGCGGGATCAAGGCCCCAACCTGAGCGAACGCAGCGGGAAACTTAGTACTGAACTGATGGCAAGCCGCATAATGACTACAAAACAATGCATTATGGGACATGTGTCCTGATGGTTTTTGTAGTCGAGTGATCAATTAAAATAATTTAAAATACCAATTGATTAAGAAAAGGCTACATACATTACAAAACATTCAAATAAATATTAAAGATACAACAACACAGATCACACTAAGGGGGAGAGGCACACTAAAACTACATTAAATGTTTAGGACAACTCCAACTTCCTGTTCTCCTTCAGTCTCGCTGCAGCTTCGCCTCCGTTTCACCCCCCCCCCCCCCCCCCCCCCCTTGCGGATCCAGGCGCGGCGCTGGTTCATCTCACGTCTATCGTTGCATTTTCCCCGCGTGTTTTAAGTGCGTCTAAGACTACATCGTGTTTAATGCTAGAGCCCCTTTAGCTGTCACGCATGTAGGTGTGGGACATTTATTCTCCGCAGTGACCCACCTCCTCCTGCGGGAGCGGAGAGACCCGTGTTAGGGTTAATATGCCGCGCGCGCGTAACCGTAACCATAACCCTAACTTCGCCGTCCTCCGGGTCTGTGCGGCCCAGAGGAAACTTCAGCACTGACTGCATGTATTTAGATGCGTTCTAAAAAGTACAGTAAGGAACTCCTTAATGTGGTCCAGGGAGGGGGCTGTCTGGTTACCTGAATTAAAGGTTCTCCTGCTTTCAAGCCCGGTCAATGTCCCGCCCCAAGAGTCATATACCCCACTGTGATTGGTTGGTTCTTCAGCTCGGCGCATAAAACTGAAAATGATGTCCTTCATACAAACTGGCGGGCCGCATTACCATTGAAGCTTCATATTAAGGCGGGGGCCACAAAATTTCATCTTGGGGGCCGCAAATAGCCCGCGGGCCGCTAGTTTGAGACCCCTGCTTTAGATCAAAAGGTGATCAGATTGGGACTTGAATAAAATGAATGGAAGTGCAGTGGGAGATGTTTAATGATGCAACAAGGAAGCTTCAAAAACACACATCAGGTCCCGTAGCTCCACACACTATAGGGGCAGCCTGCCATTGCACGAGAGCTTTAAGAGACTGAATCTGAAGAACCATCTTCAAACAGCTGTCTTTCATTGTTAACTCTCTACGAGGTAAAGCCCTCCAATGGGCCCAGGCGTACCTATCAGCTAACCCCGTCTTCCAGGAACCTTTTGAACACTTCATTGGGGAGTTTCGTCTGGTCTTTGACCAACCCCGCAAAGCAGAGGAAGCTACTCGTCGACTTATGGGCTTAAAACAACGCAACAGACCCGTTAGTGAACATCTGATCGACTTTCGCATATTAGCTGTAGAGGCTGGTTGGTCGGACATTGCCCTAATAGGCGTTTTCTACCAATCGTTAAATGATCAAATTAAAGATCATCTATGTTCACAGCCCAAAGCTACCACTTTTGAGGAGCTCGTCTCCGCCGCCCTACGCTCGGATGTGCGGCTCTGAGAACGTCAAAATGAACGCACGTGCTCTGAAAGAAAGGCCACCGCTAACCATCCTCCCATCCGCGAGAAAACATCAGCCGCTCCCTTGAGGAACCGATGCTCGGCCATTCCAAACTCACTCCTGAGGAACGGCGCAGACGTAAAGAGGAGGGTACCTGCTTTTACTGTGGACAATCAGCTCACCACGTACAACAATGCTTACTTCATTTAAACTCAAGAGCCCCCTGCTAGAAGACAGGCCACAGGAGGCTACCCCTAAATTTAATCAGGGAAGTAATTTCCTTTATGTTCCTGTCAAGATTAGTCGTCACTCTGGTAACCATGATTGTCGGGCTCTTATTGATTCCGGAGCCGAACAGAGCTTCATAGACTGTAATTTGGTGTTGAAGCTCAATCTTCCTATTGAATCGCTAGAACATCCTGTTAAAGCTGCTGGCCTGGGTGGTCAACTTCTCACGTGCATTACCCATCATACCAAACCCATGCATCTTATCACCTCTGGCAATCACCATGAAATCACACAATTTTATATCACTAAATCTCTCCAGTCTCTTGTCATTTTAGGATTTCCCTGGTTGCGCAGCCACAATCCTCAGTTCGACTGGGTTAATCTCCACATCACTAACTGGAGCTCCCACTGTCTCGTTAACTGTCTCCGCTCTGCCATTCCCACAGTTTCTCCTGATCACGATTCAACTCCGGAGGAGATCGACCTTTCTAAGGTACCCCCTTGTTATCACGACCTTAAGGCCGTTTTCAGTAAACGTAAGGCTGGCGCGATACCTTCTCACTGCCCCTACGACTGCTCCATCGAGCTATTAAACAGCGCCACCCTTCCCAAAGGCCGGTTATTTAACCTGTCCGGTCCTGAAAAGCTTGCTAAGGAGAAGTACATTCACAAGTCTCTCGCTTCCGGTCACATTCGCCCCTCCTCGTCTCCCGTGGGGGCCGGATTTTTCTTCGTCCAGAAGAAAGACAAATCATTACGCCCCTGCATCGATTACCGTGAATTGAATCAGATCACTGTTAAAAACAAATATTCTCTGCCCCTCATCAGCTCCGCCTTAGACTCGGTGCAGGAAGCGCACATGTTTTCAAAATTAGACCTCCGTAACTCGTAGCACTTGGTTCGCATGAAAGAGGGGGACGAATGGAAGACTGCATTCAACACACCCTTGGGCATTTTGAGTACTTGGTGATGCCTTTTGGGCTCACTAACGCCCCAGCAGTCTTTCAGCATCTCGTTAACGACGTCCTCCGTGACTTTCTAAATAGATTCGTTTTTGTCTACCTGGATGACATTCTCGTTTATTCGCCCAATCCAGAAATCCATACTTTTCATGTACGTCAGGTTCTCGAACACCTCCTTGAGAACCAGCTCTTCATTAAAGCCGAGAAATGTGAGTTTCATGTTACTTCTGTCTCCTTCCTCGGTTTCATTATCGAAGCTGGCAACATCCGTCCCAATCCTGCCAAGGTCTCCGCAGTCGCCAACTGGGAGATTCCCAGCTCTCGTAAACAGTTACAGCGTTTTCTTGGTTTTGCCAATTTTTACCGCAGGTTCATACAGAACTACAGTAGTCTCGCCGCCCCCCTCACCAGACTCACTTCTGTTAATCAACCTTTTCTGTGGAGCCACGAAGCTCAAACTGCTTTTGATAAACTTAAAACTATGTTTTATGTTTTCTTTGATCGTTTCTCCTTCACTATCACTCATCGACCCGGTAGTCGTAATATTAAGCCTGATGCACTCTCTCTTATATTCAGTACCCACGACCAACAGGAGGCAGCTCCCATCATTTCCCCCACATGCGTTGTCGGCAATCTCACTTGGGACATTGAGACTCGTGTCCAGCAGGCCCAAGACGAGGAACTTGACCATCCACCTCCCCCTGATAACACTCTTTATGTTCCCTCCTCTCCTCTCTCCGTTCCAATGTCCTGGTGTGGGGGCACATGTCCCGAGTTTCCTGCCATGGGGGGGTCCACTGTACTCTCAATCTTCTAAGACGGAGGTTCAATAGGTTCCCTATTGAAGGTACATCCCTCATTTCACATCTCCAACATCAAGCCGTTCCAGGAGAGTCCACTTTGCCCGCCGTCCGCTTCCCCACCGCCCGCCCGGGTCATTGACGGCGCTCCTCCCTTCACCGTTGATCGGATCCTGGACATTCGCCGCCCGGGCCGCGGCTTCCAGTATTTGGTGGACTGGGTGGGTTACGGTCCAGAGGAGCGTTCTTGGATCTCCCGCTCCTTGATTTTGGACCGTTCCCTTCTGGACGACTTTTTCCGGGCCCACCTGGATCGCCGTCCCGGACCGCCTGGGCCCGGTCGTTGAGGGGGGGGGGGGGGTACTGTCACGTTGCTGCGGTCAGTCTCCTCCCCCCTCGCAGCTGCTCCTGCTCCTGCTGATTGGAACCAGCTGACCTGCATCACCTCATCTCCTGCCACCTTCTTAAGGACTTCACTCTTCAGTATCCAGCGCCAGTCCGTTTTACTCACTCCGGTGCTTAAGTCTGGCCTTTTAGTTCTTGTATTCCAAGCTAAGTTACTTGACTCACCTCTCTCTGCATTTGCCTTCAGGTTCCTGCTCCTCTGGTCTCGCTGGTTTCCTCATCCTGAGCTCTCCGCCGTTCTCCACGCTGATCCCGCCGTCCTCGGCGTCCACGCCTCGCCTCAGGCCGCTCCGCCATCCTTGGCGCTCACGTCCTGCCTCAAGCTGGTTCCACCGTCCTCGGTGTGCTCGCCTCATCTCCAGCCGAGGAGGATTTCTACCACGCCCCACGTTTCTTATATAGGGACAGACACAGCTGTACTAAATCCCCAATCAGCAGGCCCGCAGCAGTCACAGGCAGACCTGCCGGTTACATTCTTCCCCCGTTTTTTTTTTTTGTTGGCGTCCCGACAACTCACTGCCACGGGCGAAACAACCCTTCAAGCATACTGCTGGACACCTGCACCAGAGACCCTGCAGCCCCCTCTAACCTAGTCCCAACACCTACTGGTAGATGATGGGGGTTTGTATGCTGTGCAGCCGTTTGGCGAGTAGTCCTTTGTAATACAGGAGGGTCGACTGTGTTCGGACAGGCAGCAGGAGCAGCCTCCACTGTAGGTACGGCCGGGATGTTGCACATAGTACAGTATGTTGCTCTAAATAAATAAAAAAATTAAGCGCCCTACTTTGAGCAATATTCCAGTGCTCTTTAATAAATGTTTCACAAAGCATCAGAAGGGTTTTTGATGAGTAAGGATCAGAGATGAACTTTCTTCGTCCGTGGGGGTGGTTCTTGATATTTGCAAATTTGGCGTATTTACAGGAGTCTCTGGTCCCTAACCCCTGCAAAAAAGGGGGAATGCTGTATATGGAAGTTAAAATTGTCCTAACATGTTTAACAATTGCATCCTATTACAGATATTTCTTCATCGCACCAGTTGGCCAAAGGAGGAGGAAGATAAAGATGACGATTGGTCTGCTGAAACCAAAACCCTCATTTTGGGGTATGTTCAGGAGTTCACTAAAAATCGTAAGTTTGTTTCATATATGTTAGAGCTACAAAAGTTGTATTTGGCTGCTATTGAATTGAATTTATAAAAAAAAACTCAATTCCAGAAAGAAAACAATAACATTAATTTATGAACATGATTATGGTACTCTTATCGGTTGTGTTAATACATCTGGTAAAAACATATTTGTCCAAATTAGCCTTAAAGCTACACTGACTATAAAAATTGTAAAGTTGCTTTTTTTTCACTGATAAACTGAAGCATAATTTTTATTCTGGAATGTGCTTCATTAATCCTCACAGGAACAGCAGTTGAATTTATTAACCCAGCCAAATTCTGGACCGGATGGGAGAATTTGCCGAAGAACCTGTGTGTGGAGATGGTCAGCCGCTATGCCACAGCCTCCACCTGCTGTGAGACCTTGAAAACTCCAGGTCATTACAAAGACTCCACATCTGTCGGATGTGATCTCTTTGCCTGTATGGAGACATGTCATACAGAATTTGGGCGCCTGAGAATTATTGGTTTCTTTTATGTTCATAAAAAGGTTTTGTTATATCAGGAAGTTTGTTGCTGCATTGAATGTCACTTGTTTTTGTGTTACTGTTTTTGTAAAAAAAAAAAAAATAAAACATTGAGTTTTTGCTCTAAAATAAACCACTGATGCAAAAAGATGTTAATGTATTTTTATTTTTGGTAACGACATGGTTTTGTAGTAACAATGTAGTTGGGTTTTTTGTAAGGAATTTGCCCACATTAGTGTTCATCTGAAACTCTGCTATGACAAAACTTTGGAGACTGAAAAAACCCCACTAATGACCAATTAACTTATCTAATTTTTTGACACATTTTAAACAATTTCTCAGCTTTCCCCACTGGCTTCTTAACAGATCTTTATTCCTTTGTTGTGGAAAAAAATGTTAAAAAAAACTGAACAGCTGCAATGTAAACATCCCAGCCAGAGGAGTCTGAGTCAGCTCTGGGTCAACTGCACTTCCTAAAGCTGCCATCTGTTCATCTGTCAGTGGGCAGTTGATGTTTGGATCAATGACGTCTGAATGAGGAGGTCCACTCTCCTCCCACTCAATATGCAGAATCTCCATGCCCTGAGGTATGCAAGCCACCGACATAAAGAGCAAACAAACCAACATCACAAAGCACTCTATATATTTGTATATACCTCCATGTTCTCTGGTTGGGGAAAGGGATGACGTGCACGACCCAGTACCCAAGGCGGGTTAGGAGTCATGTTACTCTCTGTTCTTAAAGGATGATTATCCCAACCACTGCAGAAAGTGTCCAGGTCATCCTGTAACTGTGGTAAAAACACACAGTGGCAGCAGAAGAGGTGTTGAACACTGGCAATGCTGAGGAAGCCCTCTTCTTCAGGGTGATGGAGATCTTTGTACTAGTACGTGCTGGTCACAGCAACCCACAGATCTCTCCAGAGCCGCTCCATCCTTGGTCATTATAAAAACAGTGATTCAGTAAAAAGAGTATTCCATTATAAGTCTTTTGTAGGAAATTGCAAAAATTGTGTTTTAAATCATCACTTAAACATGCAGATGTGATCCATAAAATCACAGGAAAGGGTTAGTATATGAACAAAAACATAATCAAAAAATCATCTCGCTCTGTTGTGGTTGGAAACCCAGTCGGGACATAAATGGTAACAGACTAAAAGTGGACATCGTTGCTCCTGAACAGAACTAGGAGCCATTTATTTCCAACTCAAACACAAGTGTCCTTAAACACCAAACGTCTGCAATTCGGTAGTAGAACGCCGTAGAAGAAGAAGTAGTGACCGACTCCCGTTCTAAACAAAGCAGCACAACAGTCTGAACCCAGAAGCCAAAAAGTCACGCATAGTTCGCGGCGGGGAAAATTAAAAAAAAAAAAAAAACTTAAAACAACAACAAAAGATGCACATCCATCAGAATTTTTTATTAGTCGACTAACGAAACTAATATGTCCATGTTGGGGGTATATAAAGGAAGTTTTTTGGTCAAATTTTTTTGTTTTGTTTTGTGTTTTTCACTTCATGTTGATCACATGAGGTTTGCATTTCCAAAACACCACTAGTTACTTTCAGAATAGCCAAGTTAAATAAATGAAATGTCATTGGTTTTGCTTTGTTCTTTTTTGTGGTTTTAGGAACTATTTCTCTACTGAAGGACCTATTGTTGTGTTTGGTCTGCTTTGCCCTGCCCTCCTAATTCCTGACCAGCGAGTAAAGAGATCTTTATTTACAAGCTATGGCTGTGGCTGTAGTCAGATATCCAAGAAGGGTTTGGATATCTGGAAATCATGTAGACACAACGGCCCTCAAAGACTGGAGATATTATTTGCAATCAAAATATTGTTTTCATATTGGATTGAGACAGATGCTGATTTAGTATTTTCCATAGAGCAGACTAGGAGCAGAAGGCATTGGTGTTTGTGGAGTAGAATTAATTGAAGGACAGGATGCAGATGGAGAACATCATTGGAGATCATTGGCGGCCTTAGTGCAGTCAAATATAAGAGAAAAAAAGTTAGCAAAAAAAAAAAAACGTAACCAATCCAGCATTACCAAGAAACGATTGTGGTGTCAGCAATGTTTATTCTGCAGTCTGAAGGAAAAATGCATAGGGAAGCAAAAGTAATGTGGGTTTTTTTCCAGTGTTTGCAAGACTGAAATCAACTGAGATATTATGTCAGGAGAAATTAATCCTAACAGTTTTTTTCATATGCATCTCCACATTCCATACTCCATGTTTTTAAAATCCAGTTTTTGTCACACATGTGAACATTTGTGATATTTAGCTGTGATTAAATTAAAACAAAAAACGTGTTGCCTTTGTTGTAATAACTGTCACAAATGTCCTTTTGTCAATAGTTGGATCACTTGCAGGGCAGGTTCGTCTCATAGCAGCTGAAGTGGGCGTGGTCCTCATTTTCTGGCTGTCAACCACATCATATGATCGTGACAGAGGCTTCCTGTGTGAGCGGCAGACGCTCAGTGCTGTACGTGGACAGAAGCAGCTCACAGGTTTCCTCAGACGGACCTTCTGGAGGTGAGGGTGATCCTTCTAAACGTCACTGACCGGAGGCAGCCACGCGCACGGTTGGTGTGACATACGAATGTACTGATAGAAAATATGTTTTTGTACTAAAAAAACTTTCACCGGCGCGACCCCCCCCCCCCCCCCGCAGAGTCGCGCCGGTGACGTCAGCTAAACATGGCGGCCGCCGTGATTATAAACAAACAGACACGTTTGGAGCAGCCGGTGAACGGAGCCGGTTGCGCTCGTTTCTCGCGTGTTCCGCCACGGAAACCGAGCCTCCGACTCCAGCTGCGCTCCTCGCAGTGACGGTGGAGCGCAGCTCTGAGGTGTTCTGCCTCCTTAACCTCTTCGGTTTTCCGTCTCTGGTGAACTCCCTCAGCTCGTAATGTTTCGCCAAACCCCTCCGAGTCCAAGCTGCGGACTGTGGAGCTAACACCACCTCAGCTGCCTGACCCGCTTCCTGTGTCCCGCAGGGGGGGGTGGGCACTTCCTGATGGGCAGCAGGAGGCAGAGAGCGGCGGACGGCCATGAGCGGAGTCTCCTCGGGCCCTCTGGAGCCTCCGGGAACGCGGTGGATCAGCAGGGCGCCTCCACGCCGGGCTTCGTCTACGTGCTGGCGTTCTTCTCCGCCTTGGGGGGGTTCCTCTTCGGATATGACACCGGGGTTGTGTCGGGGGCGATGCTGCTGTTGAAGACTAGGATGAACCTGAGCCCCCTGTGGCAGGAGCTGCTGGTGTCCAGCACGGTGGGAGCTGCGGCTGTCTCCGCCCTCGCAGGAGGCTTCCTGAACGGCTGGCTGGGGCGCAGGGTCTGCATCCTGTCGGCCAGCCTAATCTTCAGTGTCGGGGGAGTCATGCTGGCCCTCGCCCCAGACAAGGTGGTCCTGCTGGTGGGCAGAATCACAGTGGGCTTAGGCATAGGTGAGTCGGTCTCAGAGAGCAGGTGTGTGATATCTCCAAATGACAGAAGTGAGGTGACAGTAACCTACAGAGCCACATTACTCCCTTTAGTTATCAATCTGTAGCTATAAACTGCTATTTTGGGATGTACATTTGTGCATTTGTGTGCTTAAATTAGTATCTTGCATTGGTTGTATGAGAGAACTGGAGTGAGTGCCCCCCCCCCCCCCCCCAATGTTCCAAATAGGAAGTACTACCAATCGATAGTGAAATCGCACAAGAGAGAACTGGAGTGAGCGAGCGTGACGTCAACCATATAAAATATCTTATTTCTGACTCCAGCTAAATCAGTGCTTCTCAATTATTTTTTTGCCAGGCCCCCCCTAGGAAAAAGAAAATGTTTCGCGCCCCCCCTAACCCCCCCCATACCCCACACACTTGCAAAGTGACAATAAATTAGGTAAGTATCTATAAAAATTGTGAGTGTATACAGCGGGGAAAATAAGTATTGAACACGTCAACATTTCTCTCAAAAAACATATTTCTAATCAGCTATTGACATGAAATTTTCACCAGATGTCGGCATCAACCCAAGTAATGCACACATAGAAAGAAATCCAAACATTTATGTCCATAAATGAAGTTATGTGTAATAAAGTGAAATGGCACAGGGAATAAGTATTGAACACATGAAGAAAAGGAGGGGTAAAAAGGTCTGGCAAGCCAAGAAAGCAGCTGGAGTTTGTCAGTATTCAGAAGGTAACCTGCCCCCTACTGGTGCAAAGTAATATCAGCTGGTATAGTCCTGATGCCTTTTAAAAAGGTTTCTCACCAGCAAGGTGTTAGACAAGAAGCATTGCATGATGGGTAAAAGCAAAGAGCTGTCCAAAGACCTACGCAACCTTATTGTTGCAAAACACACTGAAGGCATTGGTTACAGGCGCATTTCTAAACTTCTGGAAGTTCCAGTGAGTACCATTGGGGCCATCATCCGGAAGTGGAAAGAACACGGCATTACCATAAACCAGCCACGGCCAGGTGCTCCTCGCAAGATTTCAGACAGAGGAGTCAGAACAATCATCAGAAGGGTTCTCCAACAGCCCAGGACCACTCGTGGAGAGCTTCAGAAAGACCTGGAATCAGCAGGTACCGTTGTTTCAAAGAAAACAATAAGTAATGCACTCAACCGCCATGGCCTCCATGCACGCACACCACGCAAGACTCCATTTTTGAAGAAGAAGCATGTTGAAGCTCGTTTGGAGTTTGTGACACAACATTTGGATAAACCCATGACATTCTGGGAGAAGATACTCTGGTCAGATGAGACCAAAATTGAACTCTTCGGATGTCATCAGACACAACATGTTTGGAGGAAAAATGGCACCGCACATCACCCCCAAAACACCATACCAACAGTCAAGTTTGGAGGTGGGAGCATCATGGCGTGGGGCTGTTTTTCAGCATGTGGTACTGGTAGACTTCATATCATTGAAGGAATAATGACTGGAGAAAAGTACTGAGACATTCTTGATCAGAATCTGCTGTCATCTGCCAGGCTGCTGAAGATGAAAAGAGGGTGGATCTTTCAGCAAGACAACGATCCCAAGCACACAGCCAAGGTAACACTCAACTGGTTGAAGAGAAAGAAAAGAAAGCTGCTAGAATGGCCCAGTCAATCACCAGACTTGAATCCAATTGAAAATCTTTGGAAAGAACTGAAGATCCGGGTTCACAGAAGAGACCCCCGGAACCTTGAAGATTTGAAGGCAGTTTGTGTGGATGAATGGGCCAAAATCACACCTGAGCAATGGATTCCACTGGTTTCTCCATACAGGAGGCGTCTTGAGGCTGTAATCACCAACAAAGGTTTTTTTTTTTAAATAAATTTCAGTGTGTTCAAAAAAGTGTGTTCAATACCTATTCCCTGTGCCATTTCACTTTATTACACATAACTTTATTTATGGACATAAATGTTTGGATTTCTTTCTATGTGTGCATTACTTGGGTTGATGCCGACATCTGGTGAAAATTTTGTGTCAATAGCTGATTAGAAATATGTTTTCTGAGAGAAATGTTGACGTGTTCAATACTTATTTTCCCCGCTGTACCTAAAATTGTCTCTTTTAACATTAACAAAAGAAAAAAGCAATATATAACTCCACTTTCAAATTTCAAATTATATTAACTTTATTTTGTCACACAGAAACCCTGTTCTAGTCTAAAACAAAAAAAGAAGCTTAAAATGCCTGAAATAAAGTCCTTATTTAAACTAGAAACATTTAGACCAACTGAACCATTTGATGCAGAGAATAATAATTCAATCAATAAATAATATTAAAAGTAAATTGATCTGAAACATGAACACCAATATATTTAAGGTTTTTAGTCTGAAGAAATGGATAAAAACATTGTGCTGATTATTTTTCTAAATGATGGATTGTTTATGATCTCAAAGAATACATTTATGGAAAATAAAGACACGTCATCAAAATGTCTACAATAGTTAATAAATAAATGACATTATTAGCATGAGCTGAGGAACCTAAAGGCACTGATGATGATCCAGGTGTTGGCAGAGCTTGCAGCTCTCCTCCGCGTGCCCCGTGTTACCTAGCAACCAGAGCCCACACTACCCCTCCCCTTTCCTTCTACAGCAGACGGCTGCAGGGTTTCAGGCTGTAAACTCTGTGTTTTAACAAACAGGAACTGAATCGTTGCACAGATTTTTTTTCTCCAAGCACTGAGCCGCGGTCACCGCCGTCCCCACGTTAAATATGCACACCAGACAACTGCCCGTATTACCTGTGCCTAAAACCGCCACTACCGCGCGCCCCCCCCCCCCCCCCCCCCCCCCCCCCCCGGAATCGCACCGCGCCCCACTATTTGAGAAGCCCTGAGCTAAATGAAGCCGATTTGGTCGTCGCCATGTTGGAGCCAGACGACAGGGATTGGTCTGAGTCTTGGTCCAAAGCCTCAGTCATTTTTATGACGGACTATTGTCACCAATCAGGAGTAAGCTTGTTGAACGTTCACACCCACCCCTTCCTCCAAAGCAGGATCAGAAGAATCTGTTAAATGTTCGGGAGGGCATCTAATTGGTCACTTTCTAAGTTTCTAAGTAACATCTGTTTATTTCCCAGTAGATGTCTTTGGGATTTTGGCTTCTTGGAATTATAGGGTCCTTCCTGTTTGGGTGAGGGATTGCTCTGTCCAGTTCTCCTATACACTGTAAACCCTAACAGTTGTACTGGCTCATAACTATTAAGGTTACACAACTTAAATGTCATTTTGTAATTGATTCAACTGTAAAGTATTAAGCCCTATCAACATTTATTCAAATTTAACCCAACAGTGCTCAATATTTTAAACTTTATTTGTGTCAATCACCCAAAAACTTTAGGAGCCCTGAAGTAGCGTCATGACATCACCACGTACTGGTGGGAGGGTCTTTCGTTTTCTCAACGTAAGCTCAGGTGGCCATGTTGGACTTACTGAATGCGAGTATGCGATGTTTGAAATTGAAAGTCGAGCATTTTATTTTTCTGCAATGCGTTGTGATTTCGTCCCACTTCAAGACGCCCCAACCACAATTTCTTTCCGTCAGCCTCATCGCTGTTGCTTTCCTCAATGGCGTCTCGTCTTTGGCTCTCATATTTGGTAAGTATCGTTCACGGTTATTTTTAATGAAATGCTTTAAAAATGCTCTTATTTATTAACGTAAATGTGGTTTACTGTTGTTTAAACATACGTGTTACAGTAGTTTTAGAGCTTAATGTGACAAATGTACATTAGTTCGTTATAGCAGACGTATGGCGAGCTGCCTGTTCAAACCCAAAAATGCATTTTCTGCCTGTAAGTTATGACAGAGATGAGTTTTCAAAGGTAGAAATGATCTTATGCTGCATTCACACTAAACGTGATCCATGTGTGACATTCTCGTTGGAGGCCTCTGTTTGCGGCTAAAGTTTGTTGCTGGACATTTGTCCAAAAATGTCTTCATCGTGGTCTTGAAGCCCCTAACGGTTGTGTGGGAGGAGCTACCGCCAAAAGTTTTAAGCCTGGTTGCTACATGGAAGCATTGGGTTATGAATGCAGCTTTAAGCTTTTTTAAATCACTGATCTCCATTATAAAAAAGGTTTTTTTTTTGTAAAAATAAATTATTCAACGTGCTCGTGTTGTGTTCAGGTACCGAACTACAGAGTGTTCAGTTTCACCGCCAGGTAGACGCCAAGGCCAGCCAGGTAACTTGTCTCCTGATCAGTAATTTGTCTAGAGCTATTAAAAAAAATCAGTAGTTTGTGTAGTGCAATAAATGTTTTAATCAAAATGTAATTGAAACTTTTTTTTTTGAACATCGAAAAATCTCATTTGAACTTTTGCAGATACTGAACTTCAGAGAGTTCACCAGAAAGTCATCATTTCACCAAAAGAGGTGTCAGTGGGTGAGTTTTGTACTTATTTAGTATATTCATCCTGAACTATTACCATTATTAGATTTTTATGGCAGCATGGACACATTTCTGCACCTTTTAACTAGCCAAAGGTCTAAATCGAGTCAAAATTATTTAGAATTTAATGAAATATATTTTCATTGCAGGCTGAAGGTGGAGGTGGCACAGTGGAATGGAGATGCAAGTTGTGTTCTGCTACTTTGGCACTATGCAGTACATAGAGCCAATATTCCAAAGTGTTTCCACTGCCATATCTGTGGAGATATTTTGGAATATTGTAATGTGCAACTTGAAGCTGCCCATTTCTGAGACTAAGTCCACCAAAACAGACAGCATAGCTGAGGAACTGGCCAGCTTGGTTAGGATTTATGACCTCCAGGTGAATTTCTACTGTGCATAATTCAAAAACTGATAACAAATTATTTGTAAACAGCAGTAAGAAGCCATGGTGTCACTTGCCTTAAAAATGACTTTGGGTTTTTGAACTGAAGTGGATTATGCCATGAAACTGTATTGTCCTCTCACTAGACATAGACATCTAAAAGAGACATCATTCTATTATTTCTTAAAGTGCCTTCAATAAATATTGGAAATGTTTGTTCTGCATTTGCTTCAATGGTAATGGATGTTTCTTTTTATTCTTTTAGGACCAGGGTGATGTGAACACGGCCACTTGTCCTCCTTGCATTTCCTGTTTATCTACATGAAGATTCCTCCAGCTTCTTCAAGACATGTACTGTAAGTGCACATGACTCCCTGTCAATGCTTTTCTCTAATCTTTTAAATGATATTGATATTCTACGATTGAGATTTTATTGAGTGACATAATAAATAGGCAATTGTTTGTAGTTTGTAAACTGAGTGATATTTTTAAAGGATTTTAAAAATGAGACGGAAGATGAAAGGCGAACATCAGGGACTCCTGATTGGAGGGAGCAGTGGGAGAAGGAGCGGGAACCTTTTCATTTACGCCAAAGACCAGCAAACACATGAAAACATCACAGTTTTGAGGTGTTTTAGCTGAAGGTGTGGGGTGGAGCTGTCTCTGATTGTACTCTGGACTGATTGGACTCTGATTGTAGGAAGAGGCTGATCCTACCATTATTTTGGATTGGGAGCAACTGGATTTTTCAAAATCAACAAGCACTAGCATTGTCTAAAATTGCAGAAACTCTGCGAACTGCAGAGCACTGCAAAAGTCCTACCCGCTTGCCGCTATTGCTGGAGGCGGAGTCCACTCCGGTGACAAGTGAGACTTTCACGGTGCTCCGCAGTTCCTGCAATTTTAAAACGATGCTGACAATGCTTAGACCAAGATGGTGCAGAGGATGGTCGCCCTGGTGCTAGTGTGCTCTGTGTTATGTTTGTTATTGTTCGTAAATCGTGTGTCAGCGTGCTCTTACACCCATGAAGAGCTTCTAACCATCAGAACTTCGACTCCGTCAGATTTACTACCGGTTTCTTTGGTGGCTGCGGCAGATTTAGTCCACTTTTTAAAAGCAAGAGTGAGACGCCGGAGGAGAGGGAAGCGCTCGGGAGTCTCTCTGGAGACGGGGCTCACATTCGCCCTTACCTGGAGTCTTTCTCTCCAACGTTTGCTGCACTCAGCAACAAAATGAAAGAGAGAAGGTGAAGGTGCTACTTTCTGTCACACACCTAGGTGTGCGAAATTTGTTCTCCGCATTTGACCCACCCCCTGGGGGAGCGGTGAGCCGCAGACGAGCCGCGTCTGGGAGGGAGTAGCGTTAAGGGTCTTGCCCAAGAACCCCCACTGGGTGATGTGAATTGATGTGAAATGGTAGTGGGCCCCAGTACCATTGTTTATTCCCCTCCGGGAATTGAACCCTGGATTCTGGATTAGCCTGGAGGCTACAATGCAGGAGGACTTCCAAGAGGTGGACCGGCGAGGCTGTGGAGGAGCTTCGCACGTGTCTGGACACAATGGACTGGGGTGTGTTTAGAGCAGCAGTTTGGATGATTACACAGACACTGTGACGTCATACATTCAGTTTTGTGAGGATAGCATCATCCCAACAAAAACCAGGGTTACAACGATAAACCCTGGTTCACACCCAGACTGAGACAGTTGAGGAAGGAGAAAGAGGAAGCCTACAGGGCCAAGGACAAAGGCTACGTTCACACTGCAGGCTGAAACGATCCAATTCCGATTTTTTTTGCCCCTGTGCGATCCAATTCCGATCTTTTCAAATGCGACCCAGGCCACTTGGGTATGTGGTCCTGAATCCGATACGTATCTGATCTTTTCAATTGCGACCGCCATCTGACCGGCCAGGTGACTTGAATCCGAATCGTACGTCATCGACACGCAACAAACGTCGTTATTCTGCGTTGAAGTAGGCGGGAATGAGAACATAAACATCAACCATGGTGGACGATGCTGCTGAGACCAGTCAGTGGAAGGGAAGCAGGTCACCGATTGGACTAATATTTGGGGTGATCGCTCTATTCAGGCCAAACTCCAGGGCTCTTATCGCAACCGGGCTGTTTTTAAAAAGATTTCCAGCTAAATGGCAGAGCGTAGTGTTGAATCTTCCCCGCGATGACTTTTTTTCCTCTTTCCGACCGTGGTCAGAAGCGTGGGGGAGACCGGCTTCTCCGGGGCCGAAGGAGGATCCTCCTCCGGGGTTCACTTCCCTGTTCAGACTCTCACATTCTCCAAAGCGGGTTAATAAAGAGTCAATAGCATTTATTCTGGATGGAAACCTTTGGTCTTACACACACACACACACACACGCACGTGTGCGGGCCCAGCACATACACATCCCCATTCCACAACACAAAATGAGAAGATTGTAGTTGTGCTGCTCCATTGTGAAAATAAATGTAATAATGCAAAAGAGCTCCATTGTTAACGTTAGCGACTTCCACAAACATTGAGTGACGTTGTTCAGCGTTGACTCTTCTGCGCATGGGGGTCTCGTTTGGGTCGTGTCACGGTCACACTGTAGATCACAAAAGTACTGATTTACTTGAAAATGTTAACGGTCTTGCAAAAAAATTGGATTTTTTCAAAAAATTCGAATTGAGCATTAAGCCCTGCAGTGGGAACGTAGCCATAGAGAGCTAAAAGGCAGCTAAGTACCAGTTCTGAAAAGACGTGGGATCAGGCGAGAGGTCGGCACAATAAACGCCTGGAAGAGCAATTCTCTGTCAACAGCGTCACCTCTGTTTGGAGAGGACTCAGGCAAATCACCAACTACAAGCCCAGAGCCCAACATGCTGCCGAAGACCTTTAACTGGCTGAGAGGCTTAACACCTTTTATGCCAGGTTTGAAGTCCCACTCCCCTCCTCCACCCCCCTCACTGCACAGGTTTCCTCAGTAACTTTGGAGCCACATTCCTCCCCCACCACTCTCACTGAGAACAGCATGAGCCCTCCGGACCACCTCTCCCCCACCACTGTCTTCTCAGTGACAGTAGAGGAGGTGCTCAAGCTTTTCCGGAAGCAAAACCCATCGGAAGGCTCCGGGCCCGGATGGCATCTCCCCTGCCACCCTGAAACACTGCACAGGCGAACTGGCAGCGGTCTTCACAGACATCTTCAACACCTCCCTGGAGTCCTGCCACATCATGGCAGGCTTCAAACTGTCCACCATTGTCCCTGTCCCCAAGAAGCCCCGCATAACTGGTCTCAATGACTACAGGCACTTACGTCTGTAGTCATTCGAGCGTCCTGGTCCTCCCCCACCTCAAATCCTTCACCTCCCCCCTCCTGGACCCTCTGCAGTTCACCTACAGAGCCAACAGGTCTGTTGACGACGCTATAAACCTGGCCCTTCACTTCATCCTGCAGCATCTGGACTCCCTGGTACCTATGCTAGGATCCTGTTCGTGGACTTCAGCTCAGCGTTCTACACCATCCTCCCCTCTCTGCTCCAGGAAAAGCTCCACCAGCTCAACGTGCCTGACTCCACCTGCAGGTGGATCACTGACTTCCTTATGGCCCGTAGGCAGTGTGTGCGGCTGGGAAAGAATACCTCCACCACCCAACTTATCAGCACAGGAATCTCCACAGGGCTGTGTACTTTCCCCTCTGCTCTTCTCCCTGTACACCAACTGCTGCACCTCCAGCCATGACTCTGTTAAACTGATCAAGTTTGCAGATGACACCACCCTCATTGGGCTCATTTCTAATGAGGATGAGTCTCCCTACAGGAGGGAGGTGGACCGGCTGGTGTTGTGATGCAGCATCAACAACCTGGAGCTGAGCACCCAGAAGACAGTGGGGATGATCATGGACTTCAGGAAAGTCACAGCCCCCTCTCCCCCCTCATCCTGACAGACTCTCCCATCACCATTGTGGACTCTGTCCATTTCCTCGGTTCTACCATCACTCAGGACCTCAAGTGGGAGGTATCCATCAGCTCTCTGCTCAAAAAGGCTAACAGAGGATGTACTTCATGCGGCAGTTGAAGAGAGCCAAGCTGCCGGCCTAACTGATGGTGCAGTTCTACACGGCCATCATAGAATCAATCATCACCTCCTCCATCACCGTGTGGTACGCGGGAGCCACAACTAGGGACATAAACAGACTGCAGCGTATTGTGCGCTTAGCTGAGAAGGTGATCGGCTGCAGCCTCCCATCTGTCCAGGAACTATACGTCTCCAGAACCCGGGGACGTGCAGGCCGGATAGCTGCCGACCCTTCTCACCCCGGACATGGTCTACTGGAACCACTCCCTTCAGGCAGGAGGCTAAGGTCCATCAGGACCAGAACCTCACGACACAAGAACAGTTTCTTTCCCTCTGCAGTCAGACTCATGAACACCTCTTAACTCCTCCCCCCTTAAACTTCACTTCTATGTCCAGTCAGTCACCGCCCACTACCTGGACCTTGATCATCCTCAGTTTGTACTGTTTTTGGCACTGTTTGCACTACTTACTCTATTTATTTATTGTTCTGACCATTGTGTCATTTTTTTTAATTTTAATTTTGGCTTCCTTTTGTTCTTTGTTTTATGTTGCACACTGGCACCGAAGCAAATCCTATTCAGTGAAACTTCACTGAATCTGGCAATAAACACTTTTTGAATCTTGAATCTCCTTAAACATCCTCCACCTCCAATTAAAATTATGATCATTGGATTTTTGGATAGTTGACAGCTCTCTCCACCTGCCACAGTGGGTCTTCTCCTCCACACTGCAGTCATCTGATACAGATTCATCTTCTGTCTAATTTTTTAAAATAAAGGATCACTTTTATCCAAAAACTACAATTTTTTTTTTTGCCATATTCTAACTTTCATTTAATAAAATCTCAACCGTAAGACATTTTAAAACAAGTAGAAGTTAAGCTAATAGTCCCAAGCTAAAATTAGTGGCACAAAATGAATGGCAGCAATATTGGAGCTATGCAGATGCACAGTTTTGAGGCAGATTCAGCTCAGACGAGGAAAACAAAGACGTAGACGAGGCGGTAAGGAGGAGCAGAGCAGGGAGACTTTAACCTGCTCCTGATTTTAGTCTGCTCCTGATCCACCATTATTTTAATAAATAAATACTTTGAAACAAAGTTTTAGTCTTAAATTATTTTATAAATGTCCTCCATTTTCAGACAAATGCTAAAGAACTTTTTAAAAACCCAATTTTTATTGGAGTTGGTCCTTAAAGCATCACAGCCCGTAGACTAAAAGCTAACATGGAATGTTAGCATGAAAAGATTCAAACTGACAGGTGGCAGGAATGTTACTTTTGGTCTTTAGTGTGATGAATATCTTTGAGGGTCTGAACTCATTTGTGTTTTTTGTTCTCTAGTCTCCTGATGACCAGACCTCACAGACACTGCTGTGGCTCTCCTCTCAGTTGTCGTGGTGACGCTCCTGATGCTGCCGTCAGTGGTCCCACAGATCTGCCTGACTCATTTTCTACTCTTCGGGTACATCTATGCTCTGGACCTACAGTTCCCCAAAAAACTTGAACTCACCCGTGCACATGGGGACAGAAAACCTTCTTCTGATTAGAACAAACGTTCCCATGGGTCACACTTTCAATTGGAATGAATCATTTGGGCATGTAGGTTTGTTTACAACGGGACGCAGGGAAATGCGTCCTGTTGTAAACAACCCTTTGCTGCCACAGACATTTATGCAGCAGCTCCATAATACGAGACGATCTTCCAAACGTGCTTTTATTAATGTTGTGAATATTATGAAGCGTCTATTCGCTCATCGTTCTATATTTAATCCGTGTGGTCAGTACTTTTTTGTGCAAGAACGGAGCTTGAAGCCAGGGTTAGGAGAGGCTAACATGCGCTAACAACATTAGCTTGGCTAATGTGTGGGAATAACATCAGCCTTTATTTTGTCGGGACACAACTGGAAACACAAATCCACGTGATTGTTTGGACAGTTTCTAAGGACTGAGCGATATTTCTGCTCTGAAGCTCACACACCGACCCAAATGTGTGAGCTGACTCGGTTCTCCTGAGTCCTGCAGCCGCTAACCCAGAGCGGCAGTTCAGCTCGCAGTCCGAATTCTCCCACACATAACAAAACAACAAAACGCACACGTAACAAAGCCCCCCCCCTTCAAACACGTATTAATAAATCCGCCTGCTCTGCTCAGAGAGGTTCACTCGGTCTACTGGCACTGGAGCCCGAACACAGAGCTCGGGTGCCGGGACCAGACCTCAGTGGGCACGAAGCGCTCCTGCCCCGCATCCCCCTCGTGAGGGCAGACTATTCCGAACGGCGCGTTTACATGACGCATTTTCTTTCAGATCAGGCGTTCTTTCCCATTACTGTGGCCCATGGAAACGCAGCTAATGATTGAGTGAGTCTCCCAGAATGGACAATTTGTTGATTTAAGTGTTATGCCAGTAATGTTTTTGTTGTGTTTGTTTTTTCTGCCGTACACTACAAAACCAACACTTTTTTGTTCATATGGTTGTGGCAACTCTGATAATGCGTTTATTGCACTGATTGTTTCTTCATCCTCTTGAAATGTGTGCATTTTTTTAAAACAGCAATTAAAAAAAGTGTATTAAGCAATCACTATTGTGTGGCTTTCATGTTTGTTGTTTTTTTACACATGTTGCTTTTTTTGTAGCACAAATGTCAAGACCGTACACGCAACACGTTTACCGCGGCCGTCGGGGGGGGGGGGGGGGGTTGTAGGTGTGCAGGCAAGGATCACGTGACCTCTGTTTATGACATACATTATAATTTTCCTTTCAAAGCAATTTTAAGTGAAGAATTTTAATCAATTTTTCCAATGCTACACACACATGTTAATGTATGAGTTAATAAAATTTACTACAACTGTTGGAAGTTCAATACTTTTATATTTATTTTATGAGTAATATTAATGAGTATACAAAAGTTTAGTTAGTTATAAAAAGCATTTTTTTAGTTGGAAAATATTAAATACTTTGAGTAAATAATCTCTTTTTTATAAGTTGAGGAATCTTAATATTTTTTAAATTAAATGATACCAATTTAAGCCAACTGAAAATATAAATTTTAATAAATGTTAACTTAAAAGTTTTGATAGTATAACTTAAGAACTGTTGTGTAATTTACATGTTAATCTAATGTTACAAAATAATTTTTAGGTTCAGTCAACTCGTTAGGGTTTACAGTGCAGTCAATGACTGACCATCACTGTTGTCTGGCTCCAACCGGGTTAATGTTCGTATTGCGGGAAAAAATGGCGACCGAATTAGTTTATTTTTGCTGGAGCCAAAATTAAGACATTTCCTCATGGGTGAAATAATAATCGCTTGGTACAGTCCTTTGTGATGGTTTTTTGTGGGCATGCATAAATAGTTTGTAGGCAAAATATAGTATTTTGTAGGCACAAATTAGCATTTTCTGGGCGCAAATTTTGCATTTTTTTCCTCTCAAATTAGTATTTTGTGATCATAAAATATGTGCTCAGAAATAAATGCAAATTTTGTGAACGAAATACTAATTTGTGACCTTAAAATTCTCATTTGTGCCCACAGAAGATCATTTGTGCCCACTAAATGATGATTTTTGTACAAAAAATGCTAATTCATGCCCACAAAAAACAATTCTTTCTCATAAAATACTATTCATGTGTAAAAATGCTAATTTGTGCTTATTAATTCCTAATTTTTATGCTCACCAAAAGCAAATTTGTGCTGAAAAAATTCTTGCTCCTCTGGTGGATGAAGCAGATAAAGTTTACATCACAGTGTAACAATTCGGAAGTTGGTCATGACTTACGGGTCGAGTGAACACTGGCGCGCCTGGCAGCCGCTGCTCCCTGCATAATACTACAACTTAGTGCTGGGCGATATGGCCTAAAAATAAAATCTCCAATTTTATTATTTTCTATTCGATCTCTGATTGTTTTTCGTTTTCCCCCCGCTACTTAAGGAAAGCAATAAGTTCAAACGGCAGACAACTTAAAGCAAATGTTGCTTTGATTTAATCAAACGCAAGACAAATGTAACCCCCATTTCTGGGATGAATAATAAATAAATGAACACACTCTTAGAATCAAAAACTGTGTTTTAAGTCACACTTTGTAGTCTATACTAAAAGGAGACAAACATTCACCTTAGAGTAGCACCATTTTCTAAAGGATTAACAATACAGCTCATATCTGGGGTCTAAGGTTTGAAATCAATTAATAAACCCTGTCTTCTCCACGGTATTTATGGGTACCATGTCTTTGGCTGTATGCAAATGTGTCCTACAAGATATAAACTAGAGCTGTGATGGTGTGGGATTTTTTGATCACTGCGCTGATAAAGCAGCAGGAGTCGCAGTCAAACAACCCCCGCACCGCCAAACACAAAATCCCTCGACGGCCGCTTCGCAAATGAATACCGGTACAAGTAATAATTACAGTCCCTGACAAAAGTCTTGTGGCTTATCCATTTTGTAGAAACAAAAGCGTATAACCTCACTTTTAATGAATCCATTGGTTTTAGAAATGTCTCATATGAAAGCTAAAACCCTCCCAAATTATGTTCAATATAGTAAAATAAAATTGCTTCACTGCAGAAAGATTGATCATTTAATGAACACAGAAAGGTCACATTTTGGCAAGACAAAAGTTTTGTCGCCTACAGAGAGTAATGTGAAAATGGAACAAATAATTTACTTCAAAAACAAAAATATGTTGCATAACATCAGTGAATGAAGTAGTGCTACTGTGATCCATATTTAATATCTTGTATGACTTCCATGAGCTTGAAGGACAGCATCCATGCGGTTTGACAATGATTCCTACAATTTATGGATGAAGTCATCAGGAATAGCAAAGAAAGCAGTCTTCCATGCCTCCCAGAGTTCATCCAGATTCTTTGGTTTGGTCTTCCATGCTTCCTCTTTCATTCTAGCCCAGACATGCTCAATGATGTTCATGTCTGCTGACTGGGCTGGCCAGTCCTGGAGCACCTTGATCTTCTTGGCCTTGAGGAGCTTTGATGTAGAGATGGAAGTATGCCATGGAGCACCATCCTGCTGCAGAATTGGACCCCTTTGATGGTTGGGAATGTAAGAGGTAGCTAATACTTCTTGATATTTTAGGCTATTGTCATGGCCTTCCACCCTGCAAATATTTCGCACACCCCCATACTGGATGGAACCCCAGACCATGATTTTTCTGCCACCAAACTTCACTGTTTTCTGGGTGAATCTTGCGGGCTCCAGTTGGTCTCCTGCAATATTTGTGGCGGCTGTGATGAAATTTAACTGAAGACTCATCTGAGAAATCCACCTTCTGCCACTTTTCCAGCGTCCATCCTTTTAGCAGGCTGTGGGCCTTGGCAAATGCCACACGTTTGTTGCCTTTTGTTTAGTGCTGGTTTCTGGGCACTGATTGGACCATGGAGGCCATTTGGAGACAGAATTCTACAAACTGTTCTGGTTGACACAGGGACTTGAGGTGACCAGGCCTGGTGGAGCTCTGCTGCAGTGGAAAAGGGGCTGGCCTTGGATTTTCCAACCAACAAACGGTCCTCCCGAGCAGTTGTCTTGGGGGTCTGCCGGACCTGGGCTTGTCAAAAACATCTACTACGTGCCCCGCCGCAGATACACTCATTAAGGATCACGTCGGAGCTTCTATTACGACAACACCAACTCCATCATGTCACTCAGGTCCTCTGCTCACCGTCCATCAAGACACACCGGTCGCCATGCTAACCACAGTGTCCTAGTTCCTCTTGCTCACACGGCTAACAACATGGCTAACAATCTCCCATGCATATCTGTCAACTTCGGTCTCCTGAACATTCGCTCCCTCACAACCAAGGGAGACCTTGTCCAAGATCTCCTCATTAATTGTGATCTGGATTTCATGTGCTTGACTGAAACATGGCAAAATCTCCTGGATTTTACTCCACTAACTTAAGCCACTCCGCCTGAGTTTTTTACACCGCCAAACCACGTGATTCGGGCCGCGGTGGCTGTCTCGCAATGATGTATCACGAGAACTGTCTGTCTCTCACTGTGGAAATGCACCTTTGATGAAAATTTTAGACCCCTCCATGTTTTCTAAGTGGGAGAACTTACTAAATCACAGGGTGATCACATACTTATTGACCTCACTGTACATACATATCAAAAAAGTGTGAAACAACTGAAAATATGTCATTCTAGGTTCTTCAAAGTAGCAAATGTAGTTGATGTGATTACTGCTTTGCACACTCATGGCATTCTCTTGATGAGCTTCAAGAGGTCACCTGGAATGTTTTTCACTCATTCATTCATGATGTTTGCAATGAAAATGTCTGTATTTTTATGGCCCGCAGCAGCAGTCACTGACTGCTTGGACAATATTGTTTTTGCAACAAGCGTCAAACACTCAAAAAGGTTTAAAACGTCAAAAAAACGGGTCAAAACGCCAAAATAACACACAAAAAGTCGTCAAAAACCTAAAACGACATGACAACTATGTAGCATATTGCATACATATTGTTTTCACAGTTGGAAGGATTTGAAATTTGACCCCCGTCAGCCATCTATAGAAAATGGCTTACTTCTGGTTCCAACAAAATGAACACCCGTCATTTTTCATATGCTTAGGCGGTCGAATCAACATGGAACACTCTCACCAATCAGGATGAGCTTGTGAAGGTCACACACACACTGAATGGGTAACTGATCTGTCAACGTTAGATTGAGAAACTCTTATTGATCATATCTTGAATAACTTGACTAAGAAATTTCATGCAAAAAGGGGATTTTGAAAAAGGCAACAAGATGTTATTTGACCAATACGACTGTAAAGTATGTATTTCTTTAGAATTGGATTTGGCTAGCAGCAGAACTCGTTTGATGCCAAGAGGAGAGGCAGTCTCATACAATGTTCATGTCATGTTAATATCTTCGTACACAGCCACACATCGTACTACAGATTCAACTACTGTGCCGTACAGCCAATTCTATCAAATGAAACTATTAGATATCAATCATCATTGGCTTTACAGGAGAACTCTTTTTTTTTGGAGCAACTATGTCTTTGACACAACAGCTTCAAACATTGAACTGACATTTGGTAAGTTAGTTCAAATGTAAGCTCATCATTAACTTCTACCGGTTTCCTGGAGTGAAGGGTGGGCTATCCAGCCACTAAAAAAAATGTACATAATTTCAGTGTGTGAAGAGTTGATAGTGCACACAACACAGCCCTCAGGGAGGTTCACCTTAAGCTATGGTTGTGATTGAACATCTTTTAGCTTGCATGACATGTACATAAAAGGGCAACTGCAGTAGAGACCAAAACATGAAGAGAAACTAAAAGTGTAATAATGGTTGACTTCCTGATTGTTCTTGGTGGTATCTATGGTTTTGGACACATTCTACTGTGACTCTCAGTACTGTATTGATTTTTCTATGTATTTCTATTATTCTTTACATCCTACTTTCAGGTAACTGAGGTGAAATAACTTGACAGATTTGTTGACATTATGGTGGAATATGTCTTTGCCTGGGTGACAATGTCTACAATAGTCACAGTATAGTAAATGTTTGTTAGTCTTGTAAAAGTCTTATTAAGGCCATTTTGACTACAAGGTGTATGTCTTTTATTTCTTGATCACATCCTTATTTTTTGGTTTAATCCTGTTTGTGAGCACTAAGTATAGTTGTTAACCAGCAGGTAGAAAGTTCCTGTCTTTAAAACTGTCTAACAGTTTTCTCCAGCTATAGTTAATACTTTATAACTTTATAAGGCTTCTTCTTTCCCCATCAGGCATTGCTTCTATGACTGTTCCCGTGTACATAGCAGAGGTTTCTCCTCCTCATCTGAGAGGTCAGCTGGTCACCGTCAATTCACTCTTCATCACCGGCGGTCAGTTCATCGCCAGCATGGTCGATGGGGCTTTCAGCTATCTAAGGGAAGACGGCTGGAGGTACAACATACCCCTTTCTCACTGCTCTGTTGTTTTTAATCTTCAGTATTGACTGTATACAGGATGGATTAAGTAACCCCTCCTCAAAATTGACTGTGTTGGAAATTGGACTGAGTGACTCCACCCCCGTTTCAAAGATTCAAAGGGTTTATTATCATATGCACAGTAAAGAAACAGGTTTCCCTGTACAATGAAATTCTTTCTTTGCTGCCTGCTCCGAATGCCAAAAGGAGAGGAAACTGAAACAATTCACACACAACATACACACAAAAACACAAGATGTCGAGTGGCAATTCTAAAATGCAAGAGTGACAATAACAGTAGCGGACAGTGAGGATGTGCAGAGGTGCAGTTTGTTGTTCCAGACTCCTGTCAGCTGTTAAGGAGTCTGATGGCAGAGGGGCAGAAAGAGTTTTTGAGTCTGGTGGTCCTACACTTCACACTCCTGTACCTCCGTCCTGAGGGGAGGAGAGTGAACAGTCCTCGTTGCGGGTGGGTGGGGTCCTTGACAATGGAGGCAGCTCTCCTGCAGACCCTGTATATGTATATGCTCTGCAGCGAGGGCAGAGGAGTCCTGGTGATCTTGGACGCAGTCTTCACTACTCTCTGCAGGCGTTTGCGGTCCATGGCGGTAGAGCTGCCGTACCACACTGTGATGCAGCTGGTCAGAATGGACTCAACCATGCAGCTGTAGAAGTTACTGAGGATCTTTGGGGACATGCCGAACCTCCTCAGCCTCCTCAGAAAGTACAGCCACTGATGAGCTTTCTTCACCAGCTGTGATGTTTAGTGTCCAGGTGAGGTCCTGGCTGAGGTGGACCCCCAGATATCTGAAGCTGCTCACCCTCTCCACTTCCAGACCCTGGATAAGAAGCGGCTGATGAGGGTTCCTCCTCTCCTTCCTCATGTCCACTATCATCTCCTTTGTCTTGGCTGTGTTGAGGGTGAGGTTGTTGTCCTCACACCATGTCACCAGACTGGCCACCTCCCTCCTGTAGGCTGCTTCGTCCCCGCCAGTGATGCGTCCTATCACAGCGGTGTCATCAGCGAACTTCAGGATGATGTTGTCCTTATGAGAGGCCGCACAGTCGTGGGTGAACAGGGAGTTGTTTTGGAGCCTCAAAGCGTGCGAAGAAGTTGTTTAGCTCCTCTGCTAGCGCTGCATTTGGATGCTCTGTGGTTGCATGACATCCCCTATAGTTGGTGATGTCATGGATGCCCTTCCACACCTCCCATGTTTTGTTGCTAGATAGATGGGACTCGATGGTCCTCCTGTGGTCCATATTAGCTTTTTTGACCCCCTTCCTCGGGTCAGCACGGGCAGCTCTGTACAGAGCTCTGTCGCCTGACCGGAAGGCAGCGTCACTTTGAGGAGTTTGCAGACTTGGGTGGTCATCCAGGGTTTCTGGTTAGGAAAAACCCGGATGCTTTTGTCTACAGTCACATTTCCAATAAAGAGCTTGATGTAATCCAGCTCCGTGCTCGTGTGTGTTTCCAGTTCCTGATGTTGAGACATATTCCAGTCCGTCTGCTCAAAGCAATCTTGTAATCTGCTAAGTGCATCGTCAGGCCAGGTCCTTATAGTTTTTGTGGTGGACCTGCCACTACGTCTGAGGGTGGTGTAGGTTGGGGGTAGCAGGAGGGAGCGGTGGTCTGACTGCCCGAGGTGGGGGAGGGGGATGGCTCTGTATGCATGTTTGGTGTTGGTATAAACACGATCCAGAGTGTTTTCACCCCTCTTGGCACACTTAATATGCTGGTAAAAATTCGGCAGTACAGTTTTCAGATTAGCCCTGTTGAAGTCTCCTGCAATAACATGAACGCCGTCAGGGGGGGGTCGTTGATGTTCGTTTGTGATGTTCAGCAGGAGAGAGAGGGCCTTGTTTGTGTTTGCGTCGGGTGGAATGTACACCGCTGTAGCAATCACAACGGTCTCTCGGTGCAAAGAAAGGCCGGCATCTAACAGTCATGTATTCGAGGTCAGGAGAGCAGAAATTGTCTCTAATTGTCCCATTGTTACACCAGTTGTCGTGTATGTAGATGCAGAGCCCCCCTCCTCTGCTCTTACCGGAGTCCTTTGTTCTGTCCCAGCGTAGAAGAGTGCGGCCTGCTAGCTGCATGCTAACGTTGGGTTGTAACGCTCTACAAACAAAATTGGAAAGCCCTACAAACCCATAGGTCAATTAGTTCCATCTTAAATACTGTTCATAGTGGATTATTTAAATGTATACAAAAAAAAAAACAAAAACCAGGCAGACCGAGTGAGTTTCAATTCGCCTTATTCACAAATCTAAATATATATTTATCATACACCAGAGTCCAACAACCCTTCACCACCCCACACACATACACCAGAGTCTGAATGTTCCTGATTTCCCTGATTTCCGCTCCTGTTGGCGTCTTCCACCCGTACCTGCGGAAGCAGTCTCAACAAGCGCGGGGTTTTGAATGTTCCGTCCGCAAGTTGGAAATCATACGCCTTACCGGCTCCGTTGACCCACGATCGTCCCCGTAAACCAGAATGTCTGGGGCCTCACCCCCAAGGCAGGAATACTCCCACAAAAAGAATACACAATCCGCTAGCAAAGTTGACGTGCTGGGCTGAAGTCGCGGTTTATGCGGCTAGAAATCCTCATCTTGCGGCTGGTGATGACTCGCTCGGGGCATGCCCTCTCTGCCGCTCCTTCACCCTCTGGTGTTTTTGCAGAGTCCCCTTTTCCCATCATTCCACACCTTTTGTGATAGCCCATTCAACGGTCACATAGGTGACGGGACCACCATATTTGTAGTCCATGAGCTTCACATGCTGCAGTCCTCCACACACCCACAAATATTAAATCAATCATGTAAACAAACACAAAACACTGGACCATTAACTTAAAGGCTATCATACGGAAGGTATACCTTATTTCCTGTTTTCCCCACAGTAGAATAACCCTCCTAATAAATATGTGGCAATGCTACAGGGTATCCCCGGGTGTAGCCATGTCTCAGTGATGATCATTACGCAGCAGTTGCGCATGTAACGGTTGTTAGCGAGTTGTAGTTGTAAGTAATCCGTTTTATGTGCCAAGGATCTGGCGTTGGCGACGTACAGGCTAGGAAGAGGTGGCTTGTGTGGTTGATTCTTAAGCCGTAGAATAGCTCCAGACCGGCGGCCCCGTTTCTGCTTCCTCTCCCTCCGCCGTCTGCGCCGCCTCCAAGTCCCGACAACAAGCCTCGGAGAGCCCGCTGGTCTGGCTATCTCGGCTGGGATGTCATGCATGTGGAGAAAGTCGTTCGAGACAGATGTCTGATGTAGCTTTCCTATTTCTACGAGGTCCGAACGTGCGTAGAGGAGGTTCGCAGAACCGATAGTCCTTAGAAAAACAGAAAAAACATACAAAAACAACAAGTAGTAGCACTGAATAGGAGAGCCGTAAGCCGCAGCGTCCTTGCGCGCCGCCATCTTGAACTGCAAGCCCCAATTGTGCAAGTTCTCCCACTTAAAAGACTCGACAGGTCTGTAAATGTCATCATAGGTAAACCTCAACTATGAGAGACAAAATGAGTTATGTCTTGCCTTTCCTAATAATTGCTCCCACAGTTAATTTCTTCACACCAAGCTGCTTACCTATGTAGCGCTTTGAGATTTTATCTAAAATGTAAAGCGCATTCTAAATAAAATTTATTATTATTATTATTATTATTACTGCTTGCCTATTGCAGATTCAGTCTTCCCAGCCTGGTGCAGGTCAACAATTTGGTTTCTGGTGTCCTTAGACAGCCCTTTGGTCTTGACCTTAGTGGAGTTTGAAGTGTGACTGTTTGAGGTTGTGGACAGGTGTCTTTATATATAGATAACCAGTTTAAACAGGAGCCATTAATACAGGTAACCAGTGGAGGACAGAGGATCCTCTACAGAAGAAGTGACATGTCTGTCAGAGCCAGAAATCTTGCTTGTTTGTGGGTGACCAAATACTTATTTCTCACCAGAATTTAAATTTAAATTGTTTAAAAATCAGATGTGATTTCATGGATCATAGGTATACCTCATAGTTGAGGTATCCCATTAAAATTACAGACCTCTCTCAATTTTTTAAGTGGGAGAGCTTGCACAATTGGTGACTGAATAAATACTTTTTTGCCCCACTAAAAGAAAAACACCTGGAGCAAGATCCACAAGATTTACACCACCCTGACATTTCGCACCAAGCCTCTTCAAACTGTGAGTACATGCTCCAGTATCAGATAGCGACAGTTCAGTGGGAACACCATTTGCTAAACGCGTGGTCAAGAACCTACGATCAGCGCCTTCTTGAATGCACTTTACATGCGGGGTTTGTACGTAGCATTATGCAGTCAATGATCTTCCCTGGCTCCTGATTGATAGTTTTAGAAAACTTGAAGATGAGGGGCAGAGGAAGTTGACTCTATGGATGTTTCCATGCTGCAGATACATGTTGGGTCTGTCGGTTCTGCCTGCCGTGCTCCAGTTCCTGGGCTTCATCTTCTTGCCTGAGAGTCCTCGCTGGCTCCTCCAAAAAGGCCAGAACCAAGAGGCCCTGCAGGTTCTCCGCTGGATCCGAGGAGACCAAAACGTGGAGGGGGAGTATGACTCCATCAAAGCCAACATTGAGGAAGAAGAGAAAGAAGTTGGGGCAGGTAAAGACAAAGCAGGAAATTGCAAATTTGAGGTTGTCTTTCTTGCAGGATTGGTTTTATTTCTTGAAAGTTTTTGTTTTGACGGACAGGGGGCGTTGTTCTTTTGCGCATGCTCAGCCACGGTCCAACTCGCAGAGCTCTGATTGTTGGTTGTGGCCTCCAGATGTTTCAGCAGCTATCTGGGATCAACACAGTCATGTGGGTCTTCTGTCAGTGATGCCATCCTGAATCGAGGCATTTTTTCTCACTAAAGAAACCCTTTTATCCAGGTACTACAGTGCCACTATTCTGCAGAT
This sequence comes from Oryzias curvinotus, assembly GCA_023969325.1. Lineage (NCBI taxonomy): Eukaryota > Metazoa > Chordata > Actinopteri > Beloniformes > Adrianichthyidae > Oryzias > Oryzias curvinotus. The sequence goes on from CM043711.1 coordinate 1,061,081, forward strand.
GGCAGGAGTGCGTGACGATAAAGAGGCCATCTGGTTGGCTGCTGCCACTTCAGCCACCAACTTTGTGTTCACCCTGGTTGGCGTGTGGCTCGTGGAAAGAGTGGGCCGCAGAAAACTGACACTGGGCAGTCTTTTAGGTTAGTACCTGTAAGGTCACATGATGAAATGCTTTCAAGACAAGAATGACTGCATAAGCATCGTGTTTGTGTGCTACATCATTCAAGTTTATCCACAGTTATGGTAAGCCAAAGCAAGGCTCTTCTGTCTCAGTTTTTTTTAACACAAACAAAACAGACCTACAGAAATTCTGCTTGACCGTTGGTGTTGTTATAAAAACTGCTTCATATTTGTGCTGCATGGACATTGGTGGGACCTGGTCTGAAACGTGCTTTCATTTGTCCTCCTTTGGCAGGTACTGGTTTAAGTCTGGCTTTGTTGGCTGTTGGATTCCTACTGTCTGCTCAAAGCTCTCCACCTGTCACCCTTCACCCACTCCACCCGAATAACTCAACCTGCAGACTTTACGGGTAAAAACATTTTCATAATGTCATTTATTAGCACTTTCCTGTTAAAATCAACATTATTTTTGCAATTCTTCCTTTCATCATTATGTTGCATAGTCTTTCTTAAAAAAACGGTCTTTACAAATGCGAAAATAATAGGTTTAGTGATTATTCTGTTACTTTAACACCATCAGATGAGGCGGCATGGATGTGGTTGCATATTTTTAGGAAGCTGCAGAAACATGTTTTTGAAACATTATCACTGATGATTTCTGGATTATTTTACAGGACAAAAAAGAGTGCATACATTTAAAAACAAAAGTACAAAAATGAAATGATGTTTGAGAGACAGCAGGTAAAACCTGATGCTAATCTTAGTCCTGCCTAATCTGCAATCGATTAAACACTCAGAAAAATAACATGGATTCTAGACAGAGTTGTATTGTAGGTTTTTTTTTTTCACTTCAGATCATAATTGAAATCTCCTCCTCTTGTTTCTCTATAAAAAGTCTTTGTTTGCATCATAAGTTATAAAAATACGTCCACAGACAGCAAATGATAGTTCTCACTAACAGACTGGTTTATGGAAGGGTTAGTGGCCGACGAGGCGTGCAGTATCCAAAAATAACGGACGCAGTGGAACCCTGAACCGCCCGCGAAGTGCCTTCATTCTGATCAGGCACACTTCGAAGGCCATTATCCCGCTTATACCGGGGTTACATGCAAAATAAATACATATTCAGTCAGTTTTTAGTACTTTATTCTTGTTATTTTTTGGTTTAGATCGCTTTTTTCACAAAAAGCAGACTATTTAATACGTGTTGCGGTGCGTTGTCATGGTAACATGACAACGCTCTGAGCTGGCACCGACCTAGACTGCAGCGGCAAAGGAAAGCGATATATATGTTGATTGTCAGGATGGGATAAAGCATCAGTTCAGATAGACATTTCACCTCTAACCGCTTGTTTTTGTCCAGATGATGAAGCATAAGTTTGTTTTAAAGAAGGTGGTGCAGTGATACAGAACATTTAAGCTATGTGAGCGGAACTTCTTTTTTAGGTGTGCATTGTCCCTGTTTATCATCACTGCAGAAATGCTGTTGAGCAGTCTTTCTTTCATCTCTTCCCCACAGGTCCTGTGAACCCTGCATGTTGGATCCAGATTGCGGCTTTTGTTTCCGTGAAAACGACACCCGAGTGTTTGAGTCCTCCTGCGTTCCCGTCCATCAGGCGTCCACTGATCATGCCGCCTGGGGAAGGTCAGAGCTTCTAGTTCATTCCTGTTCATTCTGGTTATGATGGTTTCTTCAGATCCAACTAATATGTATAAAAAAAAATTCTTTTTTTTGCAGATGTTACAATAAGACAGAAGATATTAAAAGTCCAATATGGGCTTACAACTACTGCCCCACGCCCTACTCCTGGATAGTCCTGATGAGCCTTATTCTTTACCTGGCATTTTTTGCTCCAGGTTAGAATTTTAATGTTGTTAATATTTTATATTTCTACTCAAACTCACTCTGTGAATAAAGATGAGACTAGTTCTCACATTTTAGAAAACATCCAACATGTCCCCACAGGAATCTTCTCACAACCAGTCAGTAGCTGTGGTTACCTGGACACAAATAATCAGAATAAACGCCTGATTGGAAGAAAAATGCGTCATGTAATCACTCCGTTCCGAATACTCTGCCCCAATCAGACTCATTCGGATCCAAATTTCCTTCTGATCGAGATAGGTGGGTCCGATCCTGGTGCATATTAGCCATTTATTCCGATTGTGGGTCCCTACTGCTCTGGTTTTACCTGCATAGACAGTGTGGCAGCCAGAGGAGGCTTTGGAGCGCCAACAGGGCCGGCCGGCTGCTCCATACGAGCGAAGCGTGTCTCTGAGCAGAGCGGTTGGCCGGTCCTGTTTGCGTTCCAAAGCCTCCTCTGGAGCGCCACACTGTCTATGCAGGTAAAATCGGACTCGCAGCCTCTTGTTTGCAAACAGGGAAGGGAAGGTGTTAGGGTGTGCGCTCTGGAGGAGGCTTTGGACCGCACTGTGTCTTCCAGGAGAACAGTCTTCAAGCAGAGGAGTGGCTTTGGGACGGTGTGAGCTGGTGGAGGCGGCTTCTGAATGCAGAAATGCCGCTCCACGCTGTCCTGAGAAACCATGGAAACAATCATGTGAATTTATATTTCCATGTGTCTGTGTCCAGACAGAATAAAGGCTGACGTCAATTCAGCGTATTTATGTGGGCTCAAGATGCACATGGCCGCATTACCCACACAGATTTTTTAGGTTCATCCAAGGCTAAATGTTGTTGGCACACATTAACCTAATCCCAACCCTTCTTTTGTCTCCGTTCCGCCAAGGATAAAGCACTGGCCGCACATATTTAGAAACTTCGGAGCGAACAGTCACCGATAAGCAATAAGAAAAGCACGTGTAGAAGATCATCTCGCTCTATGCTGCAGCTTTTTGTTTACAACAGAACCCACTCTTTCTTCTTCTACGGCCGTTTCCGGTATGTTAGACAGTTCTGCGCGTGTCCAAATGATTTATTCCGATCAAAAGTGTCGCATATGTAAACGTTTGTTAGAATCGGTTAAAGTGTTTCTGGGCCCATGGAAACAGTTTAATTGTAATCAATCTTTGATCCAATCAAAAACATTTTGCACGTATATCTGCAGCTAATGTCTGCTCCCCTTTTGCCAGAAGCATAGTGTGCTCTCATAATGAGAAAACCAATGCAACCTGATTGCAGGAATGGGTCCCATGCCGTGGACTGTAAACTCAGAGATCTACCCACTGTGGGCTCGCAGCACCGGCAATGCCTGCTCCGCTGGTGTCAACTGGATCTTCAATGTCCTCGTGTCTCTGACGTTTCTGCACGTTGCTGAGTATTTAACTTACTATGGTAAGGCTCAGTGAGAACAGGTTTGTCTTAATGAAACATCCACAAGTGAATGATTCATGTTCAGCTTGTTTTTAACCCATGAATTATGTAGAAATGATCCTGCAGATAATCCTGTCTTCAACCAGCACCTTTGGGTTGATTTGAAGCACTTTTCAAGCAGATTAAATAACATTTTCCTTTTCTATTTGTATCCATCCATCTTCTTAACCCATTGAATCCCTTTCGTGGGACCAATTCACCTATGAAGAATGTTTTCAGATTCAAAGCCCCATTAGCTGCATGTCACGCACCTGGGTGGGGGACATTTATTGACCCCTCCCCTGGGGTTACAGTGAGCTGCAGACACACTCGGGAACCATTTGGTGCTTCAATCCAACCCCTGCAGCTGAGTGACAGGCCCCCCCCCATTGTTTTTCATGTGATTTAAAACAATGAAGTGAACAACAGAGACCACTGCTCCCAACATTCCTGCCTATCTTGTCTTCTGAATGGAAAAGCAAAATCCCATATAATGAAATAGTGTTGGAAGCACATCTATGTTGTGTTTAGTAACTTAAGCATTCTGTGACTTAGTGACAAAATGTTAAGCCATGCAGATACTGTGTTTGGAGTTCTTTTTCTGGAGTCATTCAAGTCACACGCATGCCTGTCTTGCAGGTGCCTTCTTTTTGTACACAGGGTTGGTGTTCCTGGGCCTGCTCTTTGTACTTGGCTGTCTCCCAGAGACCAGGGGCCTACAGCTGGAGGACATGGAGAATTTGTTCATGGGGCAGCTGTGCTCCTGCGGAGCCTCCTCGCCCACACACAACCGCCATGTCCACTATATCCGGGTAAAAGGCAGCAACTACTTCCATTCGGAAGATGAAAACTCTGACGTAGATTAGACTGTGACCATTTCCCTTTCCGGCTTCTGGGTCCTGACTTTTCTCTGTGAAGACTGGTGAGACTTTCCTTTCCATGGGAAATGGTTGCCCTCTAGCGGCCGTTGGAGGAAACTACAAGGGACCCTTTGGTGTAGACAGTTTTATGCTGACTTTCAGTTTTCTCTCCTGTCATTTCCTCATTTTTTCTATGTTTTTGTTTTATGTAAGGGAATCAAACTGCCGATAGCATTGTTGTCAGACATGAGTTTAAGCATTGATTCTGGGACATTAATCATCCCACAGAAGTGCACCTATTTTGTAACACGATTACTGAATTTACAGTATTTATGCTGTGTAATCATTGTTTTTTTAGAAAACCAGCAAATCAAATTATTCATAAAGTGACAACATTTTGGAAACAGATTCAGGTACGATTGACGTGATTCTTCCCACCTTTTCGGACCATCAAGGCATCCCACCACAGACTATGGAACTCGATTTGACCGTTCCTCGCTGGTGTGCTCTCTGTGGGGGAGGATGTGTTTATCTGCTGGTTCTATGCAGAAAGATTTCAGAATCTCTGTTTGTGGAGATGAAACACTTTCTCCCTGGGCTGTAGATTCTGCAGAAATCCTCAGAAAAGACACTTACGTAAGAAAGATGAGGATGGGTGAACATGGGTTAAATTTGCACTTGGGGTCAATCGGAGCTCTTAACTGTGGGTTGTTGCTGTTTGCACAGTGAGGGGTCTATGGTTGAACTTTTACTTTATCATTTATTTTTTTATAAGAGTCTTCTATTTAGACTGGTAGAATGACCTTTTACATTTTTTTAGCATAGTCTGGGATGCAGCGCGGCACCGTATGGAGCGTTGGATTCAGACGGTGCTATAGCCTATATAACTGTAAGTACAGCATTGAGGTGCTTTTGATATACCTAAACCCTTTGTTTAAAGCAGTGGCAGCACTAAATATGCCTTCTTCATGTCTTTGTTCTTGCAGCTGAAATAATCATGGCCCCCTTAACAATATAGCTCCTTCGTACAGACGATGCTTTTTGCACTTTGATACATGCAAGTCTGTTTTTAACAGAACTTCATGCATCTGTAAATTGTACAAAATGTCTTATGGAAAACTGATGGTCTTTGTTCCAGTAGCTGAAATAAAAATACTTCTGTCATTGGAAATGTGTGGATTCAGAATGTCAATACTGCCATTTGGTACACGATGCACAATTTGTCTTTAGCTAGAAGTTTCCTTTGACTGCAGTGAGAACAAACACTACATTAAAATCATTTCAAGTCGTAGATTATTTTTTTGATTGACAAAGATGAAGTGTATGAAATGCAGAGCTAGACAAAGATCTATTATTCCATGTACCATATTCTGTTCCACTGTATGAAAAAGCAATTATTAGGAAATGGAGGACATACAAGACCTGGGCTCCCAGCAAGATCTCACCCCCGTGGGGTCAAAATGATCACAAGAATGGTGATCAAAATCCCAGAACCCCACGGGGGACCTAGTGAATGACCTGCAGAGAGCTGGGACCAAAGTAACAAATACTACCATCAGTAACTCACTACACCACCAGGGACTCGAACCCTGCAGGGCCAGACGTGTCCCCCTGCTAAAGCCAGTACATGTGCAGACCCACCTAAAGTCTGCTAGAGAGCATTTGGAGAAAGAATGCTGAGTTTCATCCAAAGAACACCATACCTACTGTAAAGCATGGGAGTGGAAACATCATGCTTTGGGCCTGTTTTTCAGCAAAGGGACCAGATTTTGAGTAAAAACCTCCCTCCATCAGCAAAGGCATTGAAGATGAAACGTGTCTGGGTCTTTCAGCATGACGACGTTCCCAAGCACACGGACCAGGTAACCAGGGAGTGGAGTGGCATTTCAAGATCCTGGAGTGGCCCAGTCCGTCTCCAGGTCTCAGAAAATCTTTGGAGGGGGGTTGAAAGTTAAATGTGACCCACGTTCAAATTGTAGCCCCCTGTCATAAAATGCCTTTATTAGAAATGTCATGACCATTCCTGGATTGTAATTAGCTAAATTCTAAGCCGTTGTGAACCTGTGGCAAAAGCCTTAAAGGCCAAACCAGAGGACCAGATTTATTTCTGTGAAAAAACACAGAGGTTTGGTCTTCTGAAGAAGTTTAAAGCAATTTTCCTGTTAACATGATCAAAATCTATAGTGAGCAACTGATCATGTGCAACATGTAACATTTCATATGAACGCAGATTTAATGTTGGCAAAATATTTTGCTCCCATACAGACTTCTTTATTTTATATCTGGTCTTCATAGAAAATTCATAAATTTTAGTTTAAAAAATACTGTGGGGGGGGGGGGGGGGGGGGGGGGGGGGGGCTGTATTTGTGTTCTATATGAAGAAATGAAAAGTATCCCGTTGTCATGAAACTGTTAATTATCATAAGGGTTCAAATAATAGAGACTGACAGGTTGGGTGCCCGTCAACCATTTCTGGCCTTTGCAAAGAGTTTGGACGCTGGCTGAATTAGTCATGGTGCTGAACGGCTGCAGCCAAACCAGCTGCTCTTCCATAAAGAGGAAGGAGAAGGAAGCCCTCTCAGTTCTCATTCTGCCTTTTTCTCTTCCTGCTTCCTCTCGCCTGAAGGTTCAGTCACACTGCAAAAACTGAATCTTAAAGTAAAAGAAAAAGCTTATTTCATGAAAAAATGTTCTTATTTGTGATGAAAGTTTTTCAAAAGCAAAATAATCTTAGTTTGAGGAAACATTTAGTAGTGACTCCATTTTTTTTTCTTAAAATAGGAATTCTTGGCTTATTGGTTTATTTTTTATGGAGGGAGTTTTTTAAACTTGACTTTTTCCCCCTCATGTTAGAGCAGTGTTTTTCAACCTTTTTTGAGCCACGGCACACTTTAACCTTAAAAACAATCCCGCGGCACACCAGCATCTAAAAAAAAAAAAAAAAGGAGGAACTCATAGTCTGTATTCTACAGTCCCTCCACAATCTCACGTGCATTTTTGAGATAATTGTTGCAGAAAAAGCTGGAAGCTGCAGCTGTTTTTTTTTTCTAAAAGATTTAATAAAAGTTAAGTTAGAAGATTTAAAAACAGTTTGAGTTGTGTTCGTTGGTTATAAGACGTTTAACAACAGATCTCCTTGTGCGCTGTCCTTTTTACCCCAATGCATCATGGGAGATGTAGTGCATAAAACGGCCGCGAGATCGCTTTTCAGAGCTTCATTGTTTTGTTCTCTTGTTCCACGGTCTGACACTGGATTCTGTGGAAAGCTACACCGCTAAAGACGAGCTTTAGCTGGTATTTATGCTAAAACTGAGCGACTTTACGAGCTAAATCGGGACAAGGAAGTGAAGACTTTAACCACTTCTGATTGGTCAGACTGATGACATGTGATTCAGCCTTCAAGAATGATTGGTGGAGACAGTTAAAGGGGCGGGACTTTTCCTGAATGCAGCCGAAGCTGCAGCTAAATCGCGTTACCGTCATCCTTATCAAAATGTCTTTAATAAAATAAAATAAAAACAAAGAAAAAATAATTTTATGATCTTTTATATTCCTAACTACTCAGTGTTTTATCAGGGCCTGTTTGGATGAACACAGAGCTGAAATCCTGGAGATGGGAAATGTTTTTAGATCAGTTTATGAGGGGAATTTCCCACGGCACACTTGACCATCTCCCACGGCACACTGGTTGAAAAACACTGTGTTAGAGACACAAATATTCATGCATGTAATTAAACCAAGGGGCAAAGTGAGTGAAGGAAACAGAGTTTGGAGAGTTTAGATGACAGTCAGGAGGAAGGAGATCCAAATGAATTCAATCAGTTCAGTTCTCTAGAATGAAATGAGACTGGTTACACAGACCCTTTCCAAAAATGTGGAATATGGTGGAAAAGTGGATTCATTTCCATAAGTCCATTAAAAAATTTAACTTTGATAGAATATAGATTCAGGGCCCTCAGTTGAATTGTTTCAAGCATGTTCAAGCATTGTTTAGTGCTCCAGCAATTGGAGTTCCAGCTCATAAAAAATGAACAAAAACAGGATTTCAGAGAATTAGAATTCTGTGGGAAAATCACTGATTACTTCTCAGTTTTTGCAAAAACACAAAGACAGAGGTTATGATCACAGCAAATCAATCCAAACTAGAAGAAGCTGCATTTTCAGAAGAAAATGCAGGGTTGAATGCTAAACTCATTCATCTTCTATTCCATGTATTCCCTTTCGGGGTCACGGGGCTGCTGGAGCCTATCCCGGCCACTTGTGGGTGAAGGAAGGGACGCCCTGGACAGGTCGCCAGTCTGTCACAGGGTAGAGTGTCCTCAATCACACACCCATTCACTCTCACAGTCATACCTATGGACAATTTAGAGTTACCGATGAACCTATGAAGCATGTTTTTGGATGGTGGGAGGAAGCCGGAGATCCCGGAGAAAACCCACACATACACGGGGAGAACATCCTTCCACACGGAAAGGCCCCCCATTGATGTTGTGTTTTTCAGGTCCCCCAGCCGGGACTTGAACGCTATATTGCTGAATGAAAATAAAACTTATAGGGCAATAATTGGCACAAAAAAAGAAATGATCAAAGTTAACAAATAAAGTGAAAACAGCACAATAACAAAAAATATATTTTTGTGAAAAGTACGAGCGCCTGCTATCGAACCAGCAAGCTTCTGCACCAAGGATTCCCCATGTATTTCAATGGAGGCAAAAATCCTGGAATGTCTTGAAAAGTTCAAGGATTTGAGGACCAAAAGTCAAAGCAGGAAAAAGCTGAAAGAGCTGAACATGTTAATAGTTGAATGGTTAAAATAGCTGAAAAACTGTAGAGAGAGCTAAGCGCCAAAAAATGGCAGAAGATACTATAATGAAGAAAGAAATTAATAAAGAGAAACAGGAAAACATGCCTTATAGCATTCAACCCAGTACTGTATTGTATTTTCATAATATGTGCATCTTAATAGTCTGGGCAGGATCAGGTTCAGCTGGAAGATGAAATCTGCATCTCCTTCCAGATCCTCAGCAGAAGGAATCCTGAAGTCCTCTAGAACGTTCTGGTGGATTGAAGACAGTAGAGTTGACCAACACCAGAGCTGGACATTGAAGCCCAAATCCTGACTGACTGAGGAGATTTCACACTGACCCTCCAGCAGCAGTCCAGTCCTTCTTCTCTTCGGCCCAGTTGAGATGTTTCCTCCATTGGTCCAGGCTCAGAAGTGGGTTGACCTGAGGAACCCGACAGTTGTAGCCATCTCTCTAAAGCAACTGAATGTGGTGGATTTTGAAGCTGTTCCTCCACCTCATTTCACTCTTTCTGGATATCTGCCATGCAGCTTCTTGAATCTTGTCTTTTTAGAAATCCACTGAAGCCCATGGTAATCTCTTTTGTTGGGGCATCTTCTCCTGCCACACGTTGCCCTTCCATTAGACTTTCCATTAGTTTGCTTGGACACGGCGCTCTGTGAAAAGCCAGCCTCCTTTGTGTAACCGGGACAGCCTTTATCTTATCTTATAATAGCACAAAACCTGTTCAAGGGCTCCCATACCTGAGGGATCTCCAACAAACTGCTGCATTACACTCCTAACCATAGCCCCTCCTTCCTTTCTTCTTCTATTTCTACTTCTTTTGACTCCCCTATATATTCCAAAGGCTACTGTTTATGAAGGTAATATTGTTCCAAAAAGAACGCACTTGTACAGTTGATGTGAGAACTTGTAAAATCAAATGTGAGAACCTGAGCACCAAAAATCTGCATCTGTGTGTAAAGATCTTCTGCTGTCAGGAACTAATGAACACACGTTAAAAAAATCTAACAATTTCTACAAATATATATATATATATATATATATATGTTTCAAAAAATAAAATCATACCTTACAAATTACCATTTGCATGTGTTCATTTAGAGTTACAACCTCAAATCCACGATTACGACTGCTCGAATCTGCTGCCGTGAATCACAGCACGCTACAACGGCGTTCGACTTTTGACACATTCTTTGTGAGAAATGTGTGTCAAAACCGATCTGTGTCCGATAATGGAACAAGGGGGGGGGCTGGTGGTCAACCAATCAGAGTTCAGGACCCAGAAGATGCACGCGCCTGTATACCTTTTGATGTTGGACCGGGCCGCTACAGCATCACCATGGTGCACCACCAAGCTGGGCTAAGTTGCCTAGTAATCGTTGTTTTTGCTCGTTCGTTGTGTGCCTTTAGAGTTTATCAATTCACGCCGACCAAATTTTATAAACTAATACTCTGGTTTTCCGTGGTTTGTATGAAAGTCGGCGGCTAGCCGGGTGAAGTCGGTCGAGTACCGCGGTCAGACTCTGTCCAAATTCACATCGTAACCCATAGCTACTAAAAACTTTATTATAGGGCGGGAATATTTTTAAAAGTGATTCGGACACCACGCCCACTACTTGATGTTTGACGGCGAAAATGACGAAGGGAAAATCTACTTGATGAGCTTTTTACGTTACTGTAGGCCAGGGGTCACCAACCTTTTTGTGACTGAGGGCTATTTCATGGGCATTAAGTGGTATGAAGGGCGCCACAGGACCCGTTTACTAGAAACCTCCTAACCCCCCCCCCCCCCCACACACACACACACACACAAACACAATTTGAGGACGCCCTTTTGTGTGCCCTATTTTTATTTGCTCATTTTACACAAAAACATGCATGAATTATCTAGACTTGTATTACATGGGGGGGTCAAACTCAGTTGCAGAGGGGGCCTAAATCCAAAACACACTTTAGGTTGCGGGCCGAACAAGATAAACATTTATTGAACACAATAAAGTTAAACTTTTAAACCTTTAAAACTTTAACTTAACTTTAACTTTTTAAAGATAAGTGTGAATGAAAAGACAGAAACATTAATCCAGAATAATAAATATGCTCTGTCAAATGATGCAAATATGAACAGGCAAAGTCAAGAAAATATTAATAATTAGTAAAAAATTAGTAAATAATCAAATTATTAGAGCTGAATTCCTGACATCATTTTTAGCAATAAGTTCTTTTCTGCTTGGTGTGTGATGTTCTGTGTGTGTCTCTGGTCCTGTGTGTGATGTCCTGTGTGGGTCCTTGGTCCTGTGTGTGTCTTTGATCCTGTGTTGATTACCTGGATCAGGTGTGTTTAGCCAATAAGGAGCTTCAAGGCCAAGTTGAATGGAAAACATGTAGGACACCGGCCCTTTAGGCCTGGAATTGGACACCCCTGCACTATCTTCTTACTTGGTGGCGGCCCCACTGGACATGTCAGAATCTGCTCCCTGTGCCTCATGCAAAGCACAGCACCGGTTTGTCAAGAACGACACTCACAGAAGTTAGCAGACAATCATATCTGTCCGTTTATTTTGTACACACCCACCACTAGACAAACAGCATTAACCTCACTTCTACTCACAGCTCCCTCACTTATGGTGAGCGATTTAACACAACCAAGATTCCCCACTTCCCATGAGTCTTAGAAGCTGAAGGCGGGGCTAACCCCCAGATCGCCACAATATATTGATTTGCTGTATGAGCAGTGCTATTTTTGGAGCATTCCCGTTAAATTATATTTACCTTCCTATCATTTTTACATTCTGGCTTTAACTGGGACAGTGATGTTTGTGTCTTTAGTGGAAATGATGTAGAAACTTTGGAACATCTTTTCTTTGAATGTTTTCATGTAAAAGAGTTTTGGTCTTCTTTTCATAATTGGCTCAAATCCCAAAATATCATCATTAACTCTTTAAATTGGAATACAATAAAATTCCATTACAATTAATTGACAAAAATCTGGATTTTTCTGATAAATGTACTGATTGTAAACTATTTTATTCATACTTGTGAATTCTTAAAGGTGAAACCTCACATTAATGGATTACTCAACCGTCTCAAATTAATCTCTAAATCTTTACATTACATGAATCATAAGAATGCACAGACATTGTGTAATTTATGTGATCTATTTAAACTTTTGTAATAGACCCTTATTTTTATTGATTATTTTTTAAGTTATATTTGTTTCCTTATTTTTCTTTTTTTGTCTACCTTTATCTCAGAATTGATATTGTTGTCATTGACAGACATGCCGTGATTGTTTTTTGAATATTTGCTTCAATTAAAAAAAAAAAAAAAAAAAGTTTTTTTGGGTGCATTCCCTGCGGGCGCCACCCTGTGCTCGCGGGCGCAGCACAGGGTTGGTGACCCCTGCTCTAGGCCATAACCAAAAACGTATTCAGCAACTCCTTATCCCCTTCAGCCCTGAGCGCTCTTCTATAGCTGAACCCCCATTGGTCCAAACTCCCCCAGCAACAGGCTGATCAACAGAACTGAGGGCCAATCAGCATCTCTGTTTGATGCGTTCAAAGAACTCCAGAAGTTTGAACGCGACAGCCACTTAGTCTGCTACAAAACATTGTTTTTGGCAAAAAAGTGTTCAGACGCAATGCGCTGTGGTCTATATTCAGCACATCATGAACATCACAGCTCTGTGGCTTTTCTGTTCATGTACAAACAATATGAAGGCCCCTCTCTGGGTACACAGATGAGAACTAATCCAGCCACTTTGCTGTCCCCTGGCCAATACAAAAAAATGAACCTTCTTGGTTTAGGAAGCCAGGAAGCCAGTGCAAAGACGCAAGAATGGGTGTAATGTGCTCATATTTTTTGGTTCCTGTTAAAAGTCGTGCAGCAGAGTTCTGGACTAACTGCAGTCGGGAAAGTGCCTTATGGGAGACCCCAGTGTAAAGTGCATTGCAGTAGTCCAGTCGTGAAGAGATAAAAGCATGCATGACCTGCTCAAAAATATTAAAAGATAAAAAGGGATTGACTTTAGATAAAAGCCGCAAATGATAAAAACTTGATTTTAAAACGCCATTTATCTGTTTATCAAATTTAAAATCACTGTCCACGATGACGCCAAGGTTGGTGACTGTGGGCCTCACGTGATGCTGAACGGGCTCCAAGTCAAGATTGGCTTTGGGTCCAAATATCATGACCTCTGTTTTCTCCTCATTAAGTTTTAAAAAATTCTGGGACAACCAATTCTTGACGTCTCCCAGACAGTTAAGTAAGGGCGTCAGGGGGCTGCTTCCATTCCTTTGAAATTTGAAGGGACTTCCTGAAAAGTGCATATGTAAGGAGGTGTTAGGACTGCGGCTGCAGACTCATCCCCCTTCAGGGAAAACAGAGGCTTTGATTTTCTAAGACCATCTGAAAGACTTGGCTGTAGGTCTGACATGGACCATAAGTTAATTGACTCTAGGAACCTCTGAAGGCGCCAACTCACATGTGGAGGACAAAGAGTTGAGACCGACTGCCTGCGGAGAAGGATCCGGGCGACTGTGTTGGACTCCCATGGGGACTCATTTGGGGGTCGCACACGTCCGTCTGTCAGATAACCCCCGGGACATTTTTGGCGGAAACCGGATGCCGTGATTCCAAATATGGACTGAAGGAAGTGGGCAGGCCTTTCTGCCGGCCAATCCGAGTGTCCAGAGGAGGGGTTTGGCGGCCATATTGTTTTCCGGAGAAGGGGGCTGAATCCACAGGTTTAAAACCGCTGGACGAAGGAGATCCTTTTGTCTCTCTCAACAGGCTGGCAAGTTAAGACACTGTTAAGCTGGTGCTTTGCCAACTCTGGAAATTTTCTTGAGGGCCCGGACGTTCGTTGTAATTTTTGTTTAACTATGTTTTAGAAATATTGTTAGGGAAATAAATTTTGTTTATCTTTTATCCGATCGAATCCAGTGGTTTTCTTGTTTTCAACTTTTTGAACACGCAAAGAAAATATCTACATATTTTATATATTTTCTCCTTCACTTTATTTTTTGTATATTTGTGTTTTCTGATGCATGCTTTATTTTTGTTTTTTATCTACAAAGGTACAAGCAGGGCTCCAGACTGCGACCAAATGGTCGCTTTTTGCTACCAAAATTTGAGAGTGTGGGACTGAATTTTGGATCCAGTCGCACATGTACCAGTAAATTTGCCTCCCCCACCCTCCGTATTTGTTATACATTAAAGGTGGAAGGGGCATGTCAATGAGCAATGAAATAATCAATGAGACGCCAGCGCACACGCACGCAGGCAGACCCACACACACACTAGCGTTTCATTGAGTGATGTCTGTGATTCAGCCAATGTGAGAAGAACAGGGACTTGTAGATGGTCTTCCTTTACATAGCAGTGAAGGAAAATCATAAGAATCACAAATTTTGAGGTTGAGGAACAAATTTATCACAAAATGGAACAAAACAAGACTCTGTGCAGGACTTGACGTTAGGCAAATGAACAACCATTTTATTGGGCTGAGGTTTCAGCCAGTATAAATTTAAAGATGCAAAATTCTTAAGTTTCTGAGTTGGTTATCCATACCATGTAAAGGACAAAATGTTTAGGGTTTATTACAGTTGCCATTAAAAAATTTTAAATAACCATTAAGCGAAAAAATTAATTTTTAAACAAACTTGTCAGTGCTGTAGAAAATGTGTGGCTTCATAACAGAATGTAACCAAACTATTGTTTTCAGATTTCATTTTAGTCCAAAACCATAGTCATTACTTGCAATGCAGCATTCCAAACTGCCTTTGAATTGATGGTAACTTGTGTAGTGACTTGGTAAACGTAGAATGTGGAAACAGGTGAACGATGTTGGATGGTCTGCTGGTTTCACCTCCACTTGCGTGTCCTGCATAGGTTTCTCCCAGCCAACCCAAAACTTCCCCAGTCGCTTCCGTTTGTGTTCAGTGACTAAATGATTTGATTTGATTTTGATTGGAAATGGTTTATTTCAAGCAATCAAATAGAAATTATACACAAAAGCAATATAATCATCAGTTATACATTCATACAATAACTAATCAAACTTAGGATAATTAGACATATTAATAAATATTGCTTGAAAGGGAGTGGAAGGAAGTGAACTTATATAATCCCACCCCGTTATACTGTAACCATTTTATTACATGATTTATCAATATCCGGTTCATAACTTTTATCAGACAGAATTAAGAATCATAGGGTATCAATAAAGCACATGACAAAGATGAATTACTTAATTATTATGTAAAAAATAACTATTTTAGAAATCAACATGGCAAATGCAGATCAGTTATCTAAAATATGTGCAGATTATGTTACTTATAAATGTCATTGATATGATTATAACATAATACTATATCAGTAAAAGAGACACAACACTGTTTCAGGAATTTTCATATCAAAATTTCATCAAGTATCAAAAGTTAAAAATATGTGCAAAATTATGCTACATTAGGAAAGATTTTTGAATCAATTTATCAATTTTTGGTGTTTTATATATTTATTAAGTTTTCAGTTTTAAAACATAGTACAAACAAATTCAAAACCCAATCCCCCACCCCCTGTTGCTGTCAGTGACTTATACACCAATATCAATTTTAGTAAAGAAAATATAAGTAAATAAAATGGTACAAGTTATAAGCAGCGCGAAACATGAATAAATTAAATCAGTCACAGTTTAGGTGAAATAGCATATATATTTAAAAAAAAAAACAACAAAAAAACAATAAGTAAAGTGCAAATGTATTAATACACACGTAAAGAAGGAAAAAATAAATAAATAAAAAAGAGGCATCATTCTGTCACACTTGCAGATGGTAGACTAAAAAATTGCGAACCTTACAAAATTTATGCTCTTATTGTCTCACAGTAAATCTTATTTTTTCACGTTTAAGATGGTAAAGCTCATCTCGAATCCAATGCGATAAAGTGGGTGGGGCAGCATCTTTCCACTTAAGCAGAATGAGGCGTCGAGCTAGCAGTGTTGAAAAAGTAACGATCCTCTGACCACCTGCAGGCAATGTCGGAGCCCCGCTGTTTATTCCAAACAGAAGTACAAGTGGGTTTAAAGTCAGTTGGACTCCCAAGATGCAGCTAAGTGCCTCACATATATTTCCCCAAAAGCACTAGATTTTGGGGCAGTACCAAAAAGTGTGAATTAGTGTGGCCTCTGCTGATTTGCATCTGTCACACAGTGGATCAATTTGTGGATACATTTGGGCTAATCTGGCTTTACAGAGGTGAGCATGATGCACAACCTTAAACTGCAGTAGACAGTGGTTTGCACACATTGAGAATGAGTTGATGTTCCTCACTATATTTTCCCAGTCCGTTTCACTAATGCAGGGGTGGCGAACACGCGGCTCTCGAGCCGCATGCGGCTCTTGGCCAATGAGCGTGTGGCTCTTTGCGTCTCATCATATTTTATATATACTGTGCCTCTTTTCATATTTTTTTCCCTCTTAAACCACACTCAAACCATCAGTGGGTATTGAAAATAAATAATAATTAATAATAAAACTAATTTGGCAGTGTGTGTGTGTGTTTGATACTGCTCCGGACACATACGTGACCGCCAATCACTTGCGTGGGTTACGCCCACTATTGGAACACATAGATATAGATTTGATGTGCGTGCAGACTGTTACCCTCATGGTCAAAATGGAGAAATTCAGAGTATAAGATAAACACAGGACGTTTCTGGAAGAACGGGAAGATTCTTACTTTTTACTGAACAGAATGGAAAGTCAGGATGTTTCTCATTATGAGCTTCTGGAAGCAGTAACATTGGTCATGGAAGAAAAGAACTAAACGTATCCTGGAGAAAATTAAAAACTCTTCCTGATCATCTGACACAAATTGTCTCCTTTATGAACAAGTTGAAGCTTTTCTAAGTCCACATTCAAAACAACAATCATCCCACGTTCCTTCTTTGTGGAGCTCACAGCAGAAGCTGCAATCAGAATGAATGAAGCAGAACGTGATGCTGCTGCTGAACAAAAACGACTGCAGATCACTTTTCTCATGGATTTAATGCAGAGGCTGACTGATGAGATCCCCGCTGGTCACTGATGAGGCAGAGAGAGAACCAGAGATAAATGAGCAGAAATCTCTGTGAAAGAAGGCCTGTTATAATGTGGAGAACAGACATCGGTCCCTTCTGACCGACACTCACGGAAAGGAGCTGATTAGTGTTGCCAGATAGTGACACAATTTTCCAGCCCAAAAGTCATGAGAAAACTGCCAGACCCAGCGAAAAACCGCCCACCCCGCACACATATGTGTAGTGTGGGGATCTGGGGGTTAGCCCCGCCTACAGCCCCTAAGAGTCATGGGAAGTGGGAAATTTTCAGTGTAAAACCATCAGCCAGGTAGCTGTTAGCAGAATTAACGTGCATGCCGTTTGGCTGAATGAGTGTGAAATGAAATTACCGGGTTTCTAATGTGAGCAGGAAGGAGAGGCGTGAATATCGCAGCCAGTTAAATTTGACTCAGCACTTGTTGGATTACTACTCCTAAGAATGAACTGACTCATTGCAATGTATTAATATTAAATAAATGTTTTGCTTTTGATGCAGATGTCAGTCATTCAATTTTAAGAAACATATTAAAGCAAGATATTCTAATGAAGGTCAAAATTAATTTAAGTTGCACACAACTGAAATGTAATGTATTGAATGTGTTTATTGTGAATATGAATCACTCCAGATTCTCACCAGGGGGGTGTTCCAGAAAGCAGGTTCTGCTAGCTCTCACTGTAAGTTTGAGGCTAAGGGAGTTGATAACCTCAGTTTTCGGTTCCAGAAATGGAGATATGTTTCAGGGTAGGTCCAGTTGCCATAGCAACTCATGCTCTGAACATAACCTGATCTGGAGCAGGTTTAGTTGAAGGTTAGTTTGTTTTCAGAGAGGTGCAGCAGCATGGCGTGTCCATTTGAAGATGATTTAGTGGATGAAGAAGCTCAGAGAATACTTTTTCCACCGTGAGAGGCTGATAAGACCACGTATGGATGTTGGAAAATATATATATTTTTTTACTTTGATCTAACTTAATTATTTGTTTCAGTTAAAATAAATAATTTTTTTGTAAGTCGGTTTAAAAATTACACGTAGTTTTCAGACAGTTATTTTACTTTCATTCAAATTAATTCAATTAAGTAGGTGTAACTTTGATGCTGCTGTTAGATCGGCACCGCAAAGGATTGTGGGATATCATTCCCTTTGCCTGTCTGGACGGATTTGGGTTTAAGTGTGGGTTTTTGACCAAATGTGTTTAGTTGTTTAGCTGTTTTACTGTGTATTGCCATGCTTCGCCGAGTTATTTTGTCCTACTGAGCTTACGTCTCTGCACCATGAGTGAGAGTGAAGGAGATGATGATGATGAGTTTATATAGCACCCCTACAGCTTGGCTTTGTAATGATAATCATGGTGAATTCTTTAACAAATTTTTGCACTCCGTGCATTATTCCCCCCGTCTTTTTCATTGTTATAGAAATGATCATATCTGCCGGCTCAAACTTAGGCATTTGAGATTTGAAGAAATATAATTAATTAAGATGGAAAAAAATATTAATTGAATTGGAGTAATATGACATTTAGTTAGATAAATACGTAAATTTTAATTGTATAAACAATTATTGAGTTTTATAGACGTAAGAAATTAGGTTGAATAAATTTAACTCAATTTTTTTGTTACCAATAGAAGTAATTCATTTAAGTTGGCAAAATTGGATAAGTTATATATGTGCGTCACAAGGAAAATGGATATAAGATCAAAAACTCGTGCGTTTACTTTGTCTGCTCTTTTTCTACACGCAGAAACTCTTTTTTTTTGATGATGCAGCCGTGTTACTTTTTTGATGGTCGTGTAATCTTTGTACGCTGTCATTAAAATCTCAGACTCCGTCTCACTGAAGTACAGCGTTTTCTTTTTTTTCACCACACATTTCCATGGTGACTCCAGAAATCGGCGATCCATTGAGAATGTCTTTATGTACCTGCCGTGCACGTGCATTAACCCAGGGTTACCGAGTCGAGCGTAATTACGCTAACTCATATCCGGTCTTCTGGAACCGACATACCCAGAGTAAGCAAGTTCAGGCGGATTTCAGCCAGAGTTCAGGGTTACAGTCAGGCTAGTTTAAACATGCTTCCTGGAATACCCCCCAGAAGGATGCTCTGTCCAGATGTTTGTGTATTTGTTGGTGTGAGGGTCATTGAAAGAGGAATGTTGAGTTACAAAGAATTACCAGTTAAATACTGATGGATAAACGGTGAAGATATTCAGTTTTATCGTCGTAAATCGGACTTCAGAGACGTCAGTGCCTCTCCAGCATCAACCTCACTGCCAGTCACTGAGTAGTAGTGTGTGTCAGAGAAAAGAGTGAGATAAAGAGAGAGTGAGTGTGTGGAGGGGGTCACTGACCTCCAGGGTAGTCTCTGTGTTAACTCTGGTTTAGCTGCATTGATGTGTGTATTGAGGGTGGACACTTTCCTTGAAATAAACACAAGTACAATACTTGCTGTTCTGGTGTAGGGAGAGGAGTGTGTTATGGAAAGTAATACGGCTTTAATTGTGTGTGTGTGTGTTTACATCTTGGCAGGTCAGTGTGTGGTTTGGCTCTTTGACTCTCACAGTGAAAAAATTCGGCTCTTGGTGTCAAACTTGTTCGCCACCCCTACACTAATGGTTTCATCAAGATCCTGCTCCCAAAATGTTTTAATGGTTAGCATTGAGGGAGACTCTATGGCTGAGATCATGCCAAGCAATTTAGATATGGATTTCTTCCGGGTGGGATTGAAGATCAAAATGTTATCCAGAGTATTTTGAGGAGGTTTAATAGGGAACCCTGTGATGGAGGTCATGATGAGATGACGCACCTACAAGTATCTAAAAAAAATCTGAGCTAGGAACATTATATTTGTCGACCAGTTGCTGAAAAGAGGCAAAGTGATTATCAGAAAATAAGTCGTCAAAGGTCTTCAAACCGTGTCGCCGCCACCTCTGAAATGCAGCATCCAACAATGAAGGTTGGAAAAATGTATTGGATGCTATTGGAACTTGCAGGCTCATCTCTAAGTAACCAAAATGCTTCCTGAATTGATGGCAGATTTTAATCGAATTATGTACTACAGGATTATCAATAGTCAGAGGTTTAGCCAGTGGGAGTGTTGCACCAACGACTGAAGGTAACAGACCAGGTCCAGCAGAGTTTCTCCATCTCCACCCACGGCGGTCCAACATCGTTAGAGTAATGTGCCCAGTATGTCACACAACACAGATTAGCAGCCCAATAATAATAGCGTAAATTTGGAAGTGAGAACCCACCATGTTGTTTTGCTTTCTGCAGATGTTCCTTGCGCAGCCGTGGTTTTTTGCCGTTCCATATCAACGCTGAGATAATAGAGTCAAGTTTTTTAAAGTAACTATTAGGGATATATACGGGGATGCTCTGAAATAGATATAGAAATCTAGGTAGTACAGACATCTTAACCACGTTCACTCTCCAAACTAATGAGAGGTAAAGGGGAGACCATTAAGCCAGGTCCTGTTGTATTGTCACCTGCAGTTTCCCAAAGTTTTCTTTAAACAGATCACAGGGTTTTTGTGTTACAGTTATTCCTAAATAAACAAAGCTAGCTCTTGTTATCTTAAATGGGAGAGTAATTTCCTTCATGGCTGAATCAGATATGTTAAGTGGCAATAGCTCACTTTTCTGCAGATTTATTTTGTAACCGGAGATAGTTCCAAACTTACCAAGAAGTTCTAAAATATGAGGGATAGTGTCTTTAGCCTTGGATATAAACAGCAGGGGGTCATCCGCATAAAGGGCTAATTTATGTTCTGTACCCCAACTTGAAATGCCACGAATGTAATTATTTTTCCTTATTGTTATTGCTAAGGGCTCGATGGCTCACACAAAGAGTAGTGGGCTGAGGGGGCAGCCCTGTCGGGTACCACGGTGTAGACTTAACGGTTTGGAGTAGGTATTATTAGTGAGTACTGTAGCAGAGGGACAGGCATACAAAAGCTTGACCCATGATAGAAAGGATGCCCCAACCCCAAATTTGTTTAGAGTCTCCAAAAGATATTTCCATTCAATCCTATCAAAGGCTTTCTCAGCGTCCATGGAAAGAAGGCATTCAGATTCTGTCACACTAGGGGTGTATAAAATATGGAATAGCCGTCTAATACTAAAAAATGACCGACGGTCCTTAACAAAACCAGATTGGTCACTAGAAACAAGACTAGGCAGGACAGTTTCGAGCCGGCAGGCAAGGACTTTAGCCAGAATTTTATAGTCAGTGTTCAAGAGTGAAATTGGCCTGTAAGACCCGCACTCTAGTAAGTTTTTATCCTTTTTAGGGAGTAAAGTAATACTGGCTTGGTTCAAACTATTAGGAAGAGTACCTTTGCAGAGAGAGTCCGCAAACATTGTAGTCATCAAAGGGGCCAGTTAATTTATCAATTTTTGGAGCAAGTGAAGTAATATCATTAACGTCAATCAATTTAACCATTTTCAATAAGTGATTAATCATTTGTTTTACTTTTTTTTTTTCTTCTTTTTTTTATTTATTAAAGTAATGCTGTAAGGGAAAAATAAAAAGGGTCCATAATCTGTCGATTGTCCAAGGTTGGCATTTCTTCTTCTGCTGATTAACAGCTGATCTTATGGGTTCAAAACAGTTTCTAGTCTCTTCCATGTTATGTCTGCAGACATTAGATTCAGGTCCATATATCCTTCTTCAGCTGATATCAGCTCAGTGAAAGTTGAGGTCAAGTTGTCTGCAGGTCAGAAATCTCTGTTGTTATTCAGGTGACGTCAGACGATGGAGAAAGTGATGAATCCAGGTGTCATATTTCTTGAAATTATTTGGCTCTTTGGTTTATTACTCCATGTTGTTTCAGACGACCGTGATCAAACACTTCTCAAAGTCCTTCATGGTGTTCACAACCAGAACCTTGGACCGGTCCGGTGGACCGAGTGGTTTGACGTAAATCCTGCAGCCTTTAACCCAAGTGTTCTCAATCTTCTTCTGCTTCCTGAGAAGCCGTGCATGTTTGGAGATTTCAGCATTCCTCCTGGTCAGATGGTCGTTCAGAGAAACAGCAGATCCCTTCAGGTTCTTTCTTTGGTTCATCAGAGCTAGCTTGTGTTTGGGATTCACAAACCTGATGAGGATCTCTGGTTTATCCGTCTCCTTTCTCCTGGGGAGCAGGTGGCAGGTCTCGATGGTGTTGAGATCCAGGGAAATCCCTTTAGATGTGAGAAATGATTCCACTTGGTGTTCCAGAGACTCTCCACCGCGCTCCGTATCAGCACTGCTAGTTGCACTAACGCTAGTATTAGCAGTGCTAGCTCCTGCTATCAGCTTCGCTCCAGGTTTGATCGGTAATCCAGTGAGAATGACATTATTCCTCCTTACTTGCTGTTCCACATCGTCTAGTCTTTTCTCCAGAATGTCGACCCGGTTTTCTCGTTGCTCGTTTTGAGCCCGAAATCTTCGGAACTCTTCCATCATTTCCCAAAGTGGTGTTAGCTTAGCCGACGCCTGATCCATAAAGGATTTCAGCGTAGTTTGAATATCATCAAGAGTCTTTTTGAGGTCTTCGTATTCCTGGGTTTTCCTAGGGGGCATGGTCAGCTCTCTTTTTGGAGAAAATCAACTTTTTAAATAATTTGAAGATAGTTGTATCCGCAGAGCGCCGCGACCACGCGTCTTGCTGTAACCCGGAACCAGAAAAACGACAATGACAATGTCAATGACAACAGATGACACAGAGAATACGTATATGTTAAAAATAAAGAGAAAGTTGAATAAAACAAACAGACAAATATAATTCCTGCTCAATACTAGGTCTATTGAAACCATTTTAGGTAGATCTTAACCCTTGTGCTATCTTAGATGACCCCACACTTCCATTGACGTGTTCTCCCTACCATGAGAGAGGTGGATAAAGGTGGAAAAATTTCATGTAATCCATTTACACCAGTGAAGATCACAAATCATTGAAAAAAAAAAGGTTCAGCGCTCTGTCTAGTGCAGGGGGGGCAATTATTTTAATTGGGTTCTAAGATTGGATAGAAGGGCCGGACCAGGAGCAGATGCGTGGAGTGAGAATGATAGAACATGAATGTAGATGAAAACATTTGGATTGAAAATTATATTCTGAAACATAATATTCGTATGGCCAGATTAAAAAACAAAACAAAAAACATATCTCTGATATTGTTCAGAGGGCCGGACCAAACACTGAGGCGGGCCGGATCCAGCCCACGGGCCGTAGTTTGCCCCACCCCTGGTCTAGTGGGTCTAGATGACCCAACTCCCAACGGCAAAGTGCCTAGGATAGAACAAGGGTTACAGTCATTCACTGATTCTTACCCTCACTTACAGAAGTAATTTTATGACTACAATTCTACAATTACAACTACAATTCTTGAAAAGATACCTGTGCATTTTCACAGCACATATTACAAAAAACACAATACACCGGAGCTGACCCCTCTTATTGAGAGACTAGCGGCAATTATTGGGGAATCCCTTTTACGTGGAGTGGTGACTGAGGGGGGGGGCACGACGCACGACGCATCGGCTATAATTTTTCTGTAACATCTATAATCGAAGAATTTACATTCATTCTGCTGTTGACATTGATTGATTAATTCAGTCAGAAGTGTCATTGGAAGGCAGAGGAGGTCCACCGCCCCATCACTTTCAGTGCAGCAATAGGTACGTCGAGCAGTCATCGGTGCAGCACCAGATCAAGGAATGCAGAGGAGACATCACTTCCTGGAAACGGAGAAGCTGATCGGGGCGTAGGGGTGTGCAAGCTCAGGATGTGGTGCATAGATAAAACAAAGCAGTATTAGTCTTGACAAGAATATATAAAAATCCCAGATACCGATCAGATTCAAAATGCTTGAGATAAATGAAATAACAGTGCTTTTAAAGAACAAATCTGAGAAGTGAAATTTAGTAGATAGTTAAGGTAAAGACCCATTGTGGATTTATCGCACCCTAGAAACCATCATAATTATAAATTCCAACAGTGAAATGATAGTGAACTATATAACCTGCACAAAGTCTTTAACACCAAATTTTTATATATTCCAAAGATAAGAAAAGTAACCTTTGACAGTTTCAGAGGGACGCACCTTCAGGAGGCCATCGAGGAGTAGGTGATGGGAAGAGCAGCCAAGGAGATTGTAGATGAGGAAGGTCAATATCCCACGTAGCAAAGGATTACAGCTTGGCTGGATTTGATGCTTTGTACTTGACATTAGTGGTCCTCAAATTGGTGGACAACAAGTACAGGCCACTGAAATTGTAATTAGCCAAGGGCGTCTGGATACTGAAAAAGAGAACTTAAGAGCCATGAGGGACCATAGGTTTTGATAGCATTCTTTTCTAGACTGAACCTTAAGCATTTAGAGGCGGAGTATAACAAGCCACTAATGGGGAAGCATCTAGCAGACTGTCATCTGCTTAAGCAAGGCAGATAGAAGACTGACTTGTGAACACAAGATTTAACTCTTGAACCAAGCTTGAGAGCACAAGTGATATACTCCTACGGTCAGGGTAGAAATTGCTCAAGGTGGTATTTAAACATTAACCAAGTCAACCGATGACACAATACTATCATTCACTATTGAAACAGCCTTAATACAATCTCCAAGGATGAAATAACCGGACGACACCTTAAAAATCATCAGAGCTGTAGATTCTGGCGGCCGGACAAACACAAACCACTCTTAAATCCTTTCCCCCAAACCAGAAGGCACAGCCTCAGAAGAACAAGTGGAGGGAGCCTGAAGACACGACAGGCATCATAACATAACTATGTCAAGCATAGAGAGGGAAGGAACAAACGCAAGACACGAAATCCAGAACAGGAAAACAGGGCCCAGGACGGAACCACCCAGAACAAGAACACAAGATGAACGGATGACCATAGGACCAAAGCCACAGCAAATGTCAGGTGGCCCAATCATCGACAAATCATAGTCAAACCAAACAATGAATAAACACGCTGCACAAAAGCCAAAGATGACATAATGGGGAGAGACAAGCAGCAATGAACCATCCGATCCATAGAAGAAAAATAAATCCGGAAGGGTGGATGACCATACAGTATAGACAACGTGGAACCCAGATTTGAAAAGAACCCCCCCCCCCCACAGATATCCAAAAGACCAGGGATACAGAGGAAATTCGGCCACTGAGAAACCATCAATAACTCGCAAAATGAGGGGGACCCATCGCCTACAAATATACATGACAGAGCTTCCGCTAAGAAAGTTGAAAGTATGAGGACTGCCACGGCAGCTGAAAAGTAAACCGGCAAACGTGTCGAGCGCCAACTGAATGCCAAAAGACGCCGAGAGGCATAGAGGCAGAACAGGGAGAACCTCAGCGATACGACATCCACAGCCTTATATCGTGCTCGGAAGAAAATCGCGGAGACAGCATGGGCAGCTGAAGAAAATATATACTAATCCTGAAGGCGCATGAGGAACTAGCCACTGATGCCCAGAAATATGAACTGTGAGGCGCCAACGGGTCCAGATCACGTCACGAGAACCTGAACACTTCGAAGGGGCCACCCTCAGTGGTGGCTTTGAAAACGATGCCCCGGAAAAAGCCATCACACAGCCCCCACAAACCTCCAGACCAAACCAGAGAGAGAATAACAAATTAACTGTCCAGCCGAGAAAAAAAGCAGCGACGAGACTGACACACTCACCAATGCGACCGACGCAAGTCCCCAGCCAGGGCAGGACCCACTGGGTACACAGAGCGGGGAAAAACAGGCGAAGCAGAACCAGATGCAGAACGTGCGGGGGCAACGAATGAGTGATTAAAATGAGCCAAAGACGCTGCATAAAGAGACCAAGCATAAGGAATTTGTCCACAGAGGAGAGACAGGTCCAAGAGAGACCAATTCACATTAAGACTAACCAACAGCTACAACAACAAAGAAAATAAACAGAAGAACCGCCATAATAATAAAGCCAGCATCTAATCAAAGATAGTCAAGAGTCACCTTCAGCACCTAAGGAACAAAACAGCAACAAAAAAAATGCAAAAAACCACAATTAATTCAGCCAGCATGAAAAACCAGGCCAGACGAGGACCGCCAGCCGTCACAACCACAGAAAAGACCCCACAACTCCTGAAACAATAATCGGACGACGCAGAATAACAGCAGAAATTGAATCAGAAATGCCTCATGAACAAACCACGAGTCACAAAAACTACAATTCCCAGGGTCCTTAGGGGCGCGACGTCACCATACACGGAAGTAAACAAAACAAGACTCAGCCCAGAAACACTACACAGGAAAATCCGCACGCCGCTCACCTTAGAAGACCGGCCGACCACGGCAGACGATAGACCCGGACAGCTCCAGATCCGGGCCCACGGACAACCCGAACACCGCGGAAAGGGCACCCCCTGCAGATGCACGCGACCGCGGCGAAACGAACGCGCTGGGCGCCGTTAGCCGCCCGGCGAGCGCCGCTAGCTGCCCGGCGAGATCCGCAAAAAGGAGCAAACGCGGCGAAAACGGAAAACCCACATCAGAAACGGGGATCATCCATCCAAAGGACGGGGGGAATACAGCAAGACGTCGAAGAAAAGGAGATCCGCCGGATCCGCGAGCACGGGGAACGGCGAAGAATGAGCGCTGAAGGTAAGAAAGAGAATGAACGCCTGCGCACCTGGGCTTAAATAGGACGCTGAGCAGGTGCATTAATTGACTGAACCGCCCTAGGGTATTAGCTAAGAAACACTGCTACGAGTATCTGCCCGAAAAACGATTGAAAATCGTCATTTTATTTCCATCCATTTAACTGCATCTGACAAGCTACAGATGTGGGTAATAATCCACGTGGAAATGGGAAATTGTTCATCAAATGTCATTTCTTGTTGCTTTCTGAATGGTTGAGACATACGCCATACATTGTTTTATCAAAAATAAAACAAACTAAAGGCATATGCATGAATACCATAATTCTGTAGTTTATGAAGAAATGTTTTACTATGAAAACAACTTTCCCCAGTGGACAATTAATACGTCTGTCTGTCTGTCTGTCTGTCTGTCTGTCTGTCTGTCTGTCTGTCTGTCTGTATGTCTGATTCACACGCAGCGGCTCCTCTCTCCCCTTCAGTGTTTTTTGGCTTTTCTTTTGGCTTTATCTTTTTGGGTTTCAAGGATTTATTGTTTTTAAAAGAATGTATTTTTTAAGTCGTTTATTTATTATTTTATATGCTGCTTGCACTGTGGGGTGAGAGGAAAGCTATTTCATCTGTGTTGTATGTCTTACGGATGCAGCATATTTGACAATAAAGCTGACTTTGACTTTGACTTTGACTATATCTGCTCCTCCAGACGGACACATTGAGGAGAATATCAGTTTTGTACATTATTTCATTCTGTTAACTATATTATTTATGAGGATGAATTGCATAACATGCCAATATTGCAGAACATATTTCACTTTTCTTTTTGCAAATATGTGTTCATTTGAATTTCTGTTGTAATTTTCATTTGATTGTTTTTGTTTGTTTCACTGCTGATGGATCAAACGGGTGTTCATGTAGCTGTTATTGTGAGACTTGCTTTGTGAAGTCTTCATGTTATTTATGAGGCAGTATTGTCATTTTCACTTTCACGTGTTTCTTCCATCTGTGTCGCCGTTTCTCATTTCACCCGTTTTTGTGTGTACGCCTGGGTCAGAGCTTGATGAAGGACCGCACATTTTCCCCTCAAGTTTGCTTTTTATAAATGTCAATTACTGCGTAGAGAGTGGCGTACGCCTTCTTTTGTGCGTACACAACGTTTAGAAATGAGGCCCCAGGTCTTTGTTTTCATTCTAAGATCCTGGACCTAATTTCTATGGAGGTTTGAGGATTTAAAAAAGAGAAAAAAGGGTGAAAATGTTCATGTCTGTATGAGAAAAGTGTATTTATGCAGTGAAGTAAAAAATATCTATTCGCTTTGTAGATATTTTCTTTGCGTGTTCAAAAAGTTGAGAACAAGAAAACCACTGGATTCGTTCGGATAAAAGATAAACAAAATTTATTTCCCTGACAATATTTCTAGAATATAGTTAAACAAAATCAAAAATGGACGTCTGGGTTCTCAAACGTTTCCAGAGCTGGCAAAGCACCTAGTTACTGGCGACTTACCTTGCCAGCCTGTTGAGAGACAAAGGAATTCTTTTTGTCCAGCTGTTTTAACCTGTGGATTCAGCCCCCTCCTCCGGAAAACAACATGGCCACCAAACTTCTCCTCTGGACGCTCGGATTGGCCGGCAGAAAGGCCTGCCTACTTCCTTCAGTCCATATTTGGAATCACAGCATCCGTTTTCCCTCCAAATGTCCTGGGGGAGGTTTCTTCACAGACAGACATGGTCTGCCACCAAATAAATCCCCATGGGGGTCCAACACAATCGCCCGGATCCTTCACGCCAGGCAGTCGGTCTCAACTCTTTAGTCTCCACATGTGAGTTGGCGCCTTCAGAGGTTCCTAGAGTCAATTAATTTATGGTCCATGTCAGACCTACAGCCAAGTCTTCCAAATGGCCTTAGAAAATCAAAGTGTCCCTGCAGGGGGTGATATTGGAGCTACAGTGAAAACCTTCTCACATATGCAACTGCAGGATGTTCCTTTAAAATTCAAAGGACGGGAACCACACACACTAACCCTGAAAGACAACCTTCAATGAAATAAAGATAAGACAAAAACCTAAGAGAAATGAGGACAACAAAAATATCAATTCCTTCAGCAGTGAGGAGTTTTACTGCCATAAACGTCTGTAATATGACTGTGTATTTCACTGATCATGGTTATTTCTAGAACGTAACTCCTGCAAAAAACAAGGAACTCTGTTCTGGTGAAAAGGTAACACAGATATATGTGTAGTTGCAGCAGAAGACAGAGAAATGAGCTTTTTCGTTATTACTGGATGAGAAACTGTGAGACGTATGATGAGCTCAACGTCTCTGTGGAATTATGACGGAGAGGATCCACTATTGTTTGTTTTTTTTTAAATGTATCAGTATATTTTTCCTGAATTTTTATCTTTGAAAATCATAGAGTGTTGTTTGGTCATTGTTGTATTTCATAAATAATGTTATTTATTTTCTTAAAAGGATCATGAATGAATGAAACTTTATTCATACAACGCTGTATAACTCCTTGAAGGAACCAAAGGGCTTCACAATACAGAAGATCTAAAATGGGAACAAAAGTTTAAAAACTCTAGAATATTCTGTTTCAGAATATAATTTTAATCCAAATGTTTTCATCTACATTCATGTTAAATCACTCTCACTCCACCATCTGCTCCTGGTCCTTCTATCCAATTTTAGAACCCAATGTGGCCCCCCAGATAAAATAACTGCCCACTCCTGCCCTATATTATTGTGAAATTAGACATTTCATTTCTATCTGAGTCCTCCTAACCAAACTTAGAAGTGATGAATGTGATTTACTAGATTTTTATTCAGAAGATTATGTCTCTCACAGTTGAAGTGGATCAATGAGGAAAATTCTAGACTCCTTCATCATTTTGAGTCAGACTACATATACAACTGGTGGTTGACTAAAGACGTTTTTGCCCCACTATACCATTTACTTAGTTGGATTTTTAGGTCCTAACACTACCTTCATTCGATTGTTTCCACTTTTGTTTAGGTCCCCAAAGAAGAAAAATGTAATTGCTGCTATGACTTATCTCTAATATCCAGCTATTTTTCATTTGACCTCACCGCATATTGAAGCCAACTTTGTAAAAGCCACGCCCGCGTTGTTGCTGTCAGCACAGGAAGATCCCAAGATAAAGCCAAGTGATCGACAGATTCTCTTTGATCTTCTGTGAGAGTGCAGACATCGGTCTTATCGGTTGTTGTGAGCTTCATGGAGAAAATTAAAATAACATACTTTACTTTAGGGGCTGCACGGTGGCGCAGTGGTTAGCGCTCTTGCCTCACAGCAAGAAGGCCTCCGGTTCAAGTCCCGGCTGGGGGAAAATGAAAATCAACATCAATGGGGGACCTTTCTGTGGGGAGTTTGCATGTTCTCCCCGTGCATGCGTGGCTTTCTCCGGGGTCTCCGGCTTCCTCCCACTGTCCAAAAACAGGCTTCATAGGTTAATTATAGGTTAATTCTAAATTGTCCCTAGGTGTGAGAGTGAATGGCTGTGTGATTGTTGAAATTCTTCCCTGCAACAGACTAGCGACCTGTTCAGGGTATCCCCTGCCTTCGCTCATGAGTGGCCGGGATAGGCTCCGGCAGCCCCGTGACCCCGAAAGGGAAAAAGCGGATAAGAAAATGAATGAATACTTTACTTTAGAAAATTGACTTCTGTCTTCATGAAGTATGCATTGTGTTAGAGTTTAAACCTACCAGCTCTATTGTCTCTCGGATGTCAGGATTGCAGGACTTATACCCGTTAGGGGAGGACCACCATGAAGGAAAGAGTGACCTATCATCCTGCCAGCCATCTTGAATAAGTCACTCAGTAAAAGCACCTTTGAGGTTGAAGGAGTGAGATGGTCAGCTTGACCCTCAAATAACAGAGTTCCAGTTCTATTTCCTGCATGAACAAAAAACAAAGCACTGGTCAGTGATGACTGGACTAAGCCATTAAAATTGCAAGGACTTATGAGACAATAGAAAATAGAAAGACGGGTTGTGTTTCAGGTTGTCACATGATGTACATCTGAGAATGACCAAAATCCAGTGAAAATCCAGTTTGCAGCTTTTGCATCACTAGGCTAAAGAAATACCGCTTAACACCCTCACCTGTCGCTACGTCACCTGACACCTTAAACAAACATAATAGATCAAGTAGTACTTGATCAGGGCAGCTGTATGTTTTTTTTTTTAAATTACAAAATGCCATTTGAAGCAAAAAAATGCCAATTTTGGATTTCCTTCCAATCTACAATGCAGTGGTCTGGCCCAATCAACTTTATGGACCTTGTCAAAACTGATTAGTCTCTCTTCCTGTTGCTCAACAATTTCTCTAGAATCCAGTTTCACTTTCAGCGTTGGCTCATCTTCGTTCTGCTCCAGTATAAACCTCCTGTATAGCACTGAGGCTCTATGTATGTATATATATATATATATATACATACATATATACATACATATATATACATATGTATTAAAAAAAAAAAAAAAAAAAAACGCCCCTCTCACCCTCCGCGGGTGGTTTCTCCTCCAAGCTCGGGTCCTCTACCAGAGGCCTGGGAGCTTGAGGGTCCTGCGCAGTATCTTAGCTGTTCCTAGCACTGCGCTTTTCTGGACTGAGAGGTCTGAGGTCTTTCCAGGTATCTGTTGTAGCCACTCTTCAAGCTTGGGGGTTACTGCCCCGAGTGCTCCAATTACCACAGGCACCACTGTCACCTTCACTTTCCAGGCTTTCTCCAGTTCTTCTCTGAGTCCCTGGTATTTCTCCAGTTTCTCATGTTCCTTCTTCCTGATGTTCCCATCGCTTGGCACTGCCAAATCCACCACAACGGCTTTCCTCTGTTCTTTATCCACCACTACGATGTCTGGTTGGTTCGCCATTACCATCCTATCAGTCTGGATCTGGAAGTCCCACAGGATCTTTGCCCTCTCATTCTCTACCACCTTCGGAGGTGTTTCCCATTTTGACCTTGGGGTTTCCAGTCCATATTCTGCACACATGTTCCTGTATATTATTCCAGCCACTTGATTGTGCCGCTCCATGTATGCTTTACCTGCCAGCATCTTACATCCTGCAGTTATGTGCTGGATTGTTTCAGGCGCCTCTTTGCACAGCCTACACCTTGGGTCTTGTCTGGTGTGGTAGATCTACACCTTGGGTCTTGTCTGGTGTGGTAGATCTACACCTTGGGTCTTGTCTGGTGTGGTAGATCTACACCTTGGGTCTTGTCTGGTATGGTAGATCTGAGCCTCTATCGCTCTGGTGCTCAGGGCTTGTTCCTGAGCTGTCAGGATGAGCGCTTTAGTGCTGTCTTGTAGGCCAGCCCTTTCTAGCCATTGGTAGGATATCAGCCACTTCAGTTATGGTCCGGTGGTACATCCCATGGAGGGGTTTGTCCTCCCATGAGGATCTGTCCTCCAGCACTGTATCCTCTGCTCTCCATTGCCTGAGACATTCACTGAGCACACTGTCAGTTGGGGCCTTGAGCTTGATGTATTCATGCATCTTGGATGTTTCATCCTGGATAGTGGCTTCTACGCTCACTAGTCCTCGGCCTCCTTCCTTGCGGCTAGCATACAGTCTCAGAGTGCTGGATTTGGGATGGAACCCTCCATGCATGGTGAGGAGCTTCCGTGTTTTAACATCCATGGTCTGTATCTCTTCCTTTGGCCATCTTATTATTCCTGCAGGGTATCTGATAACTGGCAGTGCATAGCTGTTTATTGCCCGGGTCTTGTTCTTGCCATTGATTTGAATTTTTTGATTTTGATTTGAAATGGTTTATTTCAAGCAATCAAGTAGGAACAATACACAAAAGCAATACAATCATCAGTTATACATTCATACAGTAACTAATCAAACTTAGGATAATTAGACATATTAATAAATATTGCTTGAAAGGGAGTGGAAGGAAGCGAACTTATATAATTCCACCCCGTTATACTATAACCATTTTAATACATAATTTAATCAATATCCGGTTCCCAGTTTTTATCAGACAGAATTAAAAATCATAAGGTATCAATAAAGCACATGACAAAGATGAATTACTTAATTATTATGTTAAAAATAACTATTTTAGAAATCAACATGGCAAATGCAGATCAGTTATCTAAAATATATGTTACTCATAAAAGTCATTCATATGATTAGAACATAATACTATATCAGTAAAATAGACAACACTGTTTCAGAGATTTTCATAGTAAACTTTCATCAAGTATCAAAAGTTAAAAACATATGCAAAATTATGTTACATTAGGAAAGATTTTTGAATCAATTTATCAATTTTTGGAGCAAGTGAAGTAATATCATTAACTTCTTATTATTATTAATCATTTTTTTTTCCTTTTTTTTTTTTTATATATATATTTAATAAGGTAATGCTGTAAGGGAGAGAAAAAAACAAACAAAAACAAACAAAAAACAAAACAAAAACAAATATAAAAGGGTCCATATTCTGTCAATTATCCAAGGTTGGCATATCTTCTGCTGAAAAAACAGCTGTTCTTCTGGGTTCAAAACAGTTTCTAGTCTCTTCCATGTTATGTCTGCAGACATTAGATTCAGGTCCATATCCTTCTTCAGCTGATATCAGCTCGGTGAAAGTTGAGGTCAAGTTGTCTGCAGGTCAGAACTTCTCTGCTGTTGATTCAGGTGACGTCAGACGATGGAGAAAGTGATGAATACAGGTGTCATATTTCTTGAAATTATTTGACTCTTTGGTTTATTACTCCATGTTGTTTTAGACCACTGTAAACAAGCACTTTTCAAAGTCGCTCATGGTGTTCACAACCAGAACCTTGGACCGGTCCGGTGGACCGAGTGGTTTGACGTAAATCCTGCAGCCTTTAACCCAAGTGTTCTCAATCTTCTTCTGCTTCCTGAGAAGCCGTGCATGTTTGGAGATTTCAGCATTCCTCCTGGTCAGATGGTCGTTCAGATAAACATTGGATCCTTTGAGGTTTTTACGTTGATTCATCAGAGCTAGCTTGTGTTTGTGATTCACAAACCTGATGAGGATCGCTGGTTTATCCGTCTCCTTTCTCCTGGGGAGCAGGTGGCAGGTCTCCATGGTATTGAGATCCAGGGAAATCCCTTTAGACGTGAGAAATTAATGTATTTGCTGATCCAGAGATTCTGCACTGCGCTCCGTGTTAGCACTGCTAGCTACGCTAGCGCTAGCATTAGCATTAGCAGTGCTCGATCCTGCTGTTAGCTTCGCTCGAGGCTTGATTGGTAATCCAGTGAGAATGACATTATTCATCCTTACTTGCTGTTCCACATCGTCCAGTCTTTTCTCCAGAATGTCGACCCGGTTTTCTCGTTGCTCGTCTTGAGCCCGAAATCTTCGGAACTCTTCCAGCATTTCCATGAGTGGCGTTAGCTTAGCCGACACCTGATCCATAAAAGATTTAAGCGTTTCTTGAATGCTATCGATAGCTTTTTTTGAGCTCTTCATATTCCTGGGATTTCTTAGGGGGCATGGTCAGCTCTCTTTTTGGAGAAAATCAGCTTTTTAAGTAATTTAAGATAGTTGTATCCGCAGAGAGACACTCCACGCGCCCTGCCTGTAACCCGGAACCGGAACCATTGAGCTGGCTTTTCAGGACTTGCCTTACTCGTTGAAGGTACTTAGCTGTTGCAGCTTTCCTTGTTGCCTGCTCCAGGTTGCCATTTGCCTGGGGAATTCCAAGGTACTTGTAACTGTCCTCAGTGTCTGCTATTGTTCCTTCTGGGAGTGAGACCCCCCCTGTGTGGACTACCTTGCCTCTCTTTGTCACCATCCGGCTGCATTTCTCGAGCCCGAATGACATCCCAATGTCATTACTGTAGATCCTGGTGGTGTGGATCAGGGAGTCAATGTCACGCTCGTTCTTAGCATATAGCTTGATGTCATCCATGTAGAGGAGGTGACTGATATTGGCACCATTTCTGAGTCGGTATCCATAGCCAGTCTTGTTGATTATTTGGCTGAGGGGGTTCAGACCTATGCAGAACAGCAGTGGGGACAGAGCATCACCTTGGTATATCCCACATTTGATGGACACTTGTGCAAGTGGTTTCCCATTGGCTTCAAGGGTGGTTTTCCACAGCTTCATTGAGTTTCTTATGAAGGCTCTTAGAGTCCTGTTGATGTTGTACAGCTCCAAGCATTCAGTGATCCATGTGTGTGGGATTGAGTCATAGGCCTTCTTCATGTAATCAATCCAGGCTGTGCACAGGTTGGTGTGTCGTGACTTGCAGTCTTGGGCGACTGTTCTGTCGACCAGGAGTTGGTGTTTGGCTCCTCTGGAGTCTCTACCAATGCCCTTCTGTGTGTTACTCATGAATTGATCCATGTGCCTATTTATCTTGGTTGGCCTGTAGTTGGATGTAGTAGTAGTAGCATCCTAACAGATCCTTGTTCTCGCATCTAGTCCATTTCCGTCTTGTTCCAGTAGCCCACTTTCCATCAGAGTGCTCTGGTCCCCCAGCACCTGACGCAGACCTTGTTTGGCCGGGCGACGTCTGAGCCGGCATGACATGTGGTTCATTGTCTCTCATATAGTGAGGTAGGCATTAGCGTTAAGGGTCTTGCCCAAGGACCCTCACTGGTTGATGTTAATTGCCCGTCATTGTTATGGCATTTGCCCCATTGTTATGGTAATTGCCCCATTCCATTAATCACCATTAATTGTTCATTCCGCCGTGGGAATCGAACACGGGTTTCCAACATGACAGTCCTGCACCTTACCAACCGAGCTACCCAGCCATATATATATATATATATATATATATATATATATATATACATAAAAGTAAAACAAATGATTAATCACTTATTGAAAATGGTTAAATTGATCGATGTTTAATGATATTACTTCACTTGCTCCTAAAATTGATAAATCGATTCAAAAATCTTTCCTAATGTAGCATAATTTTGCACGTTTTTAACTTTAGATACTTGATGAAATTTATTGCTATGAAAATCTCTGAAACAGTGTTGTCTATTTTACTGATATAGTATTATTTTTTAATCATATGAATGACTTTTATAAGTAACATATTTTAGATAACTGATCTGCATTTGCCATGTTGATTTCTAAAATAGTTATTTTCTACATAATAATTAAGTAATTCATCTTTGTCATGTGCTTTATTGATACTTCATGATTCTTAATTCTGTCTGATAAAAACTGGGAACCGGATATTGATAAATCATGTAATAAAATGGTTACAGTATAACGGGGTGGGATTATATAAGTTCACTTCCTTCCACTCCCTTTCAAGCAATATTTATTAATATGTCTAATTATCCTAAGTTTGATTAGTTACTGTATGAATGTATAACTGATGATTGTATTGTTTTGTGTATCATTTCTACTTAATTGCTTGAAATAAACCATTTAAAAAAAAATCAAATGTTATGGAATCAAAAGATTGTCATGTAATGTTCTATAAAGTCCTGTCTCACTGCAAATTAAGCAGAAATGTAAAACTAAAAAATAATACCAGAAATCAAGAAATTACATAAAACCAAAAAACACAAAGGTCTATCAACTGAATGGCAAATTGGATTTGAGCACTGTCTAAAAATGTTCTGCAAGGTTATGAGAGTAGCTTCACCTCTGCATGGTCAGCATCATCTGCAAGAGTGACAGTTGTCCTTCCTAATCCCACTTGCAAAAGCACAGTTTCATCCCTTGGAGTTCTGGATGAATTCTTGGGTAACAGGCAGAACTGTAGTTCTAACAAACGTGCACATGTTGGTCTTGGTGCATCAGGCGCCTTTCTTTTAGAACGTGTACGGTTTCCAGAAAATGTTGCTGGAAAAGACCTTAAAATAGAAATACCACATGTAATTAAATGTGTCAATTTTCTTTTTTTTAAAGTGATTTTAAGTACATAGAAGTAACATCATTAGAATAATAAAGGGCCCAAATCGCAGTGTCAATCAAAATCACTGTAATATTTGTGCAACTTTCAGAAGATTAACTACACTACCAACTATTATGAAATTGTCCAATCAAAATGTAAACAAGACAGCATTAAAAAATGTTCAACAGCACGACTGAGATAGTTGGACATTTTGAGTCGTTGTTCTCCACCTTTGCATCTCCTGCTGGACTGTTTTGTCGGACACGCTGGTTAATACCAGAGGTTGCAGAGGTACCAGCCTGGGATTCAACAGGCCCACTTGCAGCGGCTGAACTGCCTTGTCGTTCGACATCAACAGTAGACTGTTGGACCGCACGTTGTCTGATGCAGCTAAGAAGATTTCTCACAGCATTTCCTATCACTGCATCCTGTTGATCCTAAAAAAAGGAATATAGTAATAAAATGTAGTAATTAATTAGTAGTTAATCATAAATACCTTCATTCTTTATTGATTATGTTCAAACAAGCGCGTTTTACATTAAGTAATAACATGGTGTAATAACTACTTCATATTGCAAAACATTTTCAGTATTTCTGATTTTGTTTTGTTCTGCTGCGATACATGAATGTTCACAATTGATATCATGTTAGATGCACAAATGAATATTGTTGCTTCTGAGTGTTTGAGAGTTTCTGTTGGGTATTAAATCACCTGATGTAGGGTAATTACAGCAGGTTGCAGTATTGTTTGTTTCATGATTTCTAAAACTGTTGGATTTGAATTAAAAATCAAAAGTCAACTTATGGATGGACATACATAGAACATTTAATATTTATTCGTTATAATTAGGCGATTATAATAAAAGTATAATATTGTGTTCAAAGTTGAGTATTTGATAGAGTTTAAATGCAATAGCCTATAATAGAGTGCCTTGAAGAGCTCTCTATTTACCACCAACACAGCTGACACCATGATCAAAGGTGTGTCAGAACACTTAGTGCATTCGCCACTTGTGGTGCTGTCCAAAGCAAATTCGAAAATCAATTGCCCTAAAAATTTCCAGAAGTGTGTGTGTGTGAGTGTGTGTGTGAGTGTGTGTATGTATATATATATATATATATATATATATATATATATATATATATATATGATTATGGTTTAAAATGAGGCCAAGACGTAGTACCAGCTAAAAGTAGTTTTATTTACATAAAATGTGTTAAAACAATGACTCAATCACACTGGGGAAGGAAAAAGGGAAGGAGACCCTCCGAGGGCCGAGGCTTACCACGGAGCGCTGGGCCGACCCACGTGGACAAAATATAAACTAAATCTGAACAAGCCCCAAACTGAGCCTCCACTGTGGTCACCCGACACACTCCGTCCCTGCACTCGGCCCTAAGAAAAGGGGGAAAAAGAAGTATAAAAAACAAGGGTCGGTAATATTGTTTGACAGAAGCAAAAAAAAAAAAAAAAAGACACAATCAATGCCCACCGTCACACAAACGCACACTCAAACACTCACAATAAAACAGGTAAAAACTGGATAAAACCAGCACGACACAGCAGCAGCCCTTGGGAAGGGCGCAACACCTCTCAGCAGGTCTTAAGTCCAATGACCATGGAGAACAATGAGGGCTTGACGCCGCTCCGTCCGTTGGCTGCCGCAAAGGCCAAGAATAGGAAGGTCCGGGTTCGGAGTGCGGCCTGAAGCCCACTGGCAGGAGTTGGAGCACTGAGGCCTAGGGCTGGCAGCCACTGGTTGGTTGAAACAAGGTGCAACTGCTGTGTGATTAAAATCAAGAAAGCCAAACAAAAGCAGCAGTGTGCCTCTGCTGCCCCTAAATCCAAACAAAATTGGTTAAAACACCATTCATAAAGTGTAAAACAGGCAGAGGCTCAGACCAAACAAACTGATCACCTGAGCAGTGAGGAGAAGCTCATCCACACCTTAAGCTCACTGGGGCGTAGAGGGGAGCTCCGGATACCAGAGCTCTTTTCTTTGTTTTAGCCAAAGAACACAATTTGTTTAGGACAACCTAAAGCAGATTCATAGACAGCACCAAAACACTTACCAGGAAGCACAGAGGGTTAGCCACCAGGAAATGGGCGGGGTTTGAGCACCAGACACCAAGTCTTAAACCATGTTTCCAAACCATTTTTAACTGCTCCCAGGTAGTCATGGAGATTGCCTGCAGCTGTGCTGCCTCATCTTGCTACAAATGCATCAAACAGAGATGCTGATTGGCCCTCGGTTCTGTCGATCAGCCTGTTGCTGGGGGAGTTTGGACCAATGGGGGTTCAGCTATAGAAGAGCGCTCAGGGCTGAAGGGGATAAGGAGTTGCTGAATACGTTTTTGGTTATGGCCTACAGTAACGTAAAAAGCTCATCAAGTAGATTTTCCCTTCGTCATTTTCGCCGTCAAACATCAAGTAGTGGGCGTGGTGTCCGAATCACTTTTAAAAATATTCCCGCCCTATAATAAAGTTTTTAGTAGCTATGGGTTACGATGTGAATTTGGACAGAGTCTGACCGTGGTACTCGACCGACTTCACCCGGCTAGCCGCCGACTTTCATACAAACCACGGAAAACCAGAGTATTAGTTTATAAAATTTGGTCGGCGTGAATTGATAAACTCTAAAGGCACACAACGAACGAGCAAAAACAACGATTACTAGGCAACTTAGCCCAGCTTGGTGGTGCACCATGGTGATGCTGTAGCGGCCCGGTCCAACATCAAAAGGTATACAGGCGCGTGCATCTTCTGGGTCCTGAACTCTGATTGGTTGACCACCAGACCCCACCCTCCTCCCCCAGACCCTCCTCCCCCCCTTGTTCCATTATTGGACACAGATCGGTTTTGACACACATTTCTCACAAAGAATGTGTCAAAGGTCGAACGCCGTTGTAGCGTGCTGTGATTCACGGCAGCAGATTCGAGCAGTCGTAATCGTGGATTTGAGGTTGTAACTCTAAATGAACACATGCAAATGGTAATTTGTAAGGTATGATTTTATTTTTTGAAACACATATATATATATATATATTTGTAGAAATTGTTAGATTTTTTTAACGTGTGTTCATTAGTTCCTGACAGCAGAAGATCTTTACACACAGATGCAGATTTTTGGTGCTCAAGTTCTCACATTTGATTTTACAAGTTCTCACATCAACTGTACAAGTGCGTTCTTTTTGGAACAATATTACCTTTGAACAAATGCCCTTCCTGACACAACCCTGCTGTATTTTTTCCTGGCTGGGGACCGGCACAGGGGCACCCAGACTTGGGTCCTTGTGGCTCCACAGTTAGGCAGCAGTGTGAAGGGTCTCGCCTAAGGTCCCACAATAAATAAAGCTCATTGTGCCCCCTGGGAATTGAACCTTGTGCCAGTCCTGCACTTAACCAACTGAGCCATCCAGCCACTTATCAAAACATAAAAACACAATGTGTTATCTCCAGTTATGGCTGTTCAGTGTATATTTCCACCTATGACATGTTTGGTTTGTTGTGTTTTCTTGCATTTTTGTTTCTTGGTGGAGTTGTAGAATCTCATCTGCTGCATGAAAAACAATCCAAAAAACAGAGTTTGCAGGGGCAGCAGAGCTACAACGACATGCACACTCACATGCACGCAGCTCTCACATGGGTGTGTCTTCCTCACAGGGGAGGAGGATCCTCATCACTTCATCCTCATCGCTCAGAGCAGATCTCTGCTCAGTCCTGGGTTTTCTCTGCTCCTCATTTCTTCTTGACTTCTTCCATCTCCTCCTGAATTGGCGTTCCAGGCTGAAAATGGATGCAAAGACCGTCTCTCTGCACATTCTGAGCTTCTGCTGCTTCATATGCGGTAAGTTCAGCCTGAGTCCGTCTGCTGCCGCGTTCGCTGAGGATGTTCAGTCAGTGTGAGAAAACCCACGCTGACCCGAAAACAGCAGCACCGCCGAGGTATTTCAGAAGCAGAGAGAGCCTCGCAGGAATGTTCTCAGAATGCATGTGTCTGATCAGAGCGGCGCCTGACTTACTTCAGACTGTGTCCAGGAGGAAAATCCTGACCTTCAGGAGCCTGAACCCTACATCCTATTTTCAGTCAAAATGTGCTTCTTTTAAAACAAAAACAAGTGACTAATCCAACTTTCCCTGACAGGACCTTAAAACAAAGACACAGGAACAGCTTCAGACCAAGGTTCATGTCTACTTTAAAAAACAACAGAAAGAGCTGCTTTGTTCAAATGTCCCTTTTCGCTCCAAAAGGAGAGGAAAGGATGCAGCAAACTAACCTGAAGACGTTTTTGTTGGATTTTTCTCCCCAGAGGAGGATGGAGGCTGTTTGCTCCTGTTGTGAGGACCGAGCAGAACTTCAGCAAAATCTTACATTGTTCTGAAGTTAAATGCATGAAGGATAAAAAGAAGTTTAGCATATCGGGTAAAAAGCCTTAGAACAAAGACAGATAACATAATAACACTAATATAATCGTACACTTTATTTAAAAAGCACAGTTAAAAGCACCAAAGGACACCTCATAATGAGAATTTTTAAAAAAAAACGAGAAATGAGAAAGAAACAGATAGTACAGTCCCTGACAAAAGTCTTGTCGCTTTGGGGCGACAGTGGCTCAGGTGGTTGAGAGGGTCGTCCAATGATTAAAGGGTCAGCGACTCGATCCCCGCTCCCACCAGCCAAATGTCGTTGTGTCCCTGGGCAAGACACTTCACTGTGAGGAGGCAGAGATTTGGAGGGGGCGTGTTTGTGGCTTCCATGATCAGCAAGTGACATGGAGCTCAGTGAG
Source organism: Oryzias curvinotus (assembly GCA_023969325.1). NCBI lineage: Eukaryota > Metazoa > Chordata > Actinopteri > Beloniformes > Adrianichthyidae > Oryzias > Oryzias curvinotus. The sequence continues at coordinate 1,102,546 of CM043711.1, forward strand.
CAACCATCAGCGGCTGAACTAATTAGGATGTTGAAACAGTCCACGCTTACAAACTAAAAGAAGATCCAAAGCACTGAAATGAAATGTTCCAGGTTCCCCCTCAACAGGGAGAGCAACTAAAGAGGTCATGCAACACGCGGCGGTTTGATGCTAAGAAGGTAAATGGGAACAGCTGCAGACTGTCAAACTCTGGAGAGAAAATGCTGCGCGAAGGCAGATGTCAACCTTCATAAGGTTCCTCAGACGTGCAGGAGGATGCATCCCTAACAGAGCAAGCTCAGATCTGCTCAAATCATCATCACCTCCTTTCATCTGCAAAGTAAAAGTCATCGTCTTCAACACAAACAGGGCTGAAAAGCATCCAGTTGTGATATCACCAAATCCTGTAAAAACAAGAATATCCTCTGTTTAATATTTAATGCGTCTGTCAAGCATTATCGGATTTTCCTGGAGTACAAGTCACAAAGGAGTCGCAGGTGCCAAAAATGCATTAAAAAGATAATAAAAATTATATAACATTGTTCCTGGATGTTATAGATTGACGCCAGTGTTCGGCAGCGGAGGCGCCATCTGTGCGTGAACGAGAAACACATTGGGGCTTCTAAGAAGATGGTAAAAAACTTTATAAGTATACGCCATTTTCCATCTGCCATAAGTCATTCTGGAGTATACGTCGCACTTTTGGGAGAAAAGTGCGACGGTTCTGAATAAATCCACCAGGTCCGCCGTAATGCTGGGTCATGCTGGGTAATGCTGGGTAGGGTTGGGTACCGAGCCCCGGTATTAAACCAGCCCCGGGGCCACATTCTTCAAGACCGCAGTATCGTTAGGATCTGACCTCAACGGTTCTGCTATCGGTCCTAAAGTTACTTGTGTTTTTCGGGTTATTTTGTGTCCCACAGATATAAGCGTTACCTGCCATATTTAACTCACCAAGTCAGTCAATTTTCCGTTAATTAATGATGATATTAATTTCAGTATTCTCGTTGAAGAGGAGAGCTCTGTCTGTCTATTTGTGTGCACGGGGGGCGGGGCTGTTGTTCAAACAGCACGCGCTGTGCGTGCACACACACACAAGACAAGGCAGCGCACACACAGTCAGAGGTGATCTGGTAGGAACACGTGAGCGCCCTAGACTAAGAACACCCGTTTCTGCGTAAAATCAATGAAGTTAGCGTCAAGGAGCCCCCACCATGCTGTCACCTTGCTGCTACGATGACCGTATGTTACGCTGTTTGTGTAGAACACGCTGGGGCGGCGGGGAGGGGGAGGGGGGGGGGGCTTAGATTCACCGCTTATGATTTCAGACCCGCGACAATCAGCTGCTTCCTAATACTTAATAATAATTAATAACTAATGATAGTTGTCATCCATAAAATTTGGCTTTACTGGATTTAACGAAAAAATATAATAGAAAGGACTGCATCAAGTGAATTGTTTCCCATGCCACTTCACTAACTTAACTTAATTACTACTTAACTTAAATTAACTTAACTTAACTTAACTCTGGTGTTTGACAGACAGAAAAGTCTATTCAAGGTTGTGGAAAATGGACAAAAGATCAAAGGAAACATCACTGTGACGGTGTGGCACCGTCAGATGACGAGGGGGGGCCACACCGTGTTTTATTATTTGTGTATTCATGTATTTTATGTTTAAAAGTCATTGATGATGCAGCTGGCACCTGGACAATAATTAAGAGCAACGCCCAATGGGAGGGGCTCACTCTTTAAAAGGAAGTGTCACAGGTAGTGAAGAAAGGAGTGACGGAGGTGACGCGTGCTGTGTGGCCCTGCGTGGTGCTCATTGTGTTCTATGAAATAAACACAGAACCTCCTCACCTTGGCTCCTCTGCATCCTTTCTCGGCGGGACCCCGTCACAATCACGCTCATAAGGAATAAAAATAATTAGATTCAATAATTAAATGAATATCCTGTCTGGAACATTCTCATGTATAAAGTAAAACGTTTTGTTTAAAAAAACAATGTTGTTGCATGATGAGGAAATAAAAAACGTTATGTTCTTAATTTGTTATTTATTTATTTATTTTTCATCCTCAAAAAGTATCGATAAGAGTACCGATAAGAGTAGTAGTACCGTTAAAACCTTAACGATACCCATCCCTAATGCTGGGTAATGCTGGGTCATGCTGCGTCATGCTGGGTCATGCTGCGTCATGCTGGGTAATGCTGCGTCATGCTGCGTCATGCTGGGTAATGCTGCATCATGCTGCGTCATGCTGCATCATGCTGGGTAATGCTGCGTCATGCTGCGTCATGCTGGGTCATGCTGCGTCATGCTGGGTAATGCTGCGTCATGCTGGGTAATGCTGCGTCATGCTGGGTAATGCTGCGTCATGCTGGGTCATGCTGCGTCATGCTGGGTAATGCTGCGTCATGCCCGGCTCATGCTGCGTCATGCTGGGTAATGCTGCGTCATGCTGGGTCATGCTGGGTAATGCTGCGTCATGCTGGGTAATGCTGCGTCATGCTGGGTAATGCTGCGTCATGCTGGGTCATGCTGCGTCATGCTGGGTAATGCTGCGTCATGCTGGATCATGCTGGGTAATGCTGCGTCATGCTGCATCATGCTGGGTAATGCTGCGTCATGCTGCATCATGCTGGGTCATGCTGGGTAATGCTGCGTCATGCTGCATCATGCTGGGTAATGCTGCGTCATGCTGCATCATGCTGGGTAATGCTGCGTCATGCTGCATCATGCTGGGTAATGCTGGGTCATGCTGCGTCATGCTGGGTCATGCTGCGTCATGCTGGGTAATGCTGCGTCATGCTGCGTCATGCTGGGTAATGCTGCGTCATGCTGGGTCATGCTGCGTCATGCTGGGTAATGCTGCGTCATGCTGGGTCATGCTGCGTCATGCTGGGTAATGCTGCGTCATGCTGGGTCATGCTGCGTCATGCTGGGTAATGCTGCGTCATGCTGCGTCATGCTGGGTAATGCTGCGTCATGCTGGATCATGCTGGGTAATGCTGCGTCATGCTGCATCATGCTGGGTAATGCTGCGTCATGCTGCATCATGCTGGGTAATGCTGCGTCATGCTGCATCATGCTGGGTAATGCTGCGTCATGCTGGGTCATGCTGCATCATGCTGGGTAATGCTGCGTCATGCTGCATCATGCTGGGTAATGCTGCGTCATGCTGCATCATGCTGGGTAATGCTGCGTCATGCTGCATCATGCTGGGTAATGCTGCGTCATGCTGGGTCATGCTGCATCATGCTGGGTAATGCTGCGTCATGCTGCATCATGCTGGGTAATGCTACGTCATGCTGCATCATGCTGGGTAATGCTGCGTCATGCTGCATCATGCTGGGTAATGCTGCATCATGCTGCATCATGCTGCGTTATGCTGGGTCATGCTGCATCATGCTGGGTCATGCTGCGTCATGCTGGGTCATGCTGGGTAATGCTGCGTCATGCTGCATCATGCTGGGTAATGCTGCATCATGCTGCATCATGCTGCGTTATGCTGGGTCATGCTGCATCATGCTGGGTCATGCTGCGTCATGCTGGGTCATGCTGGGTAATGCTGCGTCATGCTGGGTCATACTGCGTCATGCTGGGTCATGCTGGGTCATGCTGCGTCATGCTGGGTCATGCTGGGTAATGCTGCGTCATGCTGGGTCATACTGCGTCATGCTGGGTCATGCTGGGTAATGCTGCATCATGCTGGGTAATGCTGCATCATGCTGCATCATGCTGCGTTATGCTGGGTCATGCTGCATCATGCTGGGTCATGCTGCGTCATGCTGGGTAATGCTGCGTCATGCTGGGTCATGCTGCGTCATGCTGGGTAATGCTGCGTCATGCTGGGTAATGCTGCATCATGCTGTGTCATGCTGCGTCATGCTTGGTCATGCTGCGTCATGCTGGGTAATGCTGCGTCATGCTGGGTAATGCTGCGTCATGCTGCGTCATGCTGGGTAATGCTGCGTCATGCTGGGTAATGCTGGGTAATGCTGCATCATGCTGTGTCATGCTGCGTCATGCTTGGTCATGCTGCGTCATGCTGGGTCATGCTGCGTCATGCTGGGTCATGCTGGGTCATGCTGCGTCATGCTGGGTCATGCTGCGTCATGCTGGGTCATGCTGCGTCATGCTGGGTCATGCTGCGTCATGCTGGGTCATGCTGCGTCATGCTGGGTCATGCTGCGTCATGCTGGGTAATGCTGCGTCATGCTGCATAATGCTGCGTCATGCTGCGTCATGCTGGGTAATGCTGCGTCATGCTGCATCATGCTGCATCATGCTGCGTCATGCTGGGTAATGCTGCGTCATGCTGCATAATGCTGCGTCATGCTGCGTCATGCTGGGTAATGCCGCGTCATGCTGGGTCATGCTGCGTCATGCTGGGTCATGCTGGGTCATGCTGGGTAATGCTGCGTCATGCTGGGTCATGCTGCGTCATGCTGGGTCATGCTGCGTCATGCTGGGTAATGCTGCGTCGTGTTGCGTCATGCTGGGTAATGCTGCGTCATGCTGGGTCATGCTGCATCATGCTGCGTCATGCTGGGTAATGCTGCGTCATGCTGGGTCATGCTGCATCATGCTGCGTCATGCTGGGTAATGCTGCATCATGCTGGGTAATGCTGCATCATGCTGGGTCATGCTGCGTCATGCTGGGTAATGCTGCGTCATGCTGGGTAATGCTGCGTCATGCTGCGTCATGCTGGGTCATGCTGCGTCATGCTGGGTAATGCTGCGTCATGCTGGGTAATGCTGCGTCATGCTGCATCATGCTGGGTCATGCTGGGTAATGCTGCGTCATGCTGGGTAATGCTGCATCATGCTGGGTAATGCTGCATCATGCTGCGTCATGCTGGGTAATGCTGCATCATGCTGGGTCATGCTGGGTAATTCTGCGTCATGCTGGGTCATGCTGCGTCATGCTGGGTAATGTTGCGTCATGCTGGGTAATGCTGCATCATGCTGCGTCATGCTGCATCATGCTGGGTCATGCTGGGTAATGTTGCGTCATGCTGCGTCATGCTGCGTCATGCTGCATAATGTTGCGTCATGCTGCGTCATGCTGGGTAATGTTGCGTCATGCTGGGTAATGCTGCATCATGCTGCGTCATGCTGCATCATGCTGGGTCATGCTGGGTAATGTTGCGTCATGCTGCGTCATGCTGCGTCATGCTGCATAATGTTGCGTCATGCTGCGTCATGCTGGGTCATGCTGCGTCATGCTGGGTAATGCTGCGTCATGCTGCGTTCACACCAAACGCCATTCAGGCGTCAAATTTGCATCCACTGCCTCTGCAGACGCAGGTCAAATTTAATGTCTTCCTCCAGGAAGGGGCAACTCAACTGCATGTCTGCATGTTTTCCTACATACTCTGCTTTGACGTGTTTCTAATTGACACACCTGAACAAGGTAATCAATCATGAGTAGGAAATCTGGAAATCGTGAAGACACACTTGAGGCCTGGGGTTGCCCATCCCTGAATGCTCCTAATGCGTGTGGGAGGAGCTACCATCAAGGTTTTAGCCTCATAGCTACATGGAAGCATCCATCCATCTTCCTCCGCTTATCCGCTTATACATGGAAGCATTGACTGTTCATCTCATATCTAACACATGGTTTAGAGCTTAGGTTTATTTGTTTAACCCTTGTGCTATCCTATGACCCCCCCCCCCCCCCTTCCATTGACGTGTTCTCCTACCATGACAAAGGTGGATAAAGGTGGAGAGGATTTCATGTAATCCATGGACACCAGTGAAGATCACAAATCATTGAAGAACAAAGGTTCAGAGCTCTGTCTAGTGGGTCTAGATGACCCCACTCCCAATGTTAACGTGCCTAGAATAGAACAAGGGTTACAGAGCTCTACAAAAGCATCGGTAATCACGTCTCCATGTCTGGGTTCACGACATCATTCAGCCTTTTTTTTAGCTTCTACTGTAGGAGTTTTGTCTAAACGATGGCACTTCTTCTGTGTCCAAGGATGAAAAGATAAAAAACAAGAACAGTAATGTCTAGATACAACCTAAACGGTTGTTAGTAGGAAAATAACAAATATATGAGCCAGTATTTATTTTTTAAAGATCACATTTTAGTTGCTCCTGACTTTAAATTGTAACCCCAGCCATACTGTGACTTATAGTCTGAAGAATATGATAATCAAAAAATGACAAACATAAGAGAAAGTAGCCCTGCAGCTAGCCTGTTGACGACAAAGAAAACGGCAGTCCAACATGTAGCGCCAGGGTCACATGACTTTGAATCTCAGGGACAAAATTTGCAAACAGTTTGTAAATCTTTGAGAAGAACACGCATAAGATCAAACCTCTTCTTCTGTTGTGTATTGGCGGTTGGCAAACAGCTTTGTGGAGCATTTGTGGTGCATTTGTGGTGCATTTGTGGAGCATTTGTGGTGCATTTGTGGTGCATTTGTGGTGCATTTGTGGTGCATTTTCGCCACCAACCAGTGTGGAGTTTGGATCCGGATTAACATCAAACCTCAATTCAGAGAGCAGCATAAGAACAGAGAGCCTTACAGACACAATTATGACAAAGCTGTTTGTGCTATGAACGTACATGCACTTGTGTGAAGCAAACATTCCTTTTCCTTTTTTGTTTCAAGTGACAAAAAAGGTGAAAAAAGTCTTTGTCAATGTAAAAGCTGTGAGGAGGACAATGACAGACATGGAAACAGGTGTGTGCAGGGAAGTCTTCTCTCAGAGGTCATCTAGTGTTGAACCCCACAGCAGGACGAGTGCGACGCCAGACGACGTCTTTTCCTGACGTCCACTTTCAGAATCAACCTCCCTGGGACGTCTTTGTGGGCTTGGTGGCATATTCTTTCAAAATAATTATCAACCGTTCGTTACAAGAGAGACTTGCTTTACCATAATGATAATAACGTTAACAAAAACTGTTAGAATTCACTAAAGAGCAAAAATATATACAAAATACATACATTAATATCACCTTACAATTGTATTAATTCCAATACCAACGATGAAATTTTGACTTAATATAAAAAAAGAAGTATAGGAAATGGTAGTATTCAATCAAAATAAAACTAATAGGTGATCACTTTTAGTGATAATAGTGATTAAAGTAATTTTGGCATCAGAATAACAACTAGTTACATTTGTGCCAGTTATGCTATCATAACAAAACTTATAGACAAGTAAAAAGGCACAAATTCTAATGCTCCAATCGACACACAAACTTTCATCTAACAACCATGTTCATATCATGGTTGTTTGGTCAGTTTCAGTGATCACAGTCTGCTTCCTTTAACCAGTACTGTAGACCAAACAAGTGAACCCTGTTGTGTTTGTTACCATGGAGACACAGGTGGACCATCAATGAACCGTCAAGTCTTCTTCGTCTTTAGGCTGCTCCCTTCACAGACTGCTACAGCCGTGATTGATTCGGCATCGGTTTTACTTGAGATTACCTACCTCTAATTCATGTACTGGGTCTGGCACACAAAAACCAGTTAAAAGGGAAAAAAAGGTCTTGAGAAAAACCCAAGTTGTCAGCTGGAGGCCAATCCAATTTGTGATTGTAGCACAGGGATCACATCAATGACTGCTGACAGCATCCTAGAGTCTCTATAACTCTGATGTGTTTGTTTCCACTGACAAATTGTCAGAAATGTTTGCGAGTGGTCCTGCAGGAACTGTTGCCTTCAGGGAACAGCATTTCCTTTCTTGTGAAAACCTGCGGGAGCAAAAGCCAAGTAGCTGTTTTTGAAACTGTTTTCCATCCTCAGGCTCACTGCAGGGAGTTCACCAGCGGCGTCTCTACAAAGAGCTGATAAGGAACTACAACCCTTTGGAGAGACCAGTGAGCAATGACTCGCACAGCCTGACCGTCCACTTCAGCTTCAGCCTGCTGCAGATCATGGACGTGGTGAGAATCACAGTCACACAGGAACTGCAGAAAGCCCTAAAGGCTCGGTCTGTTAGGTCAATGGTACAGATTAGGGGGGTGTATTGGCAAGAGTCTGGCGATACAATACGTATCCCGATGTTGTACCGCAACACATTTTCTTTCTTTTTTTTTAAAAGTATGACTTAGAAAAAACTCGACCTGCATTTCAATACGTCATTCATTGTAATATAATTGTCAAATTCAGTTTATTTAATGATCACAATGTTAAACACTGCAGCTATATCTCATAAGTTGCTTTTACCCAAATTCATAGTGCTTTTATTTTGGTAACTTAAAATATAGAAAGGGAACAGTCACCATTGTCTGATTTCCACAACAAAATATATTTCAGTCTAAGAAAAATAATAGAATGAATGTTCCTTAACCAATAATGTTGTAAAAGTATGATTGAGTTGATAAAGTGCTGTTTATTTCCAACATTGTTTAATGTAGCTTCTCCAGTACTTTTGAACGGTTCAGGATCTGAACAGTGCTTCAAAAATAAAGGGGGGCATTAATTATTTCCAGGATCAATAGTGTGATGATGAGGCAGCATGACATGATGAAGGAGATTCTTCAATGTGGCTAAGATGCTTTGTTTGCATGAGTCTGCTCTCCAGAGCTGCAGCTCCGTTTTCTCTCACGCGGTAGTAAATAGTAACGGTCATCGCCACCATGTGGGCCTTTTTTCAGAGCGTTGGACACATCACTGGGATCCATCAGGTCTCTGAACTACAATCTGTTGCTGTGAGGTTCTGCAGAACTTTGGCCCGCTTTGCTGACAGTATTTTGACTGATGCTAAGGTCATTAACTGCTGTGCAGCTGCAGAGCTTCACTCGTTCTTATCTGAGCCGCTACGAAGCACCGCAATCCGCGTTTTATGTTACTGGCAGCAACATGGCACAGTTTTGGTTCAGTTCCCATCCCAAGTAAAAACTCAGTAGTTCATGTCTCAGAGCAACAGACCAAGCTGCCTCTAGCTGAGGTCTTCCTGTTGTTTTGTGGTGTAGAGATGCTCAAAGAGGCTCAGTGTTAGCGGTCAGAGGGTGAAGTGGAAAACGAGTCAGACGCTGAAGGACGCTCACAAATAAATATCGTCCTGACAGCATTTTTAATCCATACAAGTATCACCAAATGACCTATAGCGATATATCGCAGAAACTAGTTTTTTCTAACACCCCTAGTAAAGATGCAATCTGAGGTACTGTGTCGCAACTTGAGCAACAGGTGGGGCTCGGGGGTCTGGCAGCAACACAATTTGAGCGGCTCAGCCTGATTTGGGTGAACTTAGGTGAGTTGTCGTGTCACATGAACCAATCAAGGACTCAACTTTGGGAATGTGAGGTTTTCAGTGACTCAATCAGGTGGTAGAATGCACTTCCAGATCAATCAAACAGTTCGCGACCAAATATATTTCATATTTTATTAGTCCTCTTATCCCAGACACTTGTTTGTCAAGTAGGATGTCATGATTGAGTGTCAAACGCTTTTTTTAAGTCAATGAAAATTCCAGCTGCATATTTCTTTTTGTCCAGAGCATTTGTGATTTCCTCCACAGCATCAATGATAGCCAATGAGGTTGATCTGTTTTCTCTAAAACCACCACACTCTAAAACAACTACGTGTTGTTCTTAAGTTGACTGAACTATAAAAAATGATTTATTTTCACCAGACTAAATAATTTAGTTAGATCAATGTAAAAAAGTTAATCTGTCCAACTACAGCCCAAATACAGATCATCAGCTGATGATCTTCACAACAATGAACATGTTCCTCTTCACCGTTGCTCTTCCATGTTCTGAAACAAACCATCTTGTCTCATTTCATGATGGAGTACTAAGGCTGAATCTGAAAAGGTTCCCTGCCCTCGTGGCTTAGCTCTCCCCTACATCAATCTCTCCAAGCAGAGAGACATGGAAAAATAGTCTTCAAATTTTGGACAACCTTCTCAGTAAGTGTTTGATCAAAAATAAAAGGACCAGAGACTTTAACTCCAATATTCATCTCTAACTTCTTCATTCAGATATGTCTCCTGCCTACTAAAACACATACATATAGAAATTATGATCCTTAACATTTTTTCAACAGCATTGTTTTCATTTACTGATTCTGAATGTTCCATTTTATGACTGGAAGCAGATGAAGGAATCAGACTAATGGTACAGAAAACCCTTTGTGGAACCAGTGGATGGAAATGTTTCTGCTGTTGTCTATTTTAGGATGAGAAGAACCAGGTTCTGACCACTAACATCTGGCTTCAGCTGGTAAGTATGCCTCTTTTCTTTAAGATGTTGGGGGATGGATGTTGGGGGACTGCACATGGAATAGAGCTCAAAAGGTAATAACTGGCTGAATTCGGTAGGTAATAAAGCCTGGCTTGACTTGTGGTTACTGATGTGCATGGTGGTGATGTTCAAAAACGTTATTAATCCATCATCTGTTTTGAGTGAAGACAGCACGAGTATCCTTGAGTGGGATGTCTGAACTACACTGGGATTTGTGCTTCAGTGTTTTCAGAGGTTGATCTGATGGCTGCAGCAAGGTTTGGTCGGTGTTTCTTATGTTTTCATGCAGAATTTTTCATTCCCTCCAAATCCTGGTTGTTACACGCACCCCTGAACTCATGCATGTGACTAAGGCTTTAGAGAAGAGCAAATAGACCGCAACAGTCTGTAACCCTTTAACACTGGAGCTTTAGCTCCCATGTTTACATTCTTTTGACTACCATGAACTGTTGGTGCATTTAATGTAACTCCAGCAGATTCTGAAGCAGAGAAAAGCAGCTTTGCAGTGATATGCACCACTTTACATTAGGGATGTGTTGCATATCAATGCAAAGCCGATATGAGACGCCGCTGCCTTCCTCATCACAATCAGCTGAATCATGTTGATTGCATAAACAGGCAGAGTGTCTCATTTAGGTGTCACCAGCAATATCTCCAATGTTAAAGGGTGAAATATAAGTGCTCTGCTCTTTTAGCAGTCGCAACTTCAACTCAGACCAGGACAAAGGAGTTCATTAAGGGTCGCCGCTAAACCCATTTCATGCACTGTTTCAATTTAATTAGGTTTCATATCAGCTCCTTTTGAAAGTGTCTTTGGGGTGGGAAGGAACTAATCCACTTTAATCTGCCTCTGGTAGATGTTTGTTCTACATTCTTCCGCTTCCTCCAAGGATCAGCTTTTGTTTGACCTAAACTGGTTTGTGTCCCCCCCCGTCCCCCCCCCCCCCCGACTCCAGTCATCTTCAGCTGCAGCCCAGATGAAGATGACAAACACGCAGTATTTGAAAACATACCTGACATGTTTTGATGGAGTCGTTCCATCTTGATCAGAGTCGTCACCAGGTGGTTCGGTGTAACATGCATAAAACAGCTAATTGTCACTGAGGCCCTGCCTTAGTTGTCGAATTTTCACAGGTGGCTCCGCCCCCCTCGCTGTCCACCCGCTGCTGGAGGATGTTGCTCTCAGTGTGTGAGAGCAGGAAGGCCCCTCATCTTGGTTCATAGTTGTTTGGGCTCACTTTCTGATCTCCACTTCCTCCTTTTACGATGTCGGTTTTCTTCAGAGCGGACGACTTTTGCCTTTTCCCAAGGCACACCAAAGAAACCACCCACAACTCAACCTCTGCTGCTGGGATGAGGGAATCGTACCAACCAGCCTCAACAAAAGAGCCCAATCAAGACCAACAACGCAGAATAGATGATTAAAAAAAAAGAGGATGGCTTTGGTCAAAGAAAAGAAGCAGATGCACAGCAAATAAGATCAACTAACTGGAAACACAACTAAAACTAAAATCACAGGACTTTATACAACAACACGCTCTCAACAAGGAAATGGAAGGACACATACTATCACATCTACACAGAGTTCACAACAGTGAGTTTGAAAAAACAGTACACATAGAAAAACTGAAACAGTTAATAGCCAAAGCGGAACACAAAGAACATAATGACATAATAAATGACAAGTGAACGACCCAAAGAGAATTTCAAGCAGGCAACTGGAGCAGTGTGTTTACCTGGTGACTCCTCCCTGCGGGCGGTTCAGTCTAATCAACTCACCTGTTCAGCGTCCTGCTTAACTTCCAGGTGCGGTCCAATCCTCTTCCTCCATTTCCAATACACAAAAAACAATACAATCATCAGTTATACAATCATATAAAGACGTGTCAAACTTTGGATAATTAGACATAAAATTTAATGTTGCTTAAAAGGGAATGGAAGAAAGCGAACTTATGTTTTCTTTTATTTATTATTTATTTATTAAATATTTATTTTATATATTTATCTTCAATACCCTTGCGGATGGAAGGAGGTTTCACTCAAAATCTGACGATACAAAGAGATACAGACCACAGACACGAAAGCTCCTCAGCGTACATGGAGAGTTCCATCCCAAATCCACCCCATGCTAGCCCCAAGAAGGAGGTCAAGGACAAGTGAGCGTGGAAGCCACTCTCCACGATGAAACATCCATGCCTCAGGCAATGGAGAGCAGAGGATACAGTGCTGGAGGACAGATCCTCATGGGAGGACAAAGCCCTGCATGGGATGTACCACCGGACCATAACTGAAGTGGCTGATATCAAGAAGTCCTACCAATGGCTAGAAAGGACTGGCCTACAAGACAGCACTGAAACACTCATCCTGGCAGCTCAGGAACAAGCCCTGAGCACCAGAGCAATAGAGGCTCAGATCTACCACACCAGACAAGACCCAAGGTGTAGATCTACCACACCAGACAAGACCCAAGGTGTAGATCTACCACACCAGACAACGGCCCAAGGTGTAGATCTACCACACCAGACAAGACCCAAGGTGTAGATCTACCACACCAGACAAGACCCAAGGTGTAGATCTACCACATCAGACAAGACCCAAGGTGTAGATCTACCACACCAGACAACGGCCCAAGGTGTAGATCTACCACACCAGACAAGACCCAAGGTGTAGATCTACCACACCAGACAAGACCCAAGGTGTAGATCTACCACATCAGACAAGACCCAAGGTGTAGATCTACCACACCAGACAAGACCCAAGGTGTAGATCTAGCACACCAGACAAGACCCAAGGTGTAGATCTACCACACCAGACAAGACCCAAGGTGTAGATCTAGCACACCAGACAAGACCCAAGGTGTAGATCTAGCACACCAGACAAGACCCAAGGTGTAGATCTAGCACACCAGACAAGACCCAAGGTGTAGATCTACCACACCAGACAAGACCCAAGGTGTAGATCTACCACACCAGACAAGACCCAAGGTGTAGATCTACCACATCAGACAAGACCCAAGGTGTAGATCTACCACACCAGACAAGACCCAAGGTGTAGATCTAGCACACCAGACAAGACCCAAGGTGTAGATCTACCACACCAGACAAGACCCAAGGTGTAGATCTAGCACACCAGACAAGACCCAAGGTGTAGATCTACCACACCAGACAAGACCCAAGGTGTAGATCTACCACACCAGACAAGACCCAAGGTGTAGATCTACCACACCAGACAAGACCTAAGGTGTAGATCTACCACACCAGACAAGACCCAAGGTGTAGATCTACCACACCAGACAAGACCCAAGGTGTAGATCTACCACACCAGACCCAAGGTGTAGGCTGTGCAAAGAGGCGTCTGAAACAATCCAGCACATAACTGTGTGCTTCCAGAGGACTCCATTACATTGAGAACTTCAATATATTCTGGAAGCGAAAGGACCTATTCATGGGAAGAGGCCCACACCTGAACAGAGGTGGAGCAAGAGAGTTAGTGAAGAACCTCCTCCACGCTCTGGGGCATAGAGGCCAAGGCCCTGAAAAGGCAGTAAGGAAGGACCGAGCCAGTGTCCCAGGAACCACAGCACAACGGCAACAACAACTACCTCCACCACCACCGGTCAAAGACTTGGATCCGGCAGCACCAGCACCACAACCACCTCCATCTAAGGACTCAGCTCCACCAGCATTACAGCAACCACCCCCATCAAAGGACTCAGCTGCACCAGCACCACAACCACCTTCATCAAAGGACTCAGCTGCACCAGCATCACAACAACTACCCCAGCTAAGGACCCAGCTGCAGAACCACAACAACTACCGCCAGATTTGGCCCCAGAAATACCACCATCTGACCAGCTGTGGACGCCCCCTGCTACATCTACTCCCAGTGAAGACTCACTTTCCTTTTCGTCCCCCCCACTTTCACCCATGGCCCTACCTAGCCATTTTGATAGCCTCATTAAGTCAGGAATGAAGATGGCTCCCCTAACACCTGTGAGCCTCACACCACACAGGAGCTCTCCCACCCCTCCAGCACCCCCTCCTGTGTGGTGTGAGGCTCCTTCACCCAAAGTCCCTCCAACACGTCCTTCATCCAAACCCCCTCCAACACGCCCCCTCCGTCGTTCACCCAAATCCCGTCCAGCCCCCGCTCCTCTTGGTCCATCACCCAAACTACCCTCAACTCGACCTCCCCTGCGCGCGTCTAGAGATGCTATTCCCCGGAGCCAGGATGAAACGGGCCCCCAGTGTCCTAGGAAAGATTATGTCAAACTGGGGCCCTGTGATGAACAGCTTCCTTCTGGTGCTATACCTGTAGTTGCACCACGTAGAATGCAAAAAAGGGCAGTTAGACTGTCCAATCAAAGAAATCTAGTTCATATCCCTTGCAAGAAGGTTTTGACCAGTCCCAAGGAAACTAAGCTCAAACTTGCTGCACCACCACCTGGCCCTGCAGTTGTCCAAAGGAGACAAATAAATGAGAGCACTAGGGCACAGTTTGTAGAAATGATAAACCCTGAAAACGCCTCTGGTGCCAATGTTGATGAAATGCTGAATTCTGTTACTTCGAGCATCTTGAATGTTCTGGATGCCATTGCCCCTATGAAGGTTAAATTGAGAAAACATAGACAGAAAGCTCCCTGGAGGAACAATGATCTAGTCAGGGCACAGAAACAACAGTGCCGCAGAGCTGAGTGATTGTGGCGCAAGTCAAAACTCCAGGTTCATTATGGAATGTATAAGGCGGAGTTGTATGCTTACAACCAGATCTTATGCAGAACAAGGGAAAGGTACTTCTCTGAAATCATTGGAAGTTGCAGCAGCAACTCTCGTGTCCTGTTCACAACAGTTAACAGATTAACTAACCCTCCAACCCAGCTACCAATAGAACTGGTTTGTACACCTAAATGTAATGAGTTTGCTGTATTTTTTAATGACAAGGTTCAGGGCATTAAAAAGGCCATCAACTCCACAACACATATAACTATCCAACGGCCACCTACTCACTCTAAGCTGGCTCACTTTGTACCTGTCACTGACCAAACTGTCCAAGAGACCATCACCCGTCTGAGCTCGTCTACATGCTGCCTTGATGTGTTACCCACTAGATTTCTAAAGTCTGTCCTGAACAGTGTGTTGCCACCAATTACTTAAATAGTTTAACATGTCTCTTCAATCTGGAATATTTCCAGAGGCCTTAAAAACTGCAGTCATTAAACCCCTCCTGAAGAAGAGAAGTCTTGATCCCACTGTACCGAATAATTACAGACCTATCTCTAATCTGCCATTTTTAGGAAAAGTCCTTGAAAAAGTTGTCTACCAACAGCTCACTGACTTTCTCTTATTAAACAATTCATTTGATGTTTTCCAGTCAGGTTTTAGACCCCATCATAGCACAGAAACTGCTCTTATCAAGGTAACCAACGACATCCGCCTGAACACTGATGATGGCAAAGTCTCTGTCTTAATCCTGCTAGACCTGAGCGCTGCCTTTGATACTGTTGATCATGGGATCCTTTTGCACAGACTCCAAGACTGGGTTGGCATCTCTGGATCTGCCCTAAGTTGGTTCAAGTCTTATCTAGAAGACAGGAAATACTCTGTTGAAATTGGGAGTTGTGTCTCAGACTACATGGGCTTGAATTGTGGTGTGCCCCAGGGATCGATCCTGGGACCGCTTCTGTTCAACCTCTACATGCTACCACTAGGGCAGTTAATACGCAGTAATAACATTTCTTATCACAACTATGCAGATGATACTCAGATCTATGTGTCACTGACAACAGGTGAATTTGGGCCGGTGGATTCACTCAACCACTGCCTCCAACAGATCAGCGCGTGGATGCAGAACAACTTTCTCCAGCTAAACTCAGACAAGACCAAAGTTATTGTTTTTGGCCCACAGAAACGAAGAGAAAGTGTCAGCAGCTACCTTCATTCTCTGTCTCTTAAACCCTCAAATCAAGTCAGAAATCTAGGGGTAATCATGGACTCTGACATGAACTTTAACAGCCATATCAAGTCAGTAACATCAGAAGCATTTTACTATCTGAAAAACATTGCCAAAATCAAAAACATGATGTCAAAGCCAGACCTAGAGATACTTATTCATGCATTTGTCTCCAGTAGGTTAGACTACTGTAACGGCCTGCTCACCGGCCTCTCCAAACGAGCTGTAAAACAGCTTCAGTGCATCCAGAATGCTGCTGCTGGAGTCCTGACCAAAACCAGGAAGTATGATCACATTAGTCCTGTGCTCAGGTCTCTGCACTGGCTCCCTGTACCTCAAAGAATAGACTTCAAAGCAGCTCTGCTTGTGTACAAGTCTCTCCATGGCCACGCACCAAAGAACATCTCTGACATGTTAGTGCCATATGAACCATCTCGTACTCTGAGGACCTCAGGGTCCGGCCTCCTGTTGATTCCCAGAGTCAGAACTAAACAAGGGGAATCAGCGTTTCAATATTCTGCAGCTAAAATCTGGAACAGCCTCCCTGAAGCCGTAAGACAGGCCTCTTCTGTGTTCATGTTCAAATCTAGACTTAAAACATTTCTGTTTAGCCGTGTATATGACTGAAAGGTCCTATCTGCACTTTTCTTTTCTTCATTTCTTTTTAAATCAATTTTCTATTTTTATTTATTTATTTTTTCTTTTAAAGTAAACTTTACGTTGATTATTTCTATGATGTATTGTGATTTTAATGCATTTTTCTGTTTTGCGAAGCACCTTGAATTACTTTGTGTACGAATTGTGCTACACAAATAAACTTGCCTTGCCTTGCCTCCAAAAAGAACGTTAAAAACCAAAGAAATGGACAATATACACTTTGTCACTGATGATGAAGAGGTTCCAGCTGGTGCAGCTGATGAGCTGACTGTGGTGTCACTTGAAGCTACTTTGCAAAAGTTTTTTGTTGAAGCTGATAAAAAAGCCAACGCTCGCTTAGAACGTTTAGAAAATCAACTTGGCTCAATTAATAAGACTCTTGCCCGTCATACGCAAGAGATAGAAGTGCAGCATAAAATAACCACTTCTCTACAAGTGAAACTGAAAGCAGCGGAGACCAAGCGAGGCAAGAGGCAACTATGAAGCAACTTCTTGACAAAATCACATCAATAGAAGACCGGATGAGAAGAGATAATCTACGGATTGTCAACGTGAAAGAGGGAGAGGAACAGAGGAACGTCTTGTTCTACCTGACCCGGAACCTCCCTAAATGGTTCCCTGAAATGGCTGGGAATCCACTGGAGCTGATGCGGGCTCACCGCTCTGACCCTCCTTGCAAAATTCCGGAGAGACCGATGACCATCATCCTGAGATGTCTACGCTTCACGGACAGAGATCGCATTTTGCAATGTGCCAGGAAGACGGTGACAATAGAAGGCAGCAAAATCCGATTCACCCCGGATTACAGCAATGCTACGGCCCAGCGAAGGCGCTTATGTTATCCAGTCATGGAGCAGGCACGGGCTTTGGGCTTCCATGCCTTCCTGCTGTGTCCTGCTGTCATCAAACTGACCCGGGGGTCCAACCAGCATTTATTTGAGGGGCCAAAGGAGGCTAAATTTATTGATTCCAATGGACCAGTCACTAATAATAATAATACTAATCAGTGATAATTAACTTTGCTGGATACTTGCATTTGGACATGCTGTATTTGTTTACTTCCGCATCTTTAACGTCTGACGTCAGCAATAACAGGATAACTGTCTGAAGCTTTCAACGACAGGACAACTTGAGAGCTCAGGTATTGTGAGCCATTAATTTGCATCATCTTATTTGATATATCCTAAGTTTAATTTAATGTGCATCAGCACAGGAGAGCCTGAAAGCATCTTTGTTTAAAATAAATCACTGTATGGTGTGCATGAGAGTTCAAATGGGTGTGTGGGTGTGGTGTGACTTTTTTTGTTTTGTGTGTTCCGTGTGTCTGTGTTTGACTGTCTGTGGCCCTCGCTCTCTGACCGCTCACCAACTCTTCCCGTATTCTTGTTTCTGAGTGAAACAATGGCTATGCATAACATCAGTGACAATTCTTCCTCGTTAGAAGATTTTTCTGATGAGGATCTAGATTTTCCCCAGTTGATTGATTACAAACACCAAAACAGGATGAATGACATAGATCCAGATAGTAACATTTTGAAAATCAGCAATAAATGTGCCTGTATTACTGACACTACATTTAAACAAACAATATCACTGGACGACAAGTTATCAATAATTCACTTTAACAGTAGGAGTTTATATTGGACCTTTGAAATGATTAAGGATTACTTTCCTCGTTTTGAGACATCGATCAGCTTAGTGACTGTGTCAGAAACATGGATAAATGAAGATAAAGGTACCAATTTTCAAATGTGTGGATATGAATTGTTTTTTAAGAGTAGACAATGTAAGAAAGGAGGTGGGGTGGCCTTATATGTTGATAAAAAAATGGATCGTCAACTTAATGAAAATATGTCTTTTGTTGTTGATGAAATATTCGAATGCATCACAGTTGAAATTGTTTCAGAAAAGGAGAAATATTCTTGTAAGCTGTGTTTACAGAGAACCAGGATCAGACATGAAGGTATTCACCGAATGGATGGAAAAATTATTTACTATTAAAAAATTGAAAGATATTATAATCTGTGGTGATTATAATATAGACTTATTAAATCCAAACAAACACAAAAAGGCAGAAGTTTTAATGGATACTATGTATAGCATTAATTTGCATCCTCTAATTACAATACCAACCAGAATAACATCATACAGTGCTACTTTAATTGATAATTTCTTTTCGAATATTTTTGATAATAAAATGGTTAGTGGTGTATTACTAAATGATACTAGCAATCATCTTCCCATCTTTATGGTTTGTGATGCCAGATATAAATAAGCAATCAAAATGATGTCACATACTGTAGGATTAAATCTGAGCAGTCTCTAAAAAATGTAAGGAGGGATCTATCCTTGTACAACTGGGATTCTATTTGCAACGAGTCAAATGTAAACATAGCTTACAACTCATTCATGGAAGTTTTCAGTTTATACTATGACAAAACTTGTCCAATTAGAATATGGAAAAAGAACAAACATTTAAATACTCCATGGTTAACTAACGGACTAGTAAATGCACGCAAAAAGAAAAATTATTTATATAAACAATTTTTGAAATACAGGACCACTGAGGCTGAACTGAAGTATAAAGCATACAAAAATAAATTACGTAATACATATTTTGAGAGAAAGGAAAAAGGATTATTTTTCTAAATTACTAGACAGTAACAAAGTCAACATTCAGGGAATTTGGAAGACATTAAACAAAATAATTGGGAGAAGTTCAAATACTTCATCGTATCCCGAGTATTTTATGGAAGACGGCATGGTTATCAATGATAAAGAAGGAATTGCAGATAGATTGAATAGGTTTTGTGTGAATATTGGACATGAATAAGCCAGACAAATTGAAACTGGTGATGAATCACCAAGTTATGTGATTGAGATCAATTCAAATACAATGTTTCTCACACCTGCTAATGAGAAGGAGGTACTGGAGACCATCAAGACATGCAGCAATAAAAAAAATCCCAGGATGCTGATGACGTTGATATGACAACAATTAAAGATGCTGCTGAAGCTATTACCAAACCACTCACATATATTTTCAACTTGTCATTTAAATGTTGACAGTTTCCCACCAAAATGAAAACTGCCAAAGTAATTCATTTATTTAAAACTGGAGATAGGCATTGTTTCATCAATTACCGTCCAATTTCCCTTCTGCCTCAGCTTTCTAAAATATTGGAGAAACTATTAAATTCAAGATTACTTTTATATAGAAAAATAATTTGCTATTTAACAGTCAATATGGATTTCGACAAGGAAGATCTACATCACTTGCCATAATTGAACTTGTCGAAGAGATTACTAATTATATTGAATAAAATAAATTCATCATTGGAATTTTCATAGATCTACAGAAAGCCTTCGATATGATTGACCATCATATTTTACTGATTCATGTATTGTCCCTCTTTCCCTCTCCCCCCCTGGGGAGTGGGAGTGCTTCCAGACTCCAGTTGGCCCATCCGTGCTCCGGTTCCTGACTGTGTACTTCCTCTCTGCTCCTGCTCCTACACCTGGCTGTGGTTCCTGTCTCTGGCTCAACTCGCACCCCTGACTGTCCCCCCAACCCCGGCTGGATGAAGCTCGTCTGCTGGACTTTAAATATATAGATGTAGAGTTAGATAAGTTAATTCTTCTCTATGAGTTCTGGTAAATCGCCTGTCCGTCCTGGGGGAGGATCCCTCCTTCATGGTGGCACCCCTGAGGTTTCTTTGTTTTTTCCGGAATCCTTTATTTTAGGAGTTTTTCCTTACCGTGAAGGGGGGTCTAAGGGCAGGGATGCCAGTATAGCTTAGTCAGTTTGTTAGTTCATTTTAGTATTTTCCTATTGACTCTATGTATTCATGATAATAATAATAATAAGACATTTTATTTATAAGGCGCCTTTCTGGGCCCTCAAGGTCGCCGCACAGCATGTATACAGTATAAAATACAATAAACAGTTAAAACAACAACAACAATTTAAATAAATACACAATTAAATAAGAAATATATAAAATGTGAAAAGGTTCATGTTAAAGTGAATAGGCCATTTGGAAAAGATGAGTTTTTAGCTGTGATTTGAAATGTGGGAGTGTGTCAGTGTTACAGAGGTCAGGGGGGAGTGAGTTCCAAAGCCGGGGAGCAGAGCAACTGAATGCCCGGCTCCCCATGGTGACAAGATGGGCAGAAGGGACAGAAAACTGGATAGAAGAAGAGGAGTGGAGGGAGCGAGCAGGTATGGAGACATGAAGGAGGTCAGAGAGATATGGAGGTGCAAGGTTGTGAAAGGCTTTGAATGCGTAGAGCACTGTATGGAAGGCGGTATGAGATGGGGAGCCAGTGAAGCAGTTGAAGGATAGGTGTGATATGGTTGATGGAGGGAGTGCGTGTGATGATACGAGCAGCTGAATTCTGAACCATTTGAAGTTTATGGAGGGTTTTTTGTGGGAGACCAAATAGAAGAGAGTTACAATAGTCCAGGCGGGAAGTAACAAGACTATGTACCAGTACAGCAGTGGACTGAGGAGTGAGGGAGGGCCGTAGATCCTTCTGATTTCATGTTTCACTTTTTGAAATACCAATACAAAGCCCATCGAGACGACTGTTGTTGTGATTTTGGGCTATACAAATAAAATTGAATTGAATTGAATTGAATTGAATAAATGGGTAAAGTATGGAATCAGAGGATTGACACAAAACTGGTTAAAGAGTTATCTGGAAGATAGGCAACAGTTTGTACAAATTGGTAAATATATTCATTTATTCATTTTCTTAACCGTTTTTCCCTTTCGGGGTCACGGGGCTGCTGGAGCCTATCCCGGCCACTTGTGGGCGAAGGCAGGGGACACCTGGACAGGTCGCCAGTCTGTCTCAGGGTAGAATGTCCACAATCACACAGCCATTCACTCTCACACTCACACCTATATTGGTAAATATAAATAAAACAATAAGAAAATCATATGTAGTGTCCCTCAAGGTTAAATTCTTGGACCAACCACTGTTTTTACTTTATATTAATGATATATGTAAATTATAACAAAGTATGAAATTCATACTTTTTGCAGATGACACCAACAGTCTTTGTTCAGGGGAGAATTTAGAGAAACTTCTAAGTGACATAACTCAAGAAATGTACAAGTTAAAATATTGGTTTAATAGGAATAAGCTATCACTGAATCTACAAAAGACTAAATTTAGGCTGTTTAGGAGACAGAGTAAGGAAGGGCCAGTGCAAATTATTATCAATAAATAATAGACCCCCCTTCGCGGTAAGGAAAAACTCCTAAAAAAAAATGGAATCCGGAAAAAACAAAGAAACCTCATGGGTGCCCACATGAAGGAGGGATCCTCCCCCAGGACGGACAGGGGATTTACCAGAACTCATGGAGAAGAATTAACTTATCTAACTCTACAACTACATATTTAAAGTCCAGCAAATGATCTTCATCCAGATGGAGTTGGGGGACGACTGGGGGCGCCAGACGAGCCAGAGACAGGATCCACAGCCAGGTGTAGAAGCAGGAGTAGAGGCAAGCCAAGCCAGAGTCAGGTACAGGAGCACGGATAAGCCAACTGGAATCTGGGGAGAGGGAAAGAGCGACAATACATGAATCGCACTGCACCAAACAGAGGCATGGAGAAATAAATGATGAATAATGTTTAAGAATAGAGAAGAGAAGGAGAGTAGAAGTAAACAGCTGTCTTTTCACAGTATTTTGTGGGTTAAACAGTGTTGTGAGTTATGTTTTTCATAATGGAGGATAAGCTGTTTATATGCAAGCTGAGTGGACCAGAAAATTGGGCAACATGGAAGTTTCAGATGGAGCTCTAGCTAAAGGCTAAAGGACTATGGGGCATGTTAACGGAGACGGACGTGTTAGCTGCAGATGCTAACGCTCAAGCACAAGCAGAGTTTACCAGACGGAGAGAAAGCATTCTCCACGCAAGTGCTGAACGTGAGTACACCCCAGCTCTACCTGGTAACAAGCTGCTAGACTCCCAATCAAGCATGGACTACGCTCAAAGGCCATTTTAAGAGAGATACGTTGGCAAACAAACTGTTCCTTAAGAAAAAATATTTTCAGTGTGAAATGAAGGAAGGGTGTCAATTAAGTGAGCATCTAAAGCAAACGAAGGAACTGATCAGCTAACAGTGATAGGAGCTGTTATGAAAGAAGAAGACCAAATTGTAACACTCTTGGGTAGTCTGCCATTTAGTTATGTCACCATTGTCACTGTATTAGAGACAAATATGGACAATTTTAATGCTGCAGTTTGCTCAACAAGCTTTACTAAATGAAGAGGCAAAGTCAGTAAATGTAAATGAAAGTTACAGTGGTGCTAGCTCAGGTGGTGGTCTTGCATCAGCCATGTCATCTAAGTGTACAGAACAACTCCAGGACAGCAGGAGCAGAAAGACCAACCACATGGCGGTGTTGTAAATGTGGAAAGGAAGGTCACATTAAACCGGAAATTCCCCAAAAATAAAACTCTTCAGGCTAAAAGCATATCTTGTGATGATGCAGAAGTGCTTTTTTGTGACCAAAGAGACAAATCCAACTGACACACCACAATAGTTTGAATGGTTGATAGATTCTGGAGCATCAAAGCACATGACATGCGACAACACCATTCTTCAGGATTTCCAACAGCTCACGGACGCACAGTCTGTGCAGCTCAGTGACGGCAGGTGGTTGATGCCCTTGGAATGGGAAACGTCAACTTGAAAATGACTTTCAAAATAAGGGATGTGAAAAATGTCACAATGTATGAGGTGCTGTATGTTCCAAAGCTGTTAGGGAATTTTATTTTATTTTCTTATTTTCTATTTTCATTGTGAAGCATGTATATATATATATATATATATATATATATATATATATATATATATATATATATATATATATATATATATATATATATATATATATATATATATATATAAATAAAACTTGCCCCTCTCACCCTCCGTGGGTGAGAGGGGCAAGTTTTATTTATATATATATATATATATATATATGTATATATGTATATAGTTTATATATATATATATATATATATATATATATATACATATATATATATATATATATATATATATATAAATAAAACTTGCCCCTCTCACCCTCCGTGGGTGGTTCCTCACTCAAGCTTGGGTCCTCTACCAGAGGCCTGGGAGCTTGAGGGTCCTGCAGTATCTTAGCTGTTCCTAGCACTGCGCTTTTCTGGACTGAGAGGTCTGAGGTCTTTCCAGGTATCTGTTGTAGCCACTCCTCCAGCTTGGGGGTTACTGCCCCGAGTGCTCCAATTACCACAGGCACCACCTTCACCTTCACTTTCCAGGCTTTCTCCAGTTCTTCTCTGAGTCCCTGGTATTTCTCCAGTTTCTCATGTTCCTTCTTCCTGATGTTCCCATCGCTTGGCACTGCCACATCCACCACAACGGCTTTCCTCTGTTCTTTATCCACCACTACGATGTCTGGTTGGTTCGCCATTACCATCCTATCAGTCTGGATCTGGAAGTCCCACAGGATCTTTGCCCTCTCATTCTCTACCACCTTTGGGGGTGTTTCCCATTTTGACCTTGGGGTTTCCAGTCCATATTCTGCACACATGTTCCTGTATATTATTCCAGCCACTTGATTGTGCCGCTCCATGTATGCTTTACCTGCCAGCATCTTACATCCTGCAGTTATGTGCTGGATTGTTTCAGGCGCCTCTTTGCACAGCCTACACCTTGGGTCTTGTCTGGTGTGGTAGATCTGAGCCTCTATCGCTCTGGTGCTCAGGGCTTGTTCCTGAGCTGCCAGGATGAGCGCTTCAGTGCTGTCTTGTAGGCCAGCCCTTTCTAGCCATTGGTAGGACTTCTTGATATCAGCCACTTCAGTTATGGTCCGGTGGTACATCCCATGGAGGGGTTTGTCCTCCCATGAGGATCTGTCCTCCAGCACTGTATCCTCTGCTCTCCATTGCCTGAGACATTCACTGAGCACACTGTCAGTTGGGGCCTTGAGCTTGATGTATTCATTCATCTTGGATGTTTCATCCTGGATAGTGGCTTCTACGCTCACTAGTCCTCGGCCTCCTTCCTTGCGGCTAGCATACAGTCTCAGAGTGCTGGATTTGGGATGGAACCCTCCATGCATGGTGAGGAGCTTCCGTGTTTTAACATCCATGGTCTGTATCTCTTCCTTTGGCCATCTTATTATTCCTGCAGGGTATCTGATAACTGGCAGTGCATAGCTGTTTATTGCCCGGGTCTTGTTCTTGCCATTGAGCTGGCTTTTCAGGACTTGCCTTACTCGTTGAAGGTACTTAGCTGTTGCAGCTTTCCTTGTTGCCTGCTCCAGGTTGCCATTTGCCTGGGGAATTCCAAGGTACTTGTAACTGTCCTCAATGTCTGCTATTGTTCCTTCTGGGAGTGAGACCCCCCCTGTGTGGACTACCTTGCCTCTCTTTGTCACCATCCGGCTGCATTTCTCGAGCCCGAATGACATCCCAATGTCATTACTGTAGATCCTGGTGGTGTGGATCAGGGAGTCAATGTCACGCTCGTTCTTAGCATATAGCTTGATGTCATCCATGTAGAGGAGGTGACTGATGTTGGCCCCATTTCTGAGTCGGTATCCATAGCCAGTCTTGTTGATTATTTGGCTGAGGGGGTTCAGACCTATGCAGAACAGCAGTGGGGACAGAGCATCACCTTGGTATATCCCACATTTGATGGACACTTGTGCAAGTGGTTTCCCATTGGCTTCAAGGGTGGTTTTCCACAGCTTCATTGAGTTTCTTATGAAGGCTCTTAGCGTCCTGTTGATGTTGTACAGCTCCAAGCATTCAGTGATCCATGTGTGTGGCATTGAGTCATAGGCCTTCTTGTAATCAATTCAGGCTGTGCACAGGTTGGTGTGTCGTGACCTGCAGTCTTGGGCGACTGTTCTGTCGACCAGGAGTTGGTGTTTGGCTCCTCTGGAGTCTCTACCAATGCCCTTCTGTGTGTTACTCATGAATTGATCCATGTGCCTATTTATCTTGGTTGCAATGATGCCTGACATGAGCTTCCATGTTGTGGAGAGACAGGTTATTGGCCGGTAGTTGGATGGGACTGCACCCTTTGAGGGATCCTTCTGGATTAGGATCGTTCGCCCTTCTGTTAGCCATTCGGGGTGAGTCCCATCTCTTAGCAGCTGGTTCATTTGTGCTGCCAGGCGTTCGTGGAGTGTGGTAAGCTTCTTTAGCCAGTAGGCATGTATCATGTCAGGGCCCGGTGCTGTCCAGTTCTTCATACCTGAGACTCTTTCTTGGATGTCTGCCACTGTGATGGTTACTGGATTCTGTTCAGGGAGGTTGCTGTGTTCTTCTCTCAGAGAGACCAGCCACTGGGCATTGCTGTTATGTGCTGTCTCTTTCTCCCATATACTTTTCCAGTACTGTTCAGTTTCTAGCCTTGGTGGGTCTGCTCGGCTGTTTTGACCCTGCCACTGAGCGTACACTTTCGCTGGTTGAGTTGCGAACAGCCTGTTTATTCGTCTGGCTTCATTGTCTCTTGTGTATCTCTTTAGGCGGCTACTCAAGGCTAGGAGCCTTTGTTTGGCAGTTTCCAGGGCTTCAGGTATGGGCATCTGGCTGTATCTCTTAGGTACTTGCTTTCTCATTGTACCTCTTTGAGCCTCTGTCAGCTTACTCACATCCTTCCGAGTTGCCTTGATTTTGGCCTCTAACCGTTGCTTGCATGGTGGGTATTGTTTTCTTCCATGGTTGCTCTTATAGCCAAGCATCTCAAGGATCACTGCTGCTGAAGTGTAAACCAGTTCATTGGTTTCTGTGATGGTTGTGGTAGGAATTGCCCTCAATGCTTCATTCACAGTTTCCAGTAGACTTTCAGGCAGTACATCACTTAACCGTTGTAGCTGGTGTCGGGGTTGCCTAGTGTTCATTGTAGACATTATCTTGTTTTTCAGGTCAGTTGCTGCCTCGCTCAGCGTAACTGTGGTTGTTGGGGCTGTGTACCCAATCTCAGGGTGTGAGTGTGGTATAACCTCCTCTCTGACCTGTTGTTCTGGCTCTCCCGTGGCATTGTACTGTATCACTTCAATCTCAAGCTGTGATAGGAGTTGGCGTTTGTGGATATTCGAGCATTGGGCTACCAGTTGTTTGGCAGTTAGCCTTGATTGTGGGTTTCGAAGCATCCATTCATTCCACATCCTCTGCATGTACCCCCTCTGGGTTGGATTACTTGAGTAGTAGCATCCTAACAGATCCTTGTTCTCGCATCTAGTCCATTTCCGTCTTGTTCCAGTAGCCCACTTTCCATCAGAGTGCTCTGGTCCCCCAGCACCTGACGCAGACCTTGTTTGGCCGGGCGACGTCTGAGCCGGCATGACATGTGGTTCATTGTCTCTCATATAGTGAGGTAGGCATTCACGTTAAGGGTCTTGCCCAAGGACCCTCACTGGGTGATGTTAATTGCCCGTCATTGTTATGGCATTTGCCCCATTTCCTATATATATATATATATAATATCTATATATTATATATATTAATCCATATATTAATCAGTGGTGCCTGTGGTAATTGGAGCACTCGGGGCAGTAACCCCCAAGCTTGAGGAGTGGCTACAACAGATACCTGGAAAGACCTCAGACCTCTCAGTCCAGAAAAGAACAGGAACAGCTAAGATACTGCAGGACCCTCAAGCTCCCAGGCCTCTGGTAGAGGACCCCAGCTTGGAGGAGAAACCACCCGCGGAGGGGGAGAGGGTTTTTTTTTTATCTTATTTTTGCAGTAATGCATGATTAGAACAGATAAGGCGTTATGAAACAGAAAACATTCACAATCGCATGCTCCGCTGTTATGGGGAGGAGCATGACATTTCTAAAGTGCAGCTGGCTTTACCATGAATGAGCTAACGGCGGTTCTTGAACAGCCCTTGAGAAGCACGTGCTTCAGCACAACTCTGCTGCCTCAGTGGGCTCGGATCCCCTGGCGGGGATCGCGGAGCCGGCCCACGGCAGGACAGCTTCCAATCAAGGACCTGGGCCTCAAAAATCCCTCCTGTAGGCCCAGGAGGTCCTCCGCTGGGGACTTGCACAGTGGGGCTGCTAGCGATTGAGGCTGAGGGCCAGTTGGTAGGCATATGGAAACATGAGGAAACAGTAAAACAACAACTGATGATCTTGTACTAATTGGGAGAATGATCAGGGTTTAATACTGTTTGAACTGTGATGAGAAAACTGGCTGCAGGTGAGTGGGAGGTGGGTCTAGCAGAAGAGTCAGAAACTCCGCCCACTTATGCAAAAGAGGCAGACAAAGGGAAGGGACAGGGATAATGACACTGCCGTTGCAGCTCTTTTTTTCGTGCTGTGAAATGACAGTTTTTGTCATTTCTGTTTGATCATATTGGGATAAGAGACTTCTAATTATAAATTACATCATCCTCATAATATTGCTGAGAGTATACTAATCTAATAAACATTGTGTGTGTGTGTGTGTCTGCAGTACTGGAAAGATTTCTACCTGCAGTGGAACATGTCTGACTATCCAGGTGTGACCAACGTCCGGTTTCCTGACAGCCAGATCTGGAGGCCTGACATCCTGCTCTACAACAGGTTGGCCCTTCATATCTATGTAAAGAAATGTGGATTCTTTCCTCATCTGTTGTTGTTGCTGTCTTCTGGTCAGCATGCTGACTGCGCAGCTGCAGCACAGTGTGCCATGTCTTCTCCTTTGATGCACTTCCATGCTTGGTTCAGATCGCAGATGGAAGGGAAGGAGCTTTTGGAGTGTTCCTACACAAACTCCTTGACAGTTTTTGACAGTAAGAGAAGACTTATTTTGAATATCTCATTTTAATTTGGGTTCATTTCTCGTCACCTGAGTGTAAATGTTGTAAGCAAAACCTTGCCTATAAGGCACAATGTGCCACAGGCTCAGTGCTAAGCTGCGTGAGTGAAGACAGTCAAAAAGTTGTCATGTGCTCCTTCAGCAACGATGCTCTAATGAATTTTTTTGTCGTTGTTTCACAGCAAACCTTGAATTTTTTCCAATCACAAGACAAAGAGCTGTTAAGTTTGATGTCTGAAGTCTAAATGCAGTCAAGAAATGAGCCATGGTCCTCAATCAATACACCAGTGAGAAGCATTGATCAATCACATCAATACCTGCTATCCATATGGTGATCCTCAAACATGGGATGTAATCGTTTCATGCACTGAGTCACCTTGTTAGAAGTTTTCTGTCACAAACAGTATCTCTGAGAGTCGGGCTTTCCTACACCACGATTACGCAATTTTATTTATGAAACACTTTTAGCAGAAAAGGTCTCAACAACATCAAACAGGATCGATCATGAAAAAAGTCATGTCACAGTTAAAGTAGAACAGACACCGTTTCCAAATTCCTTCTCTACCTACCGGTACTAAATAGTGCTGTTCGAATCTAGAATTCCAAAATCCAGTGCCCTAGAATTTCCCAGAAGTCTCTGTGAAAAACCAGTGAGCATCGATTCTCACCAGATTACATAGACCACAATGCATTACAAAAAAAAATGCATTTAAATGTATTTTTTAAATAAATCATCGTTTTGATCTTCAGAAGACAGTGGACTCATAAATAATCATTGCAAAACGCTAATATCAATTAGATTTGAACTTCATGAAATCGATGATGTCATATTTGCCGTTTAAAAGAAAGTAGTGAGCATGGCGTCCAGGGCACTACACAGACCCGCACTAGCTAGTTTTTTAGTTGTCCGGGGTTAGGGAGGGAATTCGGACACAGCCCGTGTCTTTCTGTGCTGAATCCGGGGACATGCGTTCTCTGTGGGAGGCTTTGGGCTGGAGGCTGGTTAACACTTCAGCTCATTCCCACACAGAGTTCAGGACCACAGCTTGATCGTGGCAGGAGAAAGCAGCACTTTGTCTGAGGAAATCTCGACCTTGCTGCCTTTAGGTAAACACCAAAGGCAGCGTGACTTTATTAGTGAAGCACTGGGAAAGTTGTTTTGAGTAAAATTTGATTTCTTTGACCAAAAGCACATTTTTCTGTTGTTCTCAGGCAGACATTGTGGTGTTGACACTGTTTCACACAGACCTTAAAGTGTGGATGCCATGCTTTGAACAACTTTGTCAAATAAAAAAGCCCTTTAAACGCTGATTCTATTGATACCAATAGTTAGCGTCGAAAAAAATCTGAAGCATATGAATAATAGACATCGTTCGAAGGAATCAGTGATTTGAATTTGCCGCTAAGAGCACAGGCTGGAAGTGAACTCGATATGACCTGTGACGTCACGAAAGGCATTGACTTTCGTAGTTCCGCTTCGGACAGCATGTAAACAAAACAGGTAGTCTTCGTTTCTCTCGTGTTTAAATCTGTTAATCATCAACATGCCAAGTCGTTGTGTGGCAGCTGGATGTAGCAATACATCTAGTGAAAGTGGATCTGTGTATAAATTCCCAAAACAAGAAACGCTGCTGAAACAATGGACAAAACAAGTTCAGCGAACGAGGGCGAATTGGGTGCCAACTAGAGGTAAGATCTTAAGCCCGAGCCCGAGTCCGAGCCCGACCGGACTCTAAATGACAGTCATTACGTTCGGGTCAGTTCGGGCCGGGCTTCTCTCTCGCTGACTTTTTTAATAAATATATTGTAATGTCTGCAAAGAAGCTCCTTAGGCGGCGGTTGTCAAACAGCTCTTTATTAATCCTGTATGTCAGAACGGTTACCGCACGAACCCAAAGGCACAGCCAGCTTCTTCTGACTCAGAGGGAGAACGTTCCCCTAGCGCACACACACACACACACACAGGTAGACCCCGCCCCCTCCCACCAGTCACCAGCCCACCGTTGATTGACATACACTGTGGTCCAGCAACTGGCAGAAAAGGGGGGGCGCCGGCCACCCGCAGCTCTGCGCACGTGTCGTGAACGTAATCTTCCCCCGCAAGCCCGCATCTATTTTGTTTAGGGATCCCTGATATGGAGCAGCAGGAAGTCAAGGAGAAACTTCAGACAGGGGAACTGAAAAGGCAAACGCGCACCGCCGCGGCTGCAGTATTTCTCTGCGTAATGAAGCGAGATGCTTATCAGATCTCTAGTCACTCTCTCTGTCTGGCCTCTTATTCTGTGTTCCAGTGTTATTTCATTGATCAAATGCATTTGTCATGGAGGGAGGAACCTATGCTCAGCGCTTCCAGCTGAACTCTATGCCACAACAACAGCTTATACGCGCGCGGCTGCAGCAACCACTCTCTGTTAGAAAGAAAATAACTTTCATCATCATAAAAATATAGTAGATTATTTTACCTTTAAGAAATCTGGCGGGTTTTTTCTGCCAAAAATACTATGGGTTAAATTGAAATTTCGGGTTTGCTTCGGGCTCGGTCCTGCAAATCAAGTTAATTGGTCGGGTTCGGTCCGAGTTCGGCTTTAATGCCCGCGGGCCTGTGTCGGGTCGGGCCGGATTTTTTAGGCCCGATCTTACCTCTAGTGCCAACTGCTTCGTCAACTTTATGCAGCGAACATTTTGAGGCAGACTGTTTTGAAGAAACACCACAGTTCATGAAAGATATGGGAATGCATGTCAGATATAAAAAAGTATTGAAACCGAACGCAATCCCCACCATTTTCAAGAGATCGCTAGACCTACTACTTTCTGCTATATCCTCCTCACTTTGCAAAAGGGTTCGAATCGATACGGTTGCAAAAGTGACTCATCATCATGATAATCTCTGCAACTTTCCTCTTCATCTTTCTGTTCAGCTAGCCATGTTGTCTGCCTTTCGTTACGTCACAAACAGGGCGGCGCGAATTCGGCGGAATGCGTGAAGCCGGCGGCCGTCCTCGTTGCTTATATCGCGTTTTTCGCTATTTATTCTTTTTCGAAAAATATTAAAAACAATCGCAACATGAAATAGAGACTATTTACTATATTTTGGCTTATTAAAATAGGCCATGTCACCAACACTTTAACTTTTCAGTTTCCTTTGTAGAGCTGGAGGAATCCATTTTCCTGGAAGGATGCTTGAGTCCATCAGCATGATGCTGGCCTGCTCTGTGGTGTGCACGACACAAGCAGTACTTCTGACCGTGAACATGAGTCTGTTTGCCTCCACAGTGCAGACGAAAGGTTTGATGCTTCATTCCACACCAACATCTTGGTCAACTCCAGCGGCTACTGCCAATACCTGCCACCAGGTATCCATTTGACCAACCATGCAAAATTCAGAACACCAAAACTGTTGGTGTTATTTCAATGAAGAAACTTTCTGAATTTGAACAATTTAACATGTTAGTGCCACAATATGTGTTAACTTACTCACTTATGGGTGATTTTTGTTTCCTGACTCTTTCCATGACCTTCAGCTGATTTCATTTGACAAGAATTATTTTGATTTATTTAATTTGTGATTTTTTTATGTCCAGAAACAGTTTTAAACTAAAATACATTTATCGAGAACAGTTGAAAGAAATTATAGGCTTTCTGGCGGATTGTCATCTATTTCATCTAAACAAATCGGACTTTCTTTGCAAAACGTTTGGAGTCCTCCGCTGAGAAGGGATAATCTGATCCAAGCAGAGCTGATCATTCCTAGCCTTGATGGCCAAGTTGCCATTATTGGTCACTTTTGGGTTGCATCCTCCAGCCACGCCTCTGTCCGTCTGCCCCAGGACAGCTGAGGCTGCATCAGTAGTTACCATCACCATGTATGAATGAATAATGGACACAATGGAAGACTTTAAGCACCAAGAAAATGCACAGATAAATCGAATCCATTATTATTAGGGCCCGAGCACGGAGAGCAAGGACCCTATTGTATCTGTTAAGTTTATTTTTTTTTCTTCTTTTTTTTCTTCTGCCAGAAGAGTCACATTTTTGAGGCCTTTAACATACCCGAAAATTTTGCACACACATCAGGAGTCATAAAAAATTTCTTATTTTATAGGAGATTGGCATGGGTGCACAAAAATGGCTCGACAGCGCCACCTACAAAATTTGTTTTCGCGAGCCCCCCCATATGCTTTAACATACAAGCTTGATTTTTTCCGGACATGTTCATCAGATGGAAACCTACAAAAAAGTCTCTCAGGCCCCACCTGTCAGTCGCACAGGAAGTCTGATATATTGATGTCAATATGTCATTTTTGCTGTATTTTGGTCATTTGCAGGCCTCGTTCTAGAACGAACTCCTCGTAGAGACTTATCAGTAATGACTCCAAACTTTGGTAACTTTTGTAAACTAGACCCATGTCCGATGTTAAATTGCAAAGCTTTTAAGTTTTTACGGATGTTTGTGACCGTGGCGGCGCGTCGAACTTCGAGGTCGTTTCGAAAACACACCACAAAAAGGAAAATGGCCATTACTCAGCCATGCATAATTCAATCTGATCCAAAATTGATGTGCATGATTGTAGTCTGACTCTGAACACATCTGCAGTGAAAAAAGCGCCACCTGCTGGCAACAGGAAATGACATGTTTGACTTGTTTGAGCCGACACACCTCAAAATGACGTCCACTTGTTGAAAAGCCATTGAAGTTTACTCCAATAAAAAGCCATAACTTTCAATGCGGGGGTGTGGTCGTGACAGAGCAGCAAAGTTGGGCGTCTCGCTATGCACACAAAAGTTGCTCTCACGTGCACATTCCTTGTCCAATCTCACTGAAATTAAATAGATTTGATGAAGCTTCCATTCTGAACCCATGGATATGACAATCTTAGATGAGCTCTATAGCGCCATCTAGTTATTGCATGGGGCACATTCTGCCCTGTCTTTTCTCTGTGCTTTGTCCGACGTGCATGAAATTAAAACTGGATATACTCATAAGGGTCCTCTCTCATCATCTAAAGTTTCATGGCTGTACATCTGACGGTGCCTGCGCAAGCAACCGCCAAACAGGAAGTGGTCAATTGCGTTGCAGTCATATAAAAGAAATTCATTAAAAAATCAGCCGTTTGTCTCAACAAGCTGAGATTTCAGAATTAGATGCCTCTTACAAATCTCTACCTTAGATATACAGCACTATAGGGTCTACGAGATAACCTAATCATAATTTTGCTAAAAGTTTCAAGTTGGACATTTTTTGAAATTTTGGACTCAAACAAATATTGTTATCATAACTTCTGTTTAGGTTATCAGCACGAAAATTTCCACTTTAATAGGCATTTCAGTCAGACAACTCTTGCAGTAAGAAATATTTATTTGACATTTTCCACATACTTTAGTTGGCATTCACATCTTTTGGTTTGGCATAAGGCTCCGTTCAATTCCATGAGAGATTTCCATAAAACTTTTTGGGTAACAAAACCCCCAACACCAAGATCATCCAGAAGAAGAAGAAGAAAATGTGAATGTGAATTTATAATCAGTGTGTAAATAAGATGAGGTGTGTTTTCGGCGGCATTCCATTTTCACTTCATTTCATTTCATTTTCCAGTATGACTGCTATGTGTTTACCCGGTACCATTGACCGTTGGGCCGCTCCCTTCGAGAACCACTCTACGAAGGGAACATTCTATCTAGTGTATCTGCTATGTGTTTACCCGGCACCATTGACCGTTTGGCCGCTCCCTTCGAGAACCACTCTACGAAGGGAACATTCTATCTAGTGTATCTGCTATGTGTTTACCCGGTACATTGACCGTTTGGCCGCTCCCTTCGAGAACCACTCTAGGAAGGGAACATTCTATCTAGTGTATCTGCTATGTGTTTACCCGGTACATTGACCGTTGGGCCGCTCCCTTCGAGAACCACTCTACGAAGGGAACATTCTATCTAGTGTATCTGCTATGTGTTTACCCGGTACATTGACCGTTTGGCCGCTCCCTTCGAGAACCACTCTACGAAGGGAACATTCTATCTAGTGTATCTGCTATGTGTTTACCCGGCACCATTGACCGTTTGGCCGCTCCCTTCGAGAACCACTCTACGAAGGGAACATTCTATCTAGTGTATCTGCTATGTGTTTACCCGGTACATTGACCGTTTGGCCGCTCCCTTCGAGAACCACTCTAGGAAGGGAACATTCTATCTAGTGTATCTGCTATGTGTTTACCCGGTACATTGACCGTTGGGCCGCTCCCTTCGAGAACCACTCTACGAAGGGAACATTCTATCTAGTGTATCTGCTATGTGTTTACCCGGTACCATTGACCGTTGGGCCGCTCCCGTTCACCAGGGGAGCATACTATCTGAAGAGAGAGGGAAGAATGAAGGGGAGCCAGCAGATTACACACCTGATTCAATCAACACCAATGCAGATAATACTCATCATTCGCGGCTTCCACCTGGCTAAAATAGTCATCATTTAAACCAGACTTATTTTTCCTTTGAGCTGCTAATATTTTATCAGAATTTAATCTAACATATCTATGAAAAGCGGAGGAGGACCACCTTCCCATTGCTTTTAGCGGAGATGATGGCACATGAAGAGCAGCAGTCGTAGCAGCGCCTATTCTCAGGGAGTGCAGGGTGTAGAGGTCTGACGGAAGGCCGCAGGACTAGTAGACATCTTTGCAGCACCAGATCAAGGAATGCAGGGGTGACATCTTTCGCCGGAAACGGAGAGCAGACAGGGAAGTAGGGGTTCGCCGGCTCGGGATGCAATGCACAGATAAAGAGAAGCATAATTAGTCTCGGCAAAGAATATAGAAATAACCCAGAAACCGCTCAGTTTTAAGTTCTTGATATAAATGGAATAACAGTGCTTTAAAGAACAATTCTGAGAAGTGAAATTTAGTAGGTAATTAGGAAAAATCCCTTTATGGATTCATTGCACCATAAAACTGCCAGAATCACAATTTCCAACAAAGAATTGATAGAGAAATATAGAATCTGCAAGAAATCTTAACATCAATTTTATGTACACCAATGTAAGAAAAGTAACCTAGGACAATTCCAGAGGGACGCACCTTCAGAAGTTCATCGAGGAGCAGGCGATGAAAAGGTAACCAAAGACGAAGAATATTTGTAGATGAGGCAGGTCAACATCCCACGTAGCAATGGATCGCGGCTCGGCCGGCTATGATATCAGTGGTCCTCAAATAGGTGGACAACAAAACACAGACTATTGAAGTTTTAATTAGCCAAGGGCGCCTGGATACTGCAAAAGAAGAATTTCAGATCCACGAGGGATCGTAGGTTTAAGTATGTTAGCTAGACTGAACCTTAGCATTTAGAGGCGGAGAATAACAAGCCTCTAAAGGAGATGCCTCTAGCCGAGTGACATCTGCTTAAGCAGGGCAGATAGGAGACTAATGGACACAAGATTTAACTCTTGAACTAAGCTTGAGAGAGTGTAAGTGATAATTCTCCGGTCAGGGTTAAAATTGCTCATAGTAATATTAAACACTACCCAGTCAAACGATGACACATAAGATTATCATTTCACATAGAAACAGCCTCAATATAAACCCATGGCTGAATTCTCTAACCACACGATCCCATTAGAGCTGTGAATTCAGGCAGCCGGACAAACACAAACCACTCTTCATAAATTTTTCCCCCCAAAACCAGAAGGCACAGCCTCAGAAGAACAAGTGGGGGGAGCCGGAAGACACGGCAGTCATTACCATAACAAAACCACTCCAAGCATAGAGAGGGAAAGATCAAACGCAAAACAGGAAAATCCAGAACTGGAACACGTGGCCCAGGATCAAGCTACCCAGAACAAGAACACAAGACGAACAGATTACCGTGGGACCAAAGCCACTGCAAATTTCAGGTGGCCCAATCATTGACAAATCATAGCCAACCAAAGAAAGAATAAATAATACACTGCACAAAGCTAGAGAGGACAAAATGGGGGAGCGACAAGCATCAAAGAACCATCCAGATCCATAGAAGGAAACTAAATCCGGATGGGTGGAGGACCATAAAGCATAGACAACGTGGAAACCCAGATTCGAAACGAAGTTGTTCCACAGAAATTCAAAAGACCAGGGAGACAGAGGAAATGTGGCCACCGAGAAATCATCAATAAGGCGCAAAATGAAGGGGACCCATCGACCACAATAGCCATTGCAGGGCCTCTGATAATAAGTCGATATTAGGAGGACTGCCACGACAGCTGAAAGGTAACCGACAACACTTCGAGCGCCAACTGAATGCCAAGACGCCACTGAGAGGCATAGAGGCAGAACAGTGAGAACATCGGCAATAACATTCATCCTCAGCCTTAAATCGCGGTTGGAGGAAAATCGTGGAGACAGCATGGGTAGCCGAAGAAATATATATTAATCCTGAAGGCGCACGGGGAACCAGGCCACTGATGCCCAGAAGAGGAACTGCGAGGCGCCAAGGTCCAGAGCAAGTCACGTCAACCTGAACACTGCCTACGGGCCACACCCAGTGGGGGCTTTGAAAAGGAATCACCGGAAGAATCCATCACATAACCCCTCCAAACCAAACCAGAGAGAGAACAACAAAGTAACTGTCCAGCCGAGAAAACAAGGCCGCGACGAGACTAACACACTCACCAATGCGACCGACGCAAGTCCCTGAAGCCAGGGCAGGATCCTACTGGGGTACACAGAGCGGGGGAAAACAGGCAGAGCAGAACCAGATGCAGAACGTGCGGGGGCAACGAACGAGGATCGCTGAATGAATAAAATGAGCCATAGACGCTGCATAAGAGAACCTATCATAGGGAAAATGTCCACACAGCAGAGACGGGTCCAAGAGACACAGATTCACAATCCGACCACCCAGCAGCTACAACAACGGAGAAAATAAACAGAAGAACCGCCACAATAATAAAGCCTGCATCGAATTAAAGATAATCAAGATTCACACTCAGCTCCCAAAGAACAAAACAACAGCAGAAAAAAGTTAAAAGCCACAAAGTCAGCCAGCATGAGAAAACCTGTTTAAACGAGGACCGCCAGCCTTCACAACCACAGAAAAGACCCCACAACCCCTGAACAATAATCGGACGACGCAGAACGACGCAGCAGAAAAGGAATCAGAAGCGCATCACATACAAAACTACAGTTCCCAGGATCCTTAGGGGCGTGACGTCACTGAGGTAAACAGGAAGCAGGCGCGAAGCCTTAGAAAAAGCAACACGGGAAAAACCGCGTGCCGCATACAGTAGAAATTCAGGCTGACCACGGCAGACGAGAAGACCCGGACTGCTCCTGATCGGGGGCCATGGACATCCCGAACACCGCGGAAAGCACACCCCCTGCAGATGCACGCGAACGCGGCGAAACGAACGCGCTGTGCGCCGGCAGCCGCCCGCTGAGTGCCGCAAAGGAAAGCAGACGCGGCAAAACGAAAATTCCACATCAGAAATGAAGATCTTCCAGCCGAAGGACGGGGGGAACACAGCAAGATGCCGAAAGAGAAGGACACCCGCGGGCACGGAGACCGCGAAGAATGAGTGCTGAAGGTAAGAAAGAGAATGAACGCCTGCGCACCTGGCTTAAATAGGATGCTGTGCAGGTGAGTTAATTGACTGAACCGCCCTAGGGTATTAGCTAAAAACACTGCTACGAGTATCTGCCCGAAACACGATTGAAAATCGTCATTTATGTGCTACTGCTTCCTAAATATTTTCAGAATTTTAAAAGTTACAGGTGAACTGTGAGACAACTTTACATCCAAATAGGTCAGAAAACGTCTTTTTAGGCAAAACTACAAACACCTATTTTTTTTCATAACTTATCATTCCATCAATTCCAAATTTTAGTAAAATGTAGGGATCTATGTCCTAACTGCCTTCCATATTTTTTCAGAATTGTAGGTGAAACAGATTAATTTTAAGAATATTTTTACATCACAAAATCTGTGCTGAATCCGTCTGAGCTCCAAACAAATATTTTATATCATACCTTATCTCTCAACTATCGACACCAAACTTCAACTGTACATGTCCAAATGGCCCCTGAAGATTTTCACAATTTTAAAATGAACTGCTCAATCGTAGGATTTCTTTACATCTTACATGCTCCAGTCTTTTCTCAGTCTCCCCTGCTGCAGAAGCTGAGTTACACCCCCCCCCCCCCCCCCCCCCCCGGCTGTCTGCTCAATTAGCCAGGAGTGGCAAACAACGATGAGAAGAGTTAGAAAGGCCAGTTCAACACTGAAAGACTGCTTTTTCATTTGTTTGTATGTCTTTTATACGTCTTTGGCACTAATCATTGCTTTTATTTTCATTTATCCAAAATGCAATTAACTCAACATTTGATCATTTTTATTTTTAGACAAACAAAACATATAAATATGTTCCAAAACATAACTCAACCTCAGTACACTCCTAAAGATGTAACATAGGATAATTTATATCTCTTATATCCTTTTTTTTTAATCAATGCTGGAACTTCTTTTCCGTTTCTATACATCCAATGAAATTAAACTACAAATCAACAAACAGCACAACTGATAACAAATGTCTCTAAAAACAATGTGAATATATGTAGCACCTTTAAACACCAAACAAATGCTTCCAAAAAAAAGCACAAAAAATGTAACACAAAATTTAAAACCCAAGTTAGAAATTGCAATTTTAAAAAGATAATTTTTTCAGCAGCTTTTTAAAATCAATCACCAATTCAACTCTTCTGTGGATGAAACAAAGAACTTCAGAACAATGAAGCCACTTCTCCAAAGTCTCTATCTCCTTCAGTTTTAAACAAGGTCGGTGAACATCCACCATACATTGGTCACATGTACTGAAAGACCTGCTAAAAGTGCACAATTGTAAAAGCTCTTTTATATAGACAACTGTTTGGTTGCTTAGAGCTTTAAATATAAAAACAATGCTTTTATATCACTTAGACACAGATGAAGAACCATATCAACTGGATTAGTAACAGGGTGGCATGTTTAGGTTTAATTAGGTTAAAAACTTACATCACTAGACAACATGAAGCTGTTCATCACATTTTTGACCTAAACATGTAAACACATGCTTGGCTCTGCAGTTAGGAAACGGTATTTGGGAATCTCTTTATTCCAGGAGCCAGCCTGGCCATAGGAACATCCCCACAGTGCCCACCCAGACTGGAACATCAACAGGGTCCACTTCACAGCCATTAGGCTGCAAAGTTAAACTCCAGCTGCCCCAGTAAGGGAGACAACTGCAGCAACAACCACCGACCAAGCCGGCAAGCCCTGGCAGAAAAGATCCCCACAAGAAACACTGGCTCAGGCAGGCTGTTCCATAACACATATAGTTTTGCCATTGCCCTGCAGCTCGCAGTTCAAGTGATTTAGTCTTCCAGTAATGTCTGTCCAAAATGCAAGTTCAGATTCACCAAATTCATATTGACCATATTCAGCAGACATCTCCTCCAATAGCACCTTGAAAATCCTGTGCTGTTTTGCTTTGCAGCTGAAGTTGTTTATGATTTTCACAATAAGAGTCATTATGTGTCCAGAGCCAATCCCTTCTGCACATAAGGCCTACTGGTGAATGAAGCAGCAGTAATGCAGACATTTTGGAAAGTCTGGGTCAGCTTTACAGTGAGTGATGAAACCTGTTTGTCTATTGATCATAGCAGGAGCCCCGTCTGCAGTCACTGCTACCAGCTTTTACTACTGGTACCTTTTTCTGCACAAAAACTCCTTCACCGTGTTATACATTTCAACTCCTCTTGTAGTTGTCTGTTAGGGCAGATGTGTCAAGAGTTTATCTCTTGATGTTAATAAAAACCAAAAGCTATGCTGTCCTGCTGCTTTCCACAGACTCATCACACTGGACGTTAAACCACCTGCTCTTTGCAAGATCCCGGTCCACCTGATCGGCCAAGTTATCAGACATAGCTGACACTTGTCTAGACTTTGTAGTGGAAATTAGATCAGTTCCATTTTTCTCATCCTAAGGTAGTGTTAGTAATTATCATCATTGCTTGATTGACAACTCTTTAATCTGAAAATGCCTTCTTCTTGATGAGAAAATGAGCAGGTCTAAACGAGGCTTCGGTTGAAGAATTTTTTTTCATGCTATCTGCAAAAGTCTCTGTCCTTAAAGCCAACAGATTGCAGCCCCCCACCCCCCACCCCGCCGACAGGCTGCTGTCATGTTAACAGTAGCTTGCAGCTCCAGAATGCAAAAGGAAGAATGACGGCAAACGGCTCGAGCGGGGCGTTGCTCGCGGGGCGGTCGCCCGTGCCAGGCGGTCGCACGTGCTTGGGTCCTCTAAATGCTACTTGGAGCTTTAATTTATTATTGCATTTGAATCCCTGTGGGCAGAGCAGAGCAGAGCATACATATCCTCTTTTAATAAGAATTAGAGGTGGAGTTTAGTTTCATGATGTCAATTCAATGAATCACGTTGTGTTGAGTACATTTTCCCGCAGTGGAAGTCTGCTCTATTCTAATCACATATCAAGGATCAATAGAAGCTGCCTCAGCCTTCACTCTGACGGCTCGTATTGATGTGTGAGGGATGGTAGAGTTGTGTGGATAGACAGAGGTGATGGAAATGTAGGACTGACCTCAACTAACGCTAAAAGTCCAGCTGAAGGTCCTGAGACAAAATAATACGATAGTTTTGCTCATAAGTTTACATACCCTTGAAGAAATGATAAGTACTTGGTTATTTTTCCAAGAATATGAACGATAACACAACTTTTTTCCACTCATGGTTAGTGGTTAAGTGAAGCCATTTATTGTTAAACAACAGTGTTGATACTTTTTAAACCATAATGACAACAGAAACATGTTAAAAAGTTGACGTATCCCAGTTCCTAATACCTTGTATTTCCTCCTTTTGCATCATTAACAGTTTGAAGTCTCTTGTGTCGTTGTAAATGAGGTTCTTTATGTTCTTTGATTCTTATTGTCAGAAAACCTCAAGTTCCTTTAAATTCTTGGGCTGTCTTCCTTTAACTGCCCGTTTGAGATTTCCCCAGATCTCCCCAGAGCGGCTCAATAATGTTGAGGGCAGGAGTAGTTATTTGTGGGTTTTTCTGTCCATCCCTAACGATGTCTCTGGCAGTTGTGGTAGTTTGTGACCGTGGTTTGGTTTCAACAGAACCCCTCACTTTCCACTTAATCAAAGGTTGAACACTGCTGACTGGCCAACTAAGTTCCTTAGATATCATCTTATATCCTTTTCCTGGTTTGGACAGTTCAGTTGCTTTTTCCCATAGATCTGCTGCCGGCTTTCCCCAGTACTGGAAGAAGGATGAAGGATGCAAGGGTCTGGTGGGAGCCCAGAAACTCCAAGACCTTTTGTGCTCACACATTGATTACAGGCAAACCAGTCACATGTGAGGATGTTACCTTTAGCTGTCATTACAACCCTCTTTTCATCAGCTTGTGTGCATGTTTTCAGAACAGTCATCAAGGTATGTCAACTTTGCAACAGGGTCACTTGGGAAGTTTCTGTTTTTATTATGATTTAAAAAGAGTAAACTGACACTTTTTCACAATAAATGTCTTCCTCAAACCACTGAGTGGAAAAAAAAGTTTGTCTTATCATTCATATTCTCTGATAAATAACCAAAAAAGGTAAAGGTACTTTTAGGAGCTGAAAGTGATGTCCAAAAGTTACAACAACAACAACAAAAGAATAAACAAATGACGATTGTCCACAAGTCTCAAGTCAAGTCTTCATGTGAGACCTAAGTGTAATTCACATCTGAGACCCAAATTGTGACCCCCTTCACGCCGTATACCACCAATTTGTAATGTGTTGTGTAATCCAGGATTCCACTTGATTGATGTATTTTTCCATTTAAGATTATGCTCAAAGACATTTTTTATTGGAAATAATTGTGGCTTACAAGAAACACAAGTCAAT
The DNA here is from genome assembly GCA_023969325.1 of Oryzias curvinotus. Lineage (NCBI taxonomy): Eukaryota > Metazoa > Chordata > Actinopteri > Beloniformes > Adrianichthyidae > Oryzias > Oryzias curvinotus. The sequence goes on from CM043711.1 coordinate 1,145,087, forward strand.
ACAGCAAGAAAATGATTTAAAGTAGCACAGACCGACTAATTGAGGACACAATGGTGAGAAATCATACATTGGTTTACAAGTCATAATAAAAATGAAAATTTCTCAGTTTTAGATTCACAAGAACTTTAAATGAAAAGACCTAAAGCACCCACATGTCAGTTCTGCAGTTTATGCAGTGGTCATTTAAACTATTCCGATTTTCTACATTTCAAATATGCAATGCTCTTTGTGGACCATTAAAGTGTGTACTTTTGTTTGACATCCAGTGTGGACTACTTTACAATGTCAAGTGATTAAACACGTTCCGTTGCCACTGACAACACTACATTTCTTTCTAGGAATATTCAAAAGCACTTGCCACATCGACGTGCGCTGGTTTCCGTTTGACGTGCAGCGTTGTGACCTTAAGTTCGGTTCGTGGACCTATGGAGGCTGGTCCCTGGACTTACAGATGATCAACGCTGACACTACTGGATACATTGCCAATGGAGAGTGGGATCTTGTTGGTAAGACCCCAGAAATGTTTGCCGTTTTTTATTGCTATTTATGCATGCAATGGTGTAAAATCTTAAAACTGTTATATCATTTGGTAGATGGACTGGAAAGCTGTATTTGTTTAGCTTTTCCTTAGACATCTACGTGAGCACACATGGGATTTCAATATCAAAATCTGAATCCATTTTCAGTTGGAACGTGTTTGTTGAAGCCTCTTAGTACAGTTATTTAAGATATTTTTGTTTGTTTTCATGTTGTGTTCATGAAGAAAATGTTATGATTTATCATAGTTCTCTTATATACTTCTTTGTGGCCATTTTATTAATGGTAGTAGATTTTGTTAGATTTACTCCATGCTCATATGATTAGTGAATAAGGCGTACGAGTAGGAGCAGGAGTTATCGCTTTGCTCAGTGAAGGAAGAGGGACCCTATGGAACCAATGGAGGGTCTGTTCCTCCCGCCAGCTACAAGACACATTTGTACTGCAGCATACAGCAAATGCCAGATCACATGAAAAGCACAGTGATTGGATGACATTAGATTAAACACTTCATGTGACCATTTCATGTGGAACAAAAGCTGGAAAGCAGAAAACTGGCCTTTAAGTGTCTGAACAGATCACACAGTTTGTTTTTAAAAAGCTTAAAAGCTGCTAAAACTCACTGCGTTACTTTCAAAAAGGTTTCTAAAACACAGATTAAAAATGGACCATTTTCAGACATGGATGCTACACAGAGCCAGCACAGATGCTCACAGCAACACTCAGCAGAATCCCAACCACAGACAGGAGGTGATAAACTAAACAGGATGTAGACTGCACCAAATGCAAGATCGATCACACATGTGAAATACAAAAATACCATAATTAAATGACTTTAGACCACTGCATTAGAGAACTGGACTGAGCGATTCCTTCCGCCTCGTGCTCCAAACAGGAAGTACCCGCTGGTTCCAAGAAGCCAAAATCCCATAGAGCTCTATAGAGACATAAACAGCTGTTACTCAGTCCTTCTGTAGGTCAGAATAAACATTCTTGATCTGATACCTTTTGTAACATTTTCTTGATAATCCTCATTATTTTTATGATTTTTTTCTTTATTGCAAGTTATTAAAGTTATAAACTGACCAATCAGATGCCTCTATAAAATTATGTGTTGCCTGCTGGCCCCACCTCGAATGTTTGAAATCTTTGATTTACAGATTCCCCTGAGCCCGCTTTCAAAAAGGGGTGTGGACTTCCAACAAGCTTACTCCTCATTGGTGACAGTAGTTGCCATAGAAATGTTAGTTCAGACCGACTTGGACCAATCACGGCTTACTGTCGTATCCTCTTTCTGTACTTTCATTTGGCTTCAAATGGCGACTTCCATATCAGGAAAAAATGGAGACTGAATGGGCTTCATTTCTTTGGAGCTGGAAGTGAACCGTTTTCTACGGGTGACGTCGCAGCCACTCTGTCCAGCTCTTTTCTACAGTCAATGCATCAGAGATGACTAAACTGTTAAAGAATAGAATTTTAAAATAAAACACACAAATTCATTAAAGCCTTCTTGATCTTCACCAGAGATGCTCACAAGTCCTGTTGCAACGTCTAAGTCAAGTCTGAAGTCTTTAGCAAGTCTGACAGTGAGGCTCATGACCTTTCAAGTCCGGTCTCAAGTCTTAAACCATCTGGTTAAAACAATGTTTAGTCCCAAGATGATGGGAGTTACAAGGCTTCTGTTCTCCTGTTCTGTAAAAATGAGCAGATCACGCACACACACCTGTAATCCAGTGTTGAAACCGGCTGCATTTCACACACATCACTGCTCAGCTGTGATTGTGTCAGAATAACATCTGCACACAGTCATGAAGGTGTGCACCTCTGCCACACTCACAAGGACGAGGCAGGCAGAATCACTGAAGAAACACGGGGTAGACGCTGCTCTTCCTTTTGGGACACAGTGCCCTTTAAAAGGAAAATAACAGAAGAGCTCTGCTGGCCATGCAAACTTATGATTATGTTTGTTCTATCGTCCTTAAAATAGTTCTTCATAAATCCATAATTGGCATAAAATTGCAGCTGAATATCCCTGCATTCATGACAGCACAGACCTCATTACTGTCATCCCTCCTTAGAAGGCCGCTTCACGCCTCCCTGCACAACCAACGGGGGAGGATTTGATTTTGTATAAAATTTTTCTCAGTTGGAGGAACAAATGGATTTCTATGATCCACAAAAGACAAAGCCCTTTAGTTCCTGCTGGCAGTTTAACCATAAAGCCTTTGCTTTTTATAGTTATATTGTATACATTTTTGATTGTGCTTGATATTTGATACATGAAAAAGCAGGATCTGAGATCTACAGATGGTAGTGTTGTATTTACCATGTATTTGAAGATGTTCTGATCCTTTAAAGTAACTCCTGTGATGTTTCTTCCATCCATTCTTTCTGAACCGGTAACAGGAGCTTCTTCACAGTGGAGTCAAAGGATGAAAATGTTCATGCTAACCTAATCCTGGTATTACCTAATGGAGCTAAAAGAATGATCTGCAGCTACAGAAAGATGCACACAAACATGTAAAGGTCAGCACTGACAGGAGACCAGTCCGTAAAAGCTCCATAAGAGCCTGAAGCAGAACCGTAATGAAAGAGCAAAATCCTGATTATCAACAGCTGTTGTCTGCTGGTCAAGAAGGACTTTAAGACAGGCTGCATCACAACTGCAGCATCCTTAGACTGCACACTGGAAGAAAGGCAGTAAGCAGAGGACGAGTACATGTCAGAGCCACAACCCAAGACCCAAGACAATGCTCATCAGAAAGATGGCTGATAGAATGAATGCTTGGCGGGCAAAGAGGGTGGATGAACCATCATGGGAGGACAGTTCCACAGGCAGATCCATCCATCCATCCACTCATCCATCCATCCATGCATCCATCCATCCCTTTATCCATCCATCCACTCATCCATCCACTCATCCAGCCATTAACTCGTTTATCCATCCATCCATCAACCCATTCATCCATCCATGCATCCATCCATCCATTTATCCATCCATCCACTCATCCATCCCTCCATCCATCGACCCATTTATCCATTCATCCACTCATCCATCCCTCCATCCAGCCATTAACTCGTTTATCCATCCATCCATCAACTCATTCATCCATCCCTCCACTCATTTATCCATCAACCCATTCATCCATCCCTCCATCCATCAACTCATTCATAAATCCATCCACTCATCCATCCATCCATCCATCAACCCATTTATCCATCCATCCATCCATCCATCAACCCATTTATTCATCCATCCATCCATCCATCCACTCATCCATCCATCCATTTCTGTTTAGTCCTGTACAGTCACAGGGCTGCTGGCTTCAGTTCCAGCTGTTTTTGGCAAAGTTAACCCATCCATCACAGAGCCACACACTGACACACATAGTTCAGTTTATCTGCCATTTGCAGCATGAAAAATTACATTAAAAACAGAAGAAAAGAACTCAAAGTGCATCTTCAACATTTAAAAAGACAAAACACACCAACAAACCTAAAGATACATGGGCACATACTAAAAATGCATAAATACTAAGAAACAATAACAACTCTGTAAAACTAACAGTAAAGGAGTTCACTAAAACAAAAAGATGTCTGTTTGAGGTATTTGGAAGTACATTATTCAAAGTCTTGCATCTTGTGGAGGAATATTCAAGTATGATGAGATGTAGTGCATTTAATAAAGAGACCACTTTCCTGAGAACAGGAGGTCAAACATCTGTGTAGCAGGAGGATCTGGAGAGCCCTTGATGAAGATCTTCTATTAATATAAATCTTTTTGGCTTTTCTTTCACAGAGGTTCCCGGACAAAGAAGTGAGCGATTTTACGATTGCTGTAAGGAGCCGTATCCTGATGTGACCTTCACTGTTGTGATGAGGAGGAGGACGCTGTATTATGGCCTGAACTTCCTCATCCCTTGTGTTCTCATCTCCACCCTTGCACTCCTCGTCTTCCTGTTGCCTGCAGACTCTGGGGAGAAGATCTCTCTTGGTGAGGACTGACCGCTATGTGTGCAACCTTTAATCTGAGGCCACTGAGGGCTGTCTGTAATCCCTGAACTGAGCACCAAACAGGTGACAGTGAATGGAAGATTCAAAAGGAGCCGCCACTAAATTCAGACTTTGAGAGACTGCTGGGGGTCTGGAAGTAGAGATTAAAAAAATACTGGAACATCTTTAGTAACGCAAACAGGTACATTAGTGGCTGCACTGATATGAAGGAAATAAATACAAAAACTTTGATGACACATCTGTTGGAAGACAAGAGACATAAGCATTAGTGACTGTAGCCGTGGATGGGTAAGAATGGGCAGATGAGAAGTCTACAATGAAGAAGGAGCAGAAAACATCCAGAGCAGAATCAACCAACAAAGAAAACATAGGAAGGCTGACTTGGACAAAAATGATGGATCCTTTAACCCAAGACTTTGGTGTACGTCTGGAGTTCCTTGGAGTAATTCTGGACGACAAAATAAGCTGGAAACCACAAATAAAGCAGGTCAGAGCTAAACTTGCTAAAAGCATAGCAGTCTTGGGAAAAACGCGCCATACTTTCACTCACAGAGCACGTTTACTAATATATTCATCCATAATACTACCATATTTACAGTACAGTGTAGAAGTTTGGGGAAATACTTATAAAACAAACCTACAGTGTTTATATATCTTGTAAAAAAAAAGCTGTTGGAATTGTTCATGGAGTGGATTATGGGTCACATACAAACACTCTGTTCTTAAAGTCGGGTTTACTGAAAATATGGGATGTAGTGAAACTGAGAACAGCTCTCGTCATGTACAAAGCCAGATACAACTTACTTCCAATAAACTTACAGCAAATGTTCAAAGACAGAGACGAGAGTTACAATCTAAGAAAAAAACGGAATTTCAAAGAGCAGAGCATTGGAACTACAAAAAAGAAAATGTGTTTATCTACTTGTGGTGTGGATTTATGGAATGGATTGGATGAAGGTTTAAAACAAACCAAAAGTTTACATGTATTCAAAAAAACCTACAATAAGTCACTAATAGTACAGTATAAGGCCAGAAACGATTAATTAAACAAAAACTGTCACTTTGACACAGTTCTAATGCAGAATTGTACCGTGAATGTTTTGCACCTATCTGTAAATAGCAAAACGCATGTTGAATACGCACACCATCAGGTTTTGTAAAAAGGGGTGGGAGCAGACAAGATTTCTCTTCAACCCACTCCTTTTCAAGCACACTGGATTATTTTATGTCCTTTAAACCACTGTGTTGATTTTTCATTTGTTTTGTGTTTGAGATAAACTGACACTGAATCTGTTGAAGGGCTTCTATAACTGTCAGCAGGACTACTGCCCCCATCAAACTGGTCATCTGTCTCAGGTTTGAAGGGTTTCCCCACAGGACAGTGGGGTCCAGATGAAAAATCAAAACACAAAGCAGTTTTACTTAAATAAAACAATTTAGAATAGGATCAAGGCAAAGGAATTAGACACTCACAAATTACAGATGTAGAGAGTGGATATTACTCTACTCGCTGTTTTCTGCAATGATTTGTGATCTTCATTGGTGTCCATGGATTACATGAAATCCTCTCCACCTTTATCCACCTTTGTCATGGTAGGAGAACACCTCAATGGAAGGGCGGGTCATCTGGACCCCACATGATAGCACAAGGGGTAGCAGGTCCTAGAAGGACCCTTCAGAGTCATCTGCTGTTTTTGTGCTGGTGTGTGCAGGCATCACAGTGCTGCTGTCTCTGACCGTCTTCATGCTGCTGGTGGCTGAAATCATGCCGGCCACTTCAGATTCAGTTCCTCTCATAGGTAAGTTCAAGTTTCTTTCAGCACCACACTCATAAAAAGCAGAAAACTCTTTTTTTTAGCCAGTCAAAACTCTTTTTTTTAAAGTTTCCTCTCCATCTTTCTTTAATGAAAAAGAACTAAGTGTTTTTGTAACTGAACCAGCTGATAGTGACTCATTCGGTTAACATCAGATCTTAGGTTTGGAGTTCGAGATATCTGCAGAACAGAACTGTTGTACTTTTACTTCTTTCTCTCCTTTAAATTCAAACGACCATCCCACCAGTGAATTATAAATCAAATCAAACTTGCAGCAGGTCACATGACTTCTATGAAGCATCACACATTTGGATTGAATCATTATTTCTGTTTTCTGGGACATGTGGCCCTTGAACTCCGTGTTGTTTGCATGTGCTACATATGATCATTGCTGTGCACGCTTTCAGCCGTCTTGGATCATTGTGTTGCAGCACAGTACTTTGCTACAACCATGGTGATCGTGGGTCTGTCAGTCATCGCCACTGTTCTGGTTCTGCAGTACCACCATCATGACCCGGATGGAGGACACATGCCTCAGTGGGTCAGTGGCTCCTCCTCTTTCATTGTCCAGTCACATGTTTCTTTGTGTCCCGCCTCCTGAGACAACATTCTCCATGACCGACAGCCAGGAATTCTGACAAACTGCGGTGAACCAATCCGTCCTTTTAAATCCCGGTCCTGTTGATGGTGGCAGTGTCCTCAATGTCCAGGTTTTGTTTTTATATCCAGTGACACATGAAACCGGTGAAATGTTCTTGTATTTAATAATATCAGATCTGTTTTTGGATGAACAGTGGTGGTTTTTATGGACTGCGTTTGCTGATCAGGGTCCCGCTGTCCTTACGTGAGGGTGTATGAGAGAACATTGCAGAAATGGAGAGAGTTTACAGGCAGAAGGAGAAGCAGGCCTTCTCCCTCAACAGTCTACAGAATTCTGCACAGAGATTCGGCCCGTCGCCTGAGGCCCCTGCTCCCACACCAACACAAGTACAATCACTGAGATGTTTAGCATAGAGAGGTTTGCAGGAACTGAAGTCAGGAACTGATTATATTCGTCTATAGTTTCGGCATTTCAGGTAATTCTGAAGAAAAGTTTGTCTACCCCGAGACTGGAAGGTCAGCTACATCAGTAGTTACCATCACCAAGAATGAATGAATGATGGCCACATTAGAAGAACTTTGAGTGTCTGGAAAAGAACAGATAAATCCATCCCATTATTATTATTATTATTATTATTATTATTATTATTATTATTATTATTATTATTATTATTATAAACAACAATAATAAAGCTGTTTGAATTACTTTTTTTATCCTCTCATTTGTAATGGCCTTCCAAAGACTTCTGCCCCCTTCCCACCCCCCACACAAAATGTTGTAGCTCTGCCACTGCCCCAAGCTACCAAAAGTAACAACCTTTCCAGTTCTCTAAACAAGTTTTGTACATACAATATTTACAATCCAAGACAAAGAGTGCAGGAAGGGCAGTGTTCACTGTGCGGAGATGAGCCGCCGCCGCTCCCCAGGAGGGCTGCCGTTTACTGGCAGGAGTTAAGGCGGGGTCAGGCAACACATGACACCATGCTGGACTTTCTGCAGATGGGACCATTGACTGTATATGAAAACTGGACTGAGTGACCCCCCCCCCCCCCTTGTGTTCCAAGCAGGAAGTGGCTCCAAGAAGCCAAGAATCCCATGGACTTCTACTAAAAATTAAACCGCTGTTAGTCGGTCACTCTGCTGGTCAGAATAAAATTCTTGATCTCAACATCTTCTTGCTAATCCTAATATTTTTTTCATGATACATTTTCTTTACCAAAAGTTATTCAAAATATAAACCGACCAATCAGATGCATCAGTGATAGCATGTGGTGCCCGCTGACCCCCACCTTGAATGTTTGATTGACAGATTCTCCCGAGCCCCTTTCAGTGGAAGGGGTGTGGACTTCCAACAAGTTTACTCCTGATTGGCTGCAGTAGTTGCCATAGAAACGATGACTCAGAGCAACCAATCACAAGTGGCGACTGAGCTGGCATCATTTGGTTGGTCATTTTCTATGGGCGACGTCACAGTCAGTCCAGTCTCTTCTACACTCAGTGGAACAGAACCACGGCAGGGTCAGAACAGTTCCCATCAACACCCACACTGCAGAAACAAGCAGCTTTGACGTAGAGGCAGGTCCATCATGGCTGAACGAAGCTGGTCCACGTCACGACAGCAGCACCATGAAAGCGGGTCGTACTCACAGCTGCTCTCTCCTCCTCAGACCCGTGTGGTTCTGCTGAACTGGTGCGCCTGGTTCTTACGCATGCGCCGTCCGGGAGAAGCCAAAGTCCTTCTGGCGTGTCACAACATGGGCAGGCGCCAACGAGGGAGCCTCTCCAGCCTGGAGCTCAGCATTAGCCCTGTGTCTGCCCCCCCCCAGCCACATGTTACCAACGGCAACCTTCTCTATGTGGGCTTTCGAGGGGTGGAGGGGCTGCACTGCGGCTCAGCCACAGATCCAGAGCCCCTCTGTGCACGGTTCATTGAGGAAGACTTTCTGAGAGTGGGAGGTGGGACAAGAAGAAGACGAGGAGGGGTCCTGAATGACTCCGCCCTGGAGGTGGAGCTGCAGCAGATCCTGGAGGAGGTTAGGTTCATTGGTCAGCGTTTCCGCAAGCAGGACCAGGAGAAGGCGGCGTGCAGCGAGTGGAAGTTTGCCGCGGCGGTCATCGACCGCCTCTGCCTGGTGGCCTTCTCCGTCTTCACCATCCTCTGCACCATCGGCATCCTCATGTCTGCCCCCAACTTTGTGGAAGCCATCTCCAAAGACTTCTTCAGCTGAGGAGAGGAGATCTGTCCCCCGGGTGCAACTTTCAGCATGAATGGGGTCGGTGGCGTCAGCTGCAGCCCCCCCCCACAGAAAACTCCCCTCCCTTCATTTCCTCTGAAGATCGTTCAGACTGCTGAAGAGCTCAACCGTTAGGCTGAGGTCAACCTTTTCAAAGAGGAAAGTCTTCAGCTGTGAGCTAAATACTTCTTCTGCAGATCGCAGACCAAGCATTCCTGCAAATGCTCAGACATGAGGATTTTAGCCACAAATTGTAAAAAGGATAAAAAGCTCAAAATCAACTCCTGCTTTTCATGACCTCATGTCTTCACGTTTGGTTGAGGCTCTTCCTCCGTCTGCCATCAGGTCGGTGCACACGTTTCTCCTGCATGGGCCCGTGTTTCCTTTGGTTACCTGTGACGTCCACCTGGAGCCTCCTTCATCAACTGACCTGAACTCTGCTCCAGATCGCATGGAGAGGCTTTTCCTAGTTATTGACTGATTGAACTCCATGCCTCCCTAACCTGTCTTTCCTGTGTAGTCCTGAAATGCTCTTTTAGATTCTTTAAAGATGAAGTCAGACCTTTGCAGAATAAAACCTGATTGTGCTCTGTTCTTGCACAACATGAACACCATCCTTTGAAAAAGGAGCATGTTCCAGATGAGCTGCAATGCTTCCTGTGTTTCAGCTGTGTTTGGATGAAGACTGACCCCCATCCACCCCAGGGCTGAGGATCAGCCAACTTTTAGTCTTTTAATCAGACCAGGACCGAAATTCCTTCATGAAAGAGCCATTCATCACCTTCAGCATTCTAAAAATGTCCTTTTGTAACTGTGAACCTGTCCAGAAGAAGGTGATCACGGCCGTACAGCTAACGGACAATCTCCGACGGATCCTCAACTGACCCATGGAGGCGTCACGTGGGACAGGCTGTTTGGTTCCCTCCACCCAGCTCCATTACCCTCCAGGAATGTTTGTAAGGTTTTGCTGAGTCCATCCACATGCCAATCAAGAAACATTACTTATACCCAAAGAGGAGATCTCAGCGGTTATAAAAAATATAAAACAATAAATGTTAAAGGTTTCTGCACCCTGACCTCCAGTGGTCTTTGGAGGAACTACAACACATGTCAAAGTCAAGGCCCGGGGACCAAATGTGGCCCCCCATGTCATTTCATGTGGCCCATGAGGGCATAAAAGTTTTTAATTTCTTAAAATACTTTTTTTTTTAGTTGATTACATTGTATTTGTGTGTAGCTGCTGTTGTAATTATTCAGTGCTTGCAGGTCTTGTGTGTGTTTGCAGACAAACTGTTGTCATCAAACCATCAGTTGGATGCAGCCTGTTTTGTCCAATGTTACACTATAATCCATGTTCTTTCTAGCTCAGTTTGATGTCATTTGTCTTTATTCACTTGGACAGTCTGATCCTTCATTAATGGAGTTCTGTGGGTTTTAATAAGCAACAAAATGTCAAAGGATTTATGTAGAGTAACAAGTAAACAAATGTTTTCTATGTAACTGTAATTGTTATAGTTAATAAATAATGAGTTATTTAACATTAAGGAGTGGGTACACTTATTTTCCATTACATTTAGTTACATGTATAAGTTATATCTGGCCCTGTGAGGACAGCTTTATGCTGATGTGGCCCTCAGTGAAAATGAGTTTGACCCCCCCTGAACTACAACATTTGGTGTGGACCAGAAAGTGGGGGTTTGCAGACGGGACGCTCTCTCTTTGGCTGTTGACTCTAAGATAGAGAAACGGTCAGTCCAAATGGGGGCAGGAGTGTGTATTAAGCTTTATGAGGGTAAATGTTTGTGAAAATAAAAGGATTTATTTCAGTTTCAATATGAACAGAACAAGCGTAGACAAAAACCCAAACCAACCATCAACACAGAAACAAAATGCATCAAGTCGAAGAAAAATGAAGACGGTAAAAGAATTCAAAGCTATGCAGAGCACCGATGAACCGTCTCTGAAAGATGCAACACTGAACATGACGAGCAAAACAGAACAAAGAAGCCAGCCCCCCCACAGGTTGCCTCACAGAAACAGGTACCGGGTCAGGCCCCCTCCCCTGAGCTCGCGAAGGCGCTGGCAGTGCCGCAGCATGTTCAAGATCCCCTGGAAGCGTTTGTCCACCTTCATCTGGGTAAACTCGCGAATGTCCTCCTCCACCACAAAGAACTGACCTGCAACACACAAACAGCAGCTGCAGTCTGCCCTGACGGATCGGAGACCCACAGATCCCGGCCCGGCCCGGCCCGGCCCCCATTTCCTGCTGGGTCCTACCTTTTTAACAGCAAGGTCCATGCAGTTCTTTAGGTAACATGCTACCTTAGTCACACAACATGCTTCTTAAACCATAGTTTAACCAGAGAGACGCCTGTCTGATGTTTGGGGGTCTTCAGGGAGACGTCCGGGCCTGGACCTTCAGAACTTCTTGAGAAGTTCACTGCAGATGTCCTGAGACGTCCTAACAAGCCCCTCCCACTGTCACATTTGTCAAACTTTCCCATCCACAGGCATCTGCCCCACATAAGTCAAATCCTGCAAGGCCCAGGACTTGAACCAGCAGCCCTCCAGCTGCAGCCCCCCAGTCATCACAGCGTACCTTTGGTCTCTTTGGTCTCCTGGTCCTTGAAGCACTGCTGCAGCTTGCGAGCGTGGTTGCTCAGCGCTTTCACAGGCTGGTGGAGGATCTTGTACTTGGCGGTTGCAGTGGCGTTCATGCTGCTCACCGCCGCGTTCAGCTGCTCGTATGACACGCGGCCTTTCATGTACCTGCGGAGCACAGCGCGGTTACAGCGGCAGAGACGTCCCCGGGGGCGGCGGTGGATGAGACTCACTGAGGGATGCTCTCAAACTCCAGAGTGGTGATGAAGGCCATCTCCTTGGTGAAGTTCCTGCTGGTCTTTTTGGGGTTTCCTGCAGGTGGCGGCTGAATGTCCACACCTTCCTTCGGCTTCATCCCAGCCTCCTTTCCGCTGAGAGAGCACAGAGCAGACAGAAGCTCTCAGCCGTCACTCATACAAGCACTTCTGCACATCACCAAACACCAAGCAGCTTTCTGCAACCTCAAAAAGGTCAACAGATCTCCAAACAAAACTGTCTGTGCGTGTGTGTGTGAGACTTCATGTTGGAAAAGTGCTGAAAGAGCTAGAGAGAAAACATGAAGCAGTCAATGGACGTGTGGCTCACAGCGGCTACACAACTATCTGCCAGTGACTTAAAAGGTAATTTTCTCCAAAGAAAGAGAGCTGACCATGGCCCCTGAGAGAAACCAAGCAACAGGTGACTACGATGACATTAACAAGATTCCAAGCTGCGCTGCACAGTAAACCCTTGTTACGTTCCAAAAAGAACCCGTGATAGGCAAAATCCGTGAAGTAGAAACCTCTTTTTATTTTTACAATTATTACACAACTAAATACTCTATTATACATTAAAAAGAAAGAACAAACCATTTAAAGGCTCAAGCATTTGTTTCACATAGAAAAGTACTTTAGAAACTTTTTTTTTTTTAACAACTAACTTCTGTACTGTATTGTCACGTAATAATTTTAATAATCAATGTGAACAGAAGGCTTCAAATCAGGGAGATTAGCCCCGCCCACCGCGACCTGAGTAAATGGATTTAACGGGAGAAAATTTAAAATGATTATGAAAAAGATACCAAGTAAAGTGGGACTAATATTGACTGAGGTGTGTTTCACTGCTCTTCACACTGAGCCGCTGCATCCTGACTCCTCTGCAGTGTTTTCTCCCTGTGAAGCCGCGGTGCAGCTGTGTTTGTTCTGGAGAAGAACACAGTGATAGGCAGTTGTTGTCGCTCTTTTCTCTATGGGTTTTAGAGAAACTCGATATTTCAAGAGAGTTTGCACTACGTAATGTAAATTTGGCTAGCTGTTTTACATACGTGTACATATTAAACTGCAACGTTACTGACGCACAGGTAGAGAAGAAGCAGAGTGACTTTTTAGCCAATCAGAATGCAGAACACAATGCACTATGCAAATCTGTGAAGTAGTGAAACCGTGAAAAGTAAACCGCGTTATAGCGAGGGATCACTGTATCCCTTTATGGAACAGGTGACCGCTAAGCTAACTTCGATCTTGGAGCTAATGGAAGACTTCCGAAGATTCAGAGCTCAAAACGAGCAACGAGAAAACCGAGTCGACATTCTGGAGAAAAGACTGGACGATGTGGAACAACAAGTAAGGATGAATAATGTCATTCTCACTGGATTACTGATCAAACCTCGAGCAAAGCTGACAGCAGGAGCTAGCACTGCTAATGCTAATAGCAATGCTAGTATTGCTAGCGGTTCTTCTGAAACGGGGAGCGGTGGAGAGTCTCTGGAACACCAAGTGGAATCATTTCTCACATCTAAAGGGATTTCCCTGGATCTCAACACCATGGAGACCTGCCACCTGCTCCCCAGGAGAAAGGAGACGGATAAACCAGCGATCCTCATCAGGTTTGTGAATCACAAACACAAGCTAGCTCTGATGAACCAAAGGAAGAAGCTGAAAGGATCTGCTGCTTATCTCAACCGGTGTGCCTAGGTCAGGTGTACTATGGGAGATTTATTACCCATTCATTCTCTGAAGTAAAAACATTTTCCATCTCCAGGATTTCAGCTCTCTGTTCATCCAAACATCCTGATAAAACACTGAGTAGTTAGGAATATGAAAGATCATAAAATACTTTTTTCTTTGTGTTTATTTGATTCTATTAAAGACATTTTGATTAGAATGACGGTACTGTGATTTAGCTGCAACTTCAGCTGTTTTTGGGGAAAGTCCCGCCCCTTTAACTGTCTCCACCAATCATTCTTGGAGGCTTAATCACATGTCATCAGTCTGACCAATCAGAAGTGGTTAAAGTCTTCACTTCCTTGTTCTGATTCTGCTCATAAAGTCTCTCAGTTCCAACAGAAATACCAGCTAAAGCTCGTCTTTAGCGGTGTAGCTTTCCACAGAATCCGGTATCAGACCGTGGAACAAGAGAACAAAACCATGAAGCTCAGAGAAGAGAGTCTGTCTGCATCACTACATCTCCCATGATGCACTGGGTTAAAGTGACAGCGTCTCAGCGTACAATGAGTCTTAAACCACAACGAACACACATCAAACAGTTTTTAAATCTTTTAACTTAACTTTTATTCCATCTTTTAGAAAAAACAGCTGCAGCTTCCAGCTTTTTCTGCCACAATTATCTCAAAAATGCTGTGAGATCATGGAGGGACTGTAGATCAATACAGACTATGAGCTTTTTCTTTTTTCAATTTTTGGATGCTGGTGTGCCGCAGGATTTTTGTCAAGGTTAAAGTGTGCCGTGGCTCAAAAAAGTTGAAAAACACTGATCTGAACGACCATCTGACCAGGAGGAATGCTGAAATCTCCAAACATGCACGGCTTCTCAGGAAGCAGGAGCAGATTGAGAACACTTGGGTTAAAGGCTGCAGGATTTACGTCAAACCACTCGGTCCACCGGACCGGTCCAAGGTTCTGGTTGTGAACACCATGAAGGACTTCGAGAAGTGTTTGATCACGGTCGTCTGAAACAACATGGAGTAATAAACCAAAGAGCCAAATAATTTCAAGAAATATGACACCTGGATTCATCACTTTCTCCATCGTCTGACGTCACCTGAATAACAGCAGAGAGTTCTGACCTGCAGACAACTTGACCTCAACTTTCACTGAGCTGATATCAGCTGAAGAAGGATATGGACCTGAATCTAATGTCTGCAGACATAACATGGAAGAGACTAGAAACTGTTTAAACCCAGAAGATCAGCTGTTATTCAGCAGAAGAAGAAATGCCAACCTTGGACAATCCACAGATTATGGACCCTTTTTATTTCACAGCATTACTTTATAATGTGCCTGTTAGGTCAAACTTGAGGAAGCTGATGCTTCAAGTGATTTTATTTTAAAAGTAAATAAAAACAGAGAAAAAAAAACACAAAAAGGAGAAAAAAAATCAAATAAAAATCTAAAGTAAAAATGCATTAAGGTATATTCTGTTAAATTTGAGGGAAAATTAATTTTAAGTAGTTAAAAAATTAAAGAGAGGAAAAGGAAAGTTTAAGTCTGTAGTGGGCGCGGTATTAATCAAGGTCCAGCTGTGCGCACCAGGAGCAGTTTGAATGAAATGCATGCGTAACGGCAGATCAGCCAGAGCTTGAGAGCGATCGCCAAACTTGCGATCCATCTTAATGAACTCATCTAAAAATCTAGTTAAAGGCATCGATCCCACGGAGGCAGCCGGTAAGATTTGATCATATGGCGAGGCGTAGTTATTGTGATCCGCTGTGCGCTAAGCGCCGGCTGCGCGCTTCCGCATCAGGTGTCGCGTCAGTGCAAATGTTTGTTTAGTCTACCGTTTATTGTCATTTATTCCATTTATTGTCATTTATTCAAGCACTGCTATTTATGAAATATATGCATTGGTGTATTTTCAATGAATTCCCGTAATTATCAAGTTAACTTTTAACCGATCAATTGTGTAAATCTAATTAATTATGGAGTCATGAAATCGTTTAATTTATTATATGTGTATTTACGTGGTAAATGAGAAATTATGCTTGTTAGGTTTTTCACCACACATATGAAGCTGCATCCTGTGGAAACTCAAGAATTGAATAAATCGAAAACGGAAAGTTGTCTGATTGTGTGATTCTGAAACTCCGTGGATCTTTCCCCTTTAAGTGGTAAATACTGACAGTGCAAAAAAAAAAGCTTACTCAATTATTGAAGCTGATTTTATAAATCTTTTTTGTGAACTCTTTTGCTTTTGGACTATTGGATCATGTTTTTATGATCCTGTCATTGGAGTAACAGGAGTTGGGAAAGCGCTATACAATTTGACTGGAACAATTCATCCGCTGAGCTCATATTATCAACAAGCCAGGAGGCGGTTCTGTTTTTCCTGAAGGTCGTTGTTGTCTGGGTCGTTACACAAGCCTTTGCCCCCACCTGACCGCGCTCTTCCTCCTGGGAATGTGAGGAGGCATGTTGTCCTTCATGTGCTGCACGACCTGCAGAGCCTGCTGGTAGACGTCCTGCAGCTCCTGAAAGAACCCAGACGTGCTTCAGACTTCAGACACATCCCACCCTCACCTCAACGGCTTCAGTCCTTTCATGGAATCTCCTCAACATCCGAAACACCGACTGCACCTTCAGCTTCTTCAGCTGCTGCTTCTGGTCATCAACACACTTTTCTAACTCTTCCAGGAGCCGCTCCAGTCCACAGAGTTCTTGTCCAAATTTCTTCATCTTAATTTGAGGCAGATCTAAATGTAGAGCAGAAGACTCCGGTTGGGTTTGCAGAACACGATGAAGAGGAACTCTCACACTCACGTCCACTCTTACCTACAACCCACAGATCCAGCATCTGCTGCAAGCTCCATATTTTTCCATGAAAGTGTCGACTGATGTCTTCAAGGTCTGACATTTTGCTGAGGAGGTCAGAGCAGCACTTTCAGATGTTTATCAGGAGGTCAGTCGCTGAAAGACAAACACAGCCTTCACCAAACCTCCATGAGGAGCAGCTCAAACGCTCATGTTTCCAACTCTTTGGTTGTTTTTCACTAAACCTCATCAGACAGACACACACGCTCGACTGGACGCAAAAGAATCCTCCCTGGTGGTGACACGTGAGCTTTGGAGGCACATCGCTCAGGTAAGCTTTGAGGGCGTGGCCTCTGACCAGATTTTGTTCAAGACCCACTGTGAGGAAAATGGTGTTCTTGGCGTTTTGAATATGCTTTCTCACAATGGAGGTTATATAGTCCATAGTTTAAGATTAAACTGCATTTCTGAGTATTTCTTTATTCAAATCATTTTGAACCAGGACCAGACCAAAATATACTGTTGGAAAAAAGCCTGTAGTTTATGGAGTCCTATACTGTTCATATTTAAATAAATAAATATTTAATTCAATAAATAAATATGGCCTCATGCAAATACACAATGAACCAATAAATCTGTCATAAATATATAAAAAGATCATGAAATGGTGAAAAAGCTGCACACTAATTTTAAATTAGCAATTATATTATTCAATATATTTCATTTTGCTTTAAAATCCTGTTCATTATTTTAAACAACATTTTAAATATTCATTTTTAATCATGTCGAATATTATTATAATTCTATGTCTTTTTTCAGAAGCTCGTATTTCAAAATCAATATTTTCCAAAGTAGCTTTGTTTTTATTTCATGTTGCTGTTTTTCACAATGGCGTATTTATTTCATGAAGAGCTTTTTCAGCAGAATGACTGTCTGTCAATCAAACTAGACAAGGCGGGGACACTTTTGTGATTGGCTGCTCCTTTACTCAGACATGAGCAGCAGCACCCTGACTACATCCATGAAGATGCTTCAGAAAACGTGACGGAGCAATGCACACCCCTCAACACTAGGGGGAGTATGCACCTCTACACATCTACAGTGTTCCAATAAATTGGGCAGTTTTGGTTCTAAATTTGCGGATAAAAATGGCTTTGGGCGAGTGTGCATAATTCTGGTGATTTTGTGGTCAGTTCGGCAATTTTCTTCTCATGAACATCTAGTAGTGGCCTTAGTTAGCTTCTAAGCTTCTATGACCTGGAGTTCCATAAACTCACCATGCCGCCTGTGGGAGGAGCTACCGCTAATGTTTTTTAGCCTGATAGCCACACGGAGCGGTATCTGTGCCTATCTTAGTAACAATGCATGGATGCACAATGCACACGGAGAATGTTGAGAGATCAGGTTCATTTATTTTGAATAGTTCCACATGATAACAATGTGTCCATGTTTGAGTTCATGACATCATCAGAGAGTCTCTGCTTCAGCTCCTGCAGTCAAAGCACATCTAAATTACGTGTAAATCAGAGCGCCCAGCAAGTGTGTGTGTGAGCGCAAGTTAAGGGTCTGTTGCTCAGTTCCCCGGAAAAGTAATAATAAAAAAAGGTTTCCTCAAAGTACAGAGACTGATTCTTGGGGTCAGCCCTGGCTGCAGAATTGCTCAATCAATCCCGGATCTCCGCTGCGTTTTCCGACCACGGTCAGAAACGTCATCGCAGGAAAGGTTCAACATTTTCCCTGGGAGGGAAAAATAAAACCAGAGGACCTGATTATAATCATGGTCTCAATGAAAATAGAAAAATATCATAAGGTTCAGGAGGCTGAGCAGGTTTGTCCCGCTTTCTGCAGCTGCCTGGTCTGACTGTCGGTCCGCCAGCTCGCCTCTTCCCAGCCGACATGAGGCACGATGTGAGCTCTGTGAACAGCGTTAGAATGAGGAGTGTTTCAACGGACGACTTCATGTGGACGGACCGGAGCTCCTCTGTGGTTTGGTCCACACAAACCCTCAAACTACAAAAACAGAGTCGTCCATGTTTGCATCTTCTGCTGCAGACAGATAGTTTGTCTCTATTTGATCTCTAATGTCAGCAAAGCCGTGCAGATATCACTGAAGAATGTCGTCTCTCTGACTGGGACACCACAGAGCGGGTATCCAGGAATATGAGACGATTTCCATGGATGAGCCAATGAGCGTTTAGATCCCGCCCACTTTCACTGATTGACAGACAGAGTCATTCTGCTGAAAAAGCTCTTCATGAAATAAATCAGTCATTGTGAAAAACAGCAACATGAAATAAAAACAAAGATACTTTGGAAAATATTGATTTTGAAATACGAGCTTCTGAAAAAAGACGTAGAATTATAATAATATTCAA
This sequence comes from Oryzias curvinotus, assembly GCA_023969325.1. Taxonomy (NCBI): domain Eukaryota; kingdom Metazoa; phylum Chordata; class Actinopteri; order Beloniformes; family Adrianichthyidae; genus Oryzias; species Oryzias curvinotus. The sequence goes on from CM043711.1 coordinate 1,164,008, forward strand.
CATGATTAAAAATGAATATTTTAAAATGCTGTTTTAAAATAATGAACAGGTTTTTAAAACAAAATGAAATATATTGAATAATATAACTGCTAATTTAAAATCTGTGTGCAGGTTTTTCACTATTTCATGATCTTTTTATATATTTATGAGAAAATTATTGGTTGATTGTTTATTTGCATGAGGTCATATTTATTTATTTAATTAAATATATATTTATTTAATTATGAACAGTATAGGACTCCATAGTAGTTGAGATGCAGGTGCAGCAATCAGCCAGACCTCCAGCTTCCGGCTCCGCCCCTTTCTGATCCTCCACCTGCAGACCAACAGATCCATGAACGTCTCTGTTTTCCTGGTCTGAGCTGGAATCTGGATCAGAACCGGACAGCTCCAACATTGCTCACCATTTTTGTTGCACTGCTAATGTTAGGCTGGGGCTGTAAGCTAGCAGGAGAGCATGTAAACAGATGCTGGGAAGTGGGGGCGGGTGTGTGTGTGTGTGTGCGTGTGTGTGGGGGGGGGGGGTTCAGCAGGTTAGGATTACCAGTCCCACACACATCTCTGATGAACACCCAGAAACAGTCAGTCACCTATTTTGGAACTGTAATATTAAAAAAACTTTTTGGAAAGACATTTTATAAATTACAAATTAGATTAGTAATATCAGATGGAATTTGAACATATTTCGCGTACATGAAAAAATATAAGATCAAACGTAAAATTGGAAATTAATCTACTTATAATATTTGGTAAATTTCAGATTCACAAATCAAAGTTTTCCTCATCACAACTTTTTTCCCCTGTAATAATTAAAGAATTCGAGTCTTATTTCCATAATATCTCCAAGAGCTTAAACAAAAAGGCCATACATATTTATGAAAACTGTCTTTGAACATTTTCAATGCATAGTAATCTGTTTCTGTAATTTTTCTTTTGTGATACATGTACCATCCATCCCCTGGCATTCTCGTTGCTATGACTTATGTTCTTGTCATACATATTTGTTCTATTTGTTTTGAACAATAAAGTTTAAAAAAAATCTGTTTAAAAAAAATACAGATCATGTCCTCCACCGCGGGAAAACTGCATGTTAAAAACACGTTTTTGTATTGGAGGGGGTCTTTAAGACGCCTAAACTTCCGAGCAGCCGTACGTGTCCCTGAACGCTCCAGTCCAGGACGGTGGGATCCGTCTCACCGACGTGTGAACGCGTTTAAGAGCACAACCAGCCCGTTTCCGGTCGACCCGCGCTGGCCCGGTGTGTGCATGCAGCCTACAGAACCAGAACCGGTTCCGAAGCAGTCCAAATGAAGGCGGACTCACTTGGGTTGTTTCGGCTCCCCTTCTCTTCAACAGTGTCACTGTTCGCGGCGTGTTTGAAATTATCGTACGTCATGCGCATGCGCCGTACCCACGCTGCATTCTCGACGCCTTGGAAAACCAAACGCTTCGAAACAGAAACCGATTATTTATTATATCAAATGCAACTAATCGCTGCTGCACGTCATCCAAATAAACCTCATTTGGTGATTAGCAGTCATTTAGTCGTAAATGAAGGTCCCTGGGGTGGAAGAGAGCTCTCATATATCTGATTATTTCAGCTTTTGACGCTATCAACAGGTAAAATAGTCAAATTTCCGATAGACCCAGAAGTTACCACAGCTCCTTTATCCGGTGTGGGTACCGGATCGACTCGGGCTGCCGGATGTTCTCGACGGTAACACCAGTTGGACAAACTACTTAGCGAGCGATTTAAGTTTTTAAGTTTAGGCGTCTGAAAGACCCACTCCAATACACAGAACGTGGTTTTAACATGTTCCTGTAGCAGTTTTCCCGCGGTGGAGGACATGATCTGTATTTTTAAAAAAAAACCTGCGGTTTTGAGTATTTTTATGATCGTGATGAGTCCGGAGCAGATTTTTTTAAACTTTATTGTTCAAAACAAATATGTATGACAAGAAAGTTAGAAAGCTAAATATTTGCCATAAAGTTAAATTATTTTTTATATTTATATATTTAGCTTTGTAACTAAATATTTAGTTTGTAAACTAAATACATAATTTTATTAAAAATATATTTCGTTTGTAAAATAAATTACCATTAAGTAAATTGCATTTACCTAAATATTTATTTTCAATTTTGTTTAAATGTTCCAATATTACAACAATATTCGTCTCATTGGTCTATACGGATAATTGTAAACAAACATGAAATCATAAAGAACAGGAACTCATAGAATGGAATAGGTCAATTCTAAACTAAACACACTAAACTAAACTAACATCTCTGCCCTTAGACCCTCCTTTCTGTAAGGAAATACCCTTAAAAAATGGTCCCAGAAAAAAAGCAGAAGCCTCAGGGGTGTCCACATGAAGGAGGGTTCCTCCCCCAGGACGGACAGGCAATGAACCAGAACTCCTAGACAATAATTAGTTTATCCAACACCACCACTACATGTTTGAATAGTCCAGCAGATAAACTTCAAGCAGACGGAGTTGGGGTGACGGCTGGGGGCGCCAGACGAGCCAGAGGGGGGGTTCACAGCCAGGTGTAGGTGAAGAGAAGAGGAACACAGCAAGGTACAGGAGCACGGATGAGCCAACTGGAATCTGGAAGCACTCCCACTCCCCAGGAGGGGAAAAAGGGACAATACAGGAATCGCACAGCAAGCAACAGCAACAAACAAATATAGTTATACACATATGTTGGTGTTTTTAACATGTTTTTTGCAGCATTTATCATATAATGGAGGACACAACTACATACACATGTATGTGAAAACTACAACTGTATAAATCCAAATACAGTTGTAGTGAGTGAGAATACATTCCTGGACTCTAATAATCGACTCAAAACACATTTTAAAAGAAATCCACTAGCACCACCAAGTGGTAACCATCAGACTGCAGAGCATTTGAAATTCTCTGCTTCTGAAAACAGACAGGCAGACATTTACCCCTTGTGCTATCCTATGGGGTCCAGATGACCCCCCCCCCCCCTTCCATTGAGGTGTTCTCCTACCATGACAAAGGTGGATAAAGGTGGAGAGGATTTCATGTCATCCATGGACACCAGTGAAGATCACAAATCATTGAAGAACAAAGGTTCAGAGCTCTGTCTAGTGGGTCTAGATGACCCCACTCCCAATGTTAACGTGCCGAGGATAGAACAAGGGTTAAGAGATTTGTGTCTCCAGGAGAGCGAATCATTTCTGCCACTGGATTGGAATGAAAACACCACCCTGCTCAGTAAAAAATGTCAAACCAAGATGTACTTCCTGCGAAGGCTGGCATCTTTTGACACCTTCACCAAGCTTCTCAGGATGTTCTATCAAACAGTCATTGAACGTGCTCTGCTGTACGCTGTGGTGTGCTGGTGCGGCACAAGCAAGAGGAACCTGACCAGACTAAACACGATCATCAGGAGGGCTAGCTCTGTTGTGGGACTGAAGCTGGTCTCAGTGGAGGAGGGGGACGAACAACGAACATTGTCCAGACTTGGGACAGTCATGGTTATGCGGCACGCCCTCTGCATGAGGCCTTCAGTGAGAGGAGCAGCAGCTTCAGCAGCAGACTTTTAACCCTACACTGCGCCATGGAGAGCACCAGAGAGCTTTTACTATATGTTATTTTATTTGATCAGACTGAAATGTTCTGGGAACCTTGATTTTAGGTAATTGTTCATATTTGCTTTTTATCCTTTTAATAATAATAATAATAATGGATTGGATTTTTCTGTGCTTTTCCAGACGCTCAAAGCCCTTACATTGTGTCCGTTATTCATTCATACTCGGTGATGGTAGCTACTGATGTAGCCACAGCTGCCCTGGGGCAGACTGACAGAGGCGTGGCTGCCAGTTTGTGCCCACGGCCCCTCTGACCATCACCGGGATCATTCACACACCAGTGGAGCCACGCTGGAGGCAGGGAGGGAGGGAGAGGTCTTGCCCAAGGACACAACGACATTTTGGCTGGTGGGAGCAGGAATCGAACCGCAGCCGCCTGAGCCACTGTCGTCCCCAAATCTATGTGTATTTTTATTTGTTTTAGGAATGATTGTATTTTTGAGGTGGGGTCAGCTGGCCACTTTTCCTTCAGGATTAATAAAGTCTATCTGCCTGTCCATCCAGATACGGAATATATATATATATATATATATATATATATATATATATATATATATATATATATATATATATATATATATATATATATATATATATATATATCACATCTAGTCCCCACTGCTGTTCTGCATAGGTCTGAACCCCCTCAGCCAAATAATCAACAAGACTGGCTATGGATACCGACTCAGAAATGGGGCCAACATCAGTCACCTCCTCTATATGGATGACATCAAGCTATATGCTAAGAACGAGCGTGACATTGACTCCCTGATCCACACCACCAGGATCTACAGTAATGACATTGGGATGTCATTCGGGCTCGAGAAATGCAGCCGGATGGTGACAAAGAGAGGCAAGGTAGTCCACACAGGGGGGGTCTCACTCCCAGAAGGAACAATAGCAGACATTGAGGACAGTTACAAGTACCTTGGAATTCCCCAGGCAAATGGCAACCTGGAGCAGGCAACAAGGAAAGCTGCAACAGCTAAGTACCTTCAACGAGTAAGGCAAGTCCTGAAAAGCCAGCTCAATGGCAAGAACAAGACCCGGGCAATAAACAGCTACGCACTGCCAGTTATCAGATACCCTGCAGGAATAATAAGATGGCCAAAGGAAGAGATACAGACCACGGATGTTAAAACACGGAAGCTCCTCACCATGCATGGAGGGTTCCATCCCAAATCCACCACTCTGAGACTGTATGCTAGCCGCAAAGAAGGAGGCCGAGGACTAGTGAGCGTAGAAGCCACTATCCAGGATGAAACATCCAAGATGAATGAATACATCAAGCTCAAGGCCCCAACTGACAGTGTGCTCAGTGAATGTCTCAGGCAATGGAGAGCAGAGGATACAGTGCTGGAGGACAGATCCTCATGGGAGGACAAACCCCTGCATGGGATGTACCACCGGACCATAACTGAAGTGGCTGATATCAAGAAGTCCTACCAATGGCTAGAAAGGGCTGGCCTACAGGACAGCACTGAAGCGCTCATCCTGGCAGCTCAGGAACAAGCCCTGAGCACCAGAGCGATAGAGGCTCAGATCTACCACACCAGACAAGACCCAAGGTGTAGATCTACCACACCAGACAAGACCCAAGGTGTAGGCTGTGCAAAGAGGCGCCTGAAACAATCCAGCACATAACTGCAGGGTGTAAGATGCTGGCAGGTAAAGCATACATGGAGCGCCACAATCAAGTGGCTGGAATCATATACAGGACCATGTGTGCAGAATATGGACTGGAAACCCCAAGGTCAAAATGGGAAACACCCCCAAAGGTGGTAGAGAATGAGAGGGCAAAGATCCTGTGGGACTTCCAGATCCAGACTGATAGGATGGTAATGGAGAACCAACCAGACATCGTAGTGGTGGATAAAGAACAGAGGAAAGCCGTTGTGGTGGATGTGGCAGTGCCAAGCGATGGGAACATCAGGAAGAAGGAACATGAGAAACTGGAGAAATACCAGGGACTCAGAGAAGAACTGGACAAAGCCTGGAAAGTGAAGGTGACAGTGGTACCTGTTGTAATTGGAGCACTCGGGGCAGTAACCCCCAAGCTTGAGGAGTGGCTACAACAGATACCTGGAAAGACCTCAGACCTCTCAGTCCAGAAAAGCGCAGTGCTAGGAACAGCTAAGATACTGCAGGACCCTCAAGCTCCTAGACCTCTGGTAGAGGACCCGAGCTTGGAGGAGAAACCACCCGCGGAGGGTGAGAGGGGCGTTTTTTTTTTATATATATATATCTCCCTTCTTTCCTTAGGGCCGAGTGCAGGGGCGGAGCGTGTTGGGCGACAAAAGTGGAGGCTCAATTGGGGCGTGTTCGGATTTAGTTTATATTTTGTTTTTTCCATGTGTGTGCATGCCACAGAGTGGGGTGTTTTCTGGTTTATTTTGGTTGCCAATCTCCTCCATGTGGGTCGGCCCAGCGCTCTGTTGGTAAGCCTCGGGCCCCAAGGGTTTCCTCCCAGGCGAGGGGCAGACGGGGCAGCAGGCAGGCGGGCAGCAGGCGAGCACTAGCAGGCGAGTGACAGGCAGGCAAGGGGCAGGCGAGCGGCAGGTGAGCGGCAGGTGGGTGACAGGCAAGGGGCAGGAAGGCAAGCGGCAGGCAGGTGGGGCAGGCGGGCGGCGGCAAGCATGTGGGGCAGGCGAGTGACAGGCAGGTAAGCGGCAGGCAGGTGCCTGCTGCGTCTGACGGCGTCTCTGGTCAATATGAGCTGGTGGTCAATGTGCTCCACAGAGGGGGGGGCTCGGTAGATTGTCAGAAAGCAGAACTGTGAACAAACGACAGACGTAGAGAGAGAGACAGGTGCAGCGGATTGGAAAACCTACAGTCAGCTGTAATAAACATGGAGGCATTTTCCAGGCTTCAATTCAGATCTGATGAATAAATGTGGAACAGGTTCATCTCACTGTGAGCAGTGGCACAGACCACAGCTGTTTTTGAGTCATTGTTCACACTGTTGTCTGAATAAAACCAGGTTATGTCTGGAACCAGGTTCAGACTTTGAACGAGGTCAATTATTTTTTCAAATAAGTAATGAGTAAAGTCATTTAATTACAAGTAATCTATTACTTTTTAGAAGTAATTTACCCAACACTGCAGCTGAGTATGGAAACTTCAATGAGATATTGTGAGCAGATCTTTGTGAAAACACTCTTAGACGGAGTTTGGAGGGAAAACGCGCAGAAGCTGGAGCTCTGAGCCTCATGTTTCAACAGGAGGAGTCTGCAGGGAAAGACAGCGAGACGCAAAGTAAAGGTTGGTCCAGAGAAAGACAGACATCACTGAGACATGCGGAGCATCTCCTCTGAGGCCAACATAACTTAGATCAGGTTTTTACAAAAAATATGAAACTTGAGTATCTGGTATAAAATCTGCTCTATGATTTGTGATCGGTGAATTATTTAGTAGTCTGAAAGCCCTTCTAACTACGGCGAGGCCGAGGGGGATTGTGAGTCATGTTAATGTAATACCGCTGAACCCTGGGGACAGAGCCGTGGCACAAAGGGTCAATCTTTATGGCACACGTGGCGTCAGGGAAGACATGAAGGTCCTCTGCTGCGGCGTCAATGTCACACAGAGACAGCAGGCTGGAGGCAGCGCGGCAAATCCTGAGCGTCTCCGAGGAATGTGCCGGTGAGGAGTGGACGGGAAAGGATGAGGATGATGCCGATGACAGGAAGACAGAGGGAAGGCGTGCTCTGAGCATACTGAGGGGAATGAAGTATGTTAGAGGATGCAAAAGACAATAGCAGAACCGCTAAAACAGAGTTTGTACTTTGCTAAAACAGACTCAAAGTTGATGGAGCTTCACCAATGTGTCAGCCTGAAAACGGTCCATTAAAGCTCATCTAAAACTCTGACATTAAAGAAGGTGAAACAAAAGGATAGAGCATTCCTGCAGCTACTGCTTGGAACCTTAAAACATCCGGTCAAATATTCACATCCAATCGGTAAGAAATACTAGACTGATGTCTTCAGCAAAAACTGTTTCATGATGTTCATCAACAGGACCTCTTCTCAAAGATGTCTCATGTGAATGAGCTGTTTAGAACAGCTACCAGTTTGGCTGCTGACCATCATAAAGTAATGTTACTGTTGGCCAAACTTAAATATACATTTTCAATGCAGACAGAACCGGCAGGGATGTTACTGAATCCAGGCGTGGGGAACCATCACCAGGCAGATATCCATCTCATTCATCTATAATTCACCAGCAGAATGATCAGATAAAGTCAGAGGGTTGTATGTCACTTGACTCAATCAGGTGAAAGTTTGACAAATGTTTCAGGAAAATATGTATGGTTATAACCCTTGTGCTATCCTATGACCCCCCCCCCCTTCCATTGAGGTGTTCTCCTACCATGACAAAGGTGGATAAAGGTGGAGAGGATTTCATGTAATCCATGGACACCAGTGAAGATCACAAATCATTGAAGAACAAAGGTTCAGAGCTCTGTCTAGTGGGTATAGATGACCCCACTGTCTAGTGGGTCTAGATGACCCCACTCCCAATGTTAACATGCCTAGGATAGAACAAGGGTTAAAAAGAAAATATAAAAGTTTGGTCAGTCATTCATTTTTAGGTACTACATTAAACAAGGGAATAAAGGAAAATCCAACCAAACTACAAAGTAAACAATTATTAGCTTTAATGATCAAATTATAGTATTACCAGAGAATTCTTAAACTTTTTAGCTCATTTTTAGTCCAGAGGTAAACAAGACACATAATGGAAGAGACCCAGTCTGATCAGCGTTTGATCGATTTTAAAAGCGTCTTTTGATCTGTTTTCTCTCTGTCCCAGTTTGTAGAGATAAGTTACGTATGTGGAGGCTTGGAGATACTATTAATCACCTTTTTACCAGTCAAACCTATATCCTCACAATCTGCTACATTGTAACTTTAGTTAACTATTGATATCAGCTCACTTCTATTTGCATCAGAAACAAGAATTAACTTTGGAATCTCTGTGATTGGTGGATTATTTCCTTTCTTGTTTTTCTCTTTGGAATTTCAGCTGCCAAAATAGTAACTGAAGCTGTTTTCTGCTTCATTCAAGTTTTGATCTTTAAATACTCTGGGCTATGCCCCTTTGTCCCACTTTTATGATGTTAAAGATCTCCCAAACTCTCTTCACATTGTTTTTATTTTTGTTCCATAGGTTATTAAAGTACCTTTTTCATTATGCCGTGTTATTTCAGGAATATGGAAGCGATTCTGTAGCATAATTAAATATAAAAGTCAAAAGTAGAAATGCTTTTCCTTTTTTTACTTCAACACCGCTTATTCTGTCACTTAATTAAAAGTAAAATGAAATTGGTTTTTGATATTTCATTTTCAAAAAGTTCTCTGGTAAATGTGTAGCAAAATTCAGAAATGTCCAATTTGACATTTAAAATGGATTAATAGAAATGCTTTTTAATTTTCAAAATGTAGCTGCATCAAATTACTTTGTTGTTTGACAATGTTCGCAGGGTGGATGTCAAAATGCAAATGCAATCCCCTCTTTGCGTTTTTTAAGTATAAAATGAAAAAATTTTGTATTGATTTTTTTCATTAGATTTTTGAGTCATTTGATGCAGTTACATTTTGAAAATTAAAAAGCATTTCTGCTTTTGACTATTATATTTAATTATGCTACAGAATCGCTTCCATACAGTTAGTCTATTTTTGTTTCTTTGGGTCTTCAAAAGGACAAACCCATGTCCCACCTGACAAGTGGCTGCATATCATCTGGAGAAACCTGTATGTACTTTTAATCTCCAGAAAACACGGCTGTGGTTTTGATTTACTGCACTTGCTGATGCAGGAAATAACAAACTTGTTTTTGGCTCTTTGGTTGATGGTCTTCTCTTCTCAGCAGCCAGCAGGACTCTGAGTGTTGAGGAACTTCTCTCAGGTTTAGTTAGAACGTGAATAGAAGTGTAAAGGCGTGACAGAGACAAGTGGGACAAAGAGGTTTAAGGGAGTGCCGCCAGGGAGCAGACGACAGAGAAAAGACGAGAAAATGTCGGCACAGCTCGGACGATGCCGTCAGGGAGCTTCTGTGTGCAGTTTGTCTTTTTCTGCACCTTTTCTTCCTGCAGCACACGTCCAGGTTGGCCTCATGAAGTTTTCTCCAGTGAGGAAGACCTCAGAGTTAGGAATGAAGGTAGATCTGTGGGAGGTTGCACTAAACGTCTTCCATACCCAAACGAATCTGTTTTAGAAACCCTGGTTGTGTCAAGGCTGTTAGTTGACTTTTTTCTATTTTTTTTTTTTTTTAACAATCTGTCATTTTTAAAACATTTATTTTGCATAGAAACTGCTGTGCATGCAAGCAAAGTCCTTGACAGGCCTGGAGTCGGGGTGCATGAGAAATATTAAAAACCTCTTAAGAAAACTTCAATATAGATGAAAATCTAGACATTGGGGAGAAATGTGCAAAAGGCTTTTCAGTGAGACTAAAACAAAGATATTTTTCCATTTATGTCGACAAGCTCAGTCTGCACTTGGCAGTCATTAAAATGGCCTCACAGCTGAGCAGCAGGTATTTCATGGTTGTTGCTAATCTCACTCTACACTTCTTCTCAACTCAACTCAACTCACTTTATTTATAAAGCACTTTATACAGAACAAGGTTCACCAAAGTGCTGAACAACACAAAAATTAATAAAAGCACCTGACAATATAAAGCATAAAAAACATCAAATCGGTCCTGATTCCAACTCAGTTAAAAGCCAAAGTGAAAAAATATGTTTTAAGAGCAGATTTAGAAATACCGAGTGAGTCTATCTGTCTGAGGTTCAGGGGCAATTCGTTCCAGATTTTAGGTCCGAAGACTGAGAAGGCTCGGGGACCTCTCAGTTTTCTCCTGGTCTTCGAGACGACCAGCTGTGTCTGATTTGTTGACCTAAGGGAGCGGGGGGGAGTGTACACCTGAATCAGGTCAGACTGATATTTTGGAGCAAGTTCATGGAGACATTTAAAAACAAACAGGAGAATTTTAAAATCAATGCGTAAGCGAACTGGGAGCCAATGAAGAGATGCTAAAATGGGAGTAATATGTACTTGTTTGCGTATACCAGTTAGAAGACGGGCAGCAGCATTTTGGACTAACTGCAATCGAGCAAGCAATTTCTGGGAAAGCCCAACATAGAGAGCATTACAGTAGTCCAAAGGTGTTGAAATAAAAGCATGGATTAAAATCTCAAAGTCATGGCGAGAGAGGAGAGGTTTAACCTTGGCCAGTTGTCTCAGGTAAAAAAAAAAGTCTGAATACTGGTCATCAGAGTCCAGTCCAGCAGAAATATCTGATTCCAGTTTGAGCCTTTCGATTCTTCTGGAGCAGTAACAGAGACGCCCCATAGGAGCCCCTTAACAGCATTTGGAAGAAGTCACCCACAGCAAGAGGTCACTGAATGTCGATAGAGTCGAAAAACCAGAAAAATTGAGTGTCTGGTGTTTCAGGATGTACACAGCTCTGGCAAAGCCCTGAGATGTCTGGCTTTTGTTCCAACAGAGGCTGGAACTGGAAGCAAAGAAGCAGAGAAGACGATAAGATGTAAAAGCAGCATTTAGGGCGGCTCAGCCAGGAGTCAAGAAACACATGCTGAAGTTGAAGCTCCAGGTAGAGATACAGCTGAAGCTGGACCAGGACCTGAAGCTGGACCAGGACCTGAAGCTGGACCAGGAGCTGATATTTCTTCAAGACTGTTGGAAGACCATTTTAGGTGACTACCTCTAGAAGCTCATCCAGAGAATGCCAAGAGTGAGCAAAGCAGTAATCAAAGCAAAAGGTAGCTACTATGAAGAACCTACAATACGACATATTTCAGTTGTTTCACACTTTTTTTTACATGTAAATAATTCCACATGTGTTCATTCACAGTTTGATGCCTTCAGTGTGAATCTACAATTTTCATAGTCATGAAAGTAAAGAAAACTCTTTGTATGAGAAGGTGTGTCCAAACTTTTGGTCTGTACTGTAGACCAGGACCTGAAGCTGGACCAGGAGCTAAAACCAGAACCGGAACTGAAACTGAAACTCAAGTCACGCTTAAAACTTGCAAAACATAAATTGGTGAATGGCTTCTTCTGGTGTATCCAGCCGCATGGGTGCTGCCTGGGCAGGAAGGGTCCGCTTTCCCGTTCCTTAATGTTAAAAAAACTTTGTCGATCAAATTCAAAGACCAGCTGATCAGATCCATATCCAGAGCACGAAGGGGGCAGAAGTGCAGAAGGATAAAAATGCAGCTCCAGGGCAGACAGGACAAAAGCGTTGGGGGGGGGGGGGGGGGTAGCACAGGAGGAGCGAGAAGAAATGCGACTGTCCTCTGCGAGAGTCAAGCAGGAAACCAACAGTTCCTGTCAAGATCAGCCACAGAAACCAGGTTTTTGAACTCAAGGCCCTCATAGATTCTGGGGCAGAACATAGTCTTATTGATCACCGTCTCATTCAAGAACTCTCTCTTCCTGTTGAAACTCTCGCTAATCCTGTTAAAGCTGCCGGCCTAGGAGGCAAACAACTCACTCGCATAACTAAGCGCACCAGCCCCGTTCTCCTTCTTACCTCGGGTAATCACCGGGAGTACCACCAGTTTTTCATTACACAATGTCAACAGACCCCGATAATCCTGGGGTTCTCCTGGCTCCAGATTCATAATCCTCGCATTGAGTGGAGCTCGCCCCGAATCGCTAACTGGAGTACCTACTGTTTGGCTAATTGTCTCCATTCCGCCTTGCCCATTCCCAACGCTCCTGATTCTGCTCAAGATAAAGAAATCGACTTGTCTAATGTTCCTGCTTGTTATCACGATCTTTGTACAGTTTTCAGTAAAGCTAAGGCTAGTTCACTTCCGCCTCACCGACCTTACGATTGCTCCATTGAGCCGTTAAATGGTGCTCCTCTCCCCAAGGGGAAATTATAAAATCTCTCGGAAAAGGTCGCCATGGAGAACTACATTCAAGAAGCCCTAGCTCAAGGTCACATTCGCCCACATCATCATCTTCTGTCGGCGCAGGATTTTTCTTTGTGGAAAAGAAAGACAAAACGCTATGTCCCTGCTGACTGATTGATTTCCGCGAGTTAAACCAAATAACGGTCAAAGACAAATATTCTCTCCCCTTAATTGATTGCGTGTTTGATTCAGTCCAACAAGCCACGATCTTTACAAAACTCGATCTCCGTAATGCTCCGTAATCACCTCGAGCGTATCCGTGATGGGGATGAATGGAAGACCGCATTCAACACTCCACTAGGCGATTACGAATATCTTGTCATGCCGTTCGGCCTCACTAACGCCCCCGCAGTGTTCCAACGCCTAGTAAATGATGTCCTGATTTCCTTAACAGATTTGTCTTTGTATACTTGGACGACATCCTCATTTACTCCGCCGATTCCTCCCAGCATGAACACCATGTTCGTCTCTCCTTAAAAGGTTATTGGTTAACCAATTATATGTCAAAGCGGATAAGTACGATTCTTCGTTCTTCGCCTTCTTGGAGTACATCATTGAAGCTGGTAACATACTGCTAAGATCGAGGCCCAGTGGGAAGTACCCCAGACCCGTAAAAAGCTCCAACAGTTCGTGGGTTTCGCACATTTTTACCGCCGCTTTATCTGTAACTACAGCAGTATAGCGGCGCCTCTCACTCAACTCACCTCCATCAATAAAACCTACGCTTGGAACCCTGATGCCGATTCTGCATTCAGGAAACTCAAGTCTCTTTTCGTTTCAGCCACTATTCTCATTCAATCAAATATCACCAAGCAATTTGTCGGTGAGGTTGAGGTGGTCAGATTCCAGCGTGGGGGCGGTTCTGTCTCAGTGGGAAGACAGCTCTGGAAAGCTCAAACCATGCGCTTTCTCTTCCCGCAAACTAAGCCCGGCTGAGCAAAACTATGATGTGGGCAACCGTGAGTTACTGGCAATTAAGTTGGCCTTGGAAGAATGGTGCCACTGGCTGGAGGGAGCAAAACAACCATTCATAGTGTGGACGGATCATAAGAATGTTGCCTATCTCCGCAGCGCAAAACGCTTAAACTCCCACCAGGCCCGGTGGTGTTTGTTTTTTGACCATTTTCACTTTACGATCACTTATCGTCCTGGCAGCCATAATGTTAAGCCTGACGCTTTTCCCCGCAAATATTCCACCACTGATTCCAACTCTGACTCGTCCATCCTTCCTACGTCCTGTTTCATTGGAAATCTCACCTTTTTTTTTTTTTTTAACTTGTCCTGTCCAACAGCTGGGCAAACAGATGAGAGCTGAAGGCCTCTTGTGTTGGACATATTTTGCTTTAACAACAGGGGTTATGAATCTATGACAAACCAGAGGAATGTCCGAATAAACCCCTTTTGTAGTTGAGGCCAAACTTTATTAAATTCCATCATGTTTGAAAATCTTTGGTGCTGGACCGGACGGAAAAGGAAAGGAGGGAAGAAGAGAGAGGGATGTTAGAGAGGAGGGGGGATAGGAGGGTGATAATAGGAGGGGGGGGGGGGGTAGAACCATGAAGCAGCCTAAAGCAACAACTATACTGGATGTTTATCATTACGGTAAGGTTCAAGTGTAATACAAATCTCAAAGGGCGGGGCCTGTCCACACACACACTCAGATGTTATAAACACACCTGTTAACTGCAAAGATGTCCACATGTCAACATGAACACAAAACATGCACAAAATACAGATATTATTCACACACGCATACTTATGCCTTTAAACCAACTAGTGTGAAATATTTCATTCATTCAATCATGCAAATTATTAGTGTAAAGGTGAGCTAACACCTGTGCTCAAGTGAGTGTTTATGTTCTTCTAAATGAATGGTGGAATGTGAAAAGAAGGAGGGAGAGTGACCAGCCATCCCCACACCAAGACCCCCGCCGCAGCAGCAGCGGCAGCCAGAACCCCCAACGCCATCCGGCAGCAGGCAGAGAAGAACCACCCCCCGGGCGATCACATCCGCCACCCAGGCCAGGGCCAGCAGGACCACCACGAGGCCCCCAGAGCCAGAGAGCAGGGAGGCACGGGGGGAAGAGAGCGCCGCCCCAGCCCAACCAGGGGAGCAGCCCCCCCGCCGCGCCGGGAGGGCCCAACGCAGGACCCCACCCGAGAGGAGCGCCCACAGCCCCAGACGAGCACCTCGCCACCACCCAGGAGTTCTGGGTATCCCCCCGCCCCAACCCCAGGTACGAGTCAGGACCCCCCAAGGGAGACCCGCTCTGCGCTCCAGGCAGCCACCCACCCGGCCTACGGTTGGTCCAGGAAGGAGCAAGGCAGGGGACAGCCGGCCCTGCCCAGGAGGGGGGCACCCCGGAGAAAAGAGGGGCCCACAAGGGGTGTTGTTAACATGGCCCGACCAGGCTCGGCCACAGTTGGAATGTGGGCAGGGGCCCAGCGCCCAGGGGCAAAAACCCGAACCCATCCCACAGGGAAACGGACACCCCCGGCTAAGGTGTAATGTGAACCCCCTCCCTGCGCGGAGAGAGCCCCATCGGGCCCAGGAAACCGGCACCCAGGGGACACGGCCGCCGCTGCCAAGGGCCCAGTACCCCCCACCAGGGATGAGGTAGGGGACAGATGGACCTTGGACCCACCTTCCTTGTATAATGTGTGTGCGTGTGTTCGTAAGGGTGTATGTGTGCATGTGTGTGTGTTTGTGTTTGAATGTATATTATGAGAAGTAAAAGGTGTGTGTACTAGGGGGGTGCAGTTAAAATTGGTGGGTAGGGCACAGAGAGGACATTCCCTGATTACTCACAGTAATGTCCCCTCTCCCTCCCCACCAAGGGTCCCTAAATGTCTAAGGTGCGGTTAAAATTGGCGGGTAGGGTGCTAGGAGGACATCTACTGCTTGCTGGCAGTGATGTCCAAGCACCCCCCCTACCAAGGGCCCTACATGTCTAAGGTGCAAATAAAACCGAGAGAGGGGGGGCCCATTCCATACGGCAACCATGGGAGGGAGACCACTGACAAGTAGCCCCCCCCCCAAAGCGCATCGCAGGCTAAACCCCCCACCCCCTCACCCTAATATGAGATTATATGAGGAAGGGGGTGAGTTGGGGACAGCTGGCAGACTGTCTCCCGGTGGTCAAACATCCGTCCCCCAGCATAGGGCCCAGGTCCCCAAGCCTCGGGGCCCCATCCCCCGAGGCACCGACGCCCCAGGCCCAGCACGACCCACCCCACACAGAGAGAGAGGAGCCAGAAAGCGCCGCCCCCCCCGGAGCAAGCCCAGGCCCCCGCCCCCAGGCGCCGGCCCCGAGGGAGCTCTGGTCAGGCCCTGACGGGACCAAGGCAGCCAACCGGCCGGGGCAACCGCCGATTGCCACCAGCGGAGACCCCGACCCGTCAAACCCCCAAGGTCCCGTACCCACGGCGCCCCCCCCCCCCCCGGAAAGCCCCCCCACAAGGCAGGGCCGACAGACCCCCCCCACACCCCCCAAGACCCCGCAGCCGCAGCGGGTGACGCCCAGAGCGACCGGGGGCCCCAAGAGGGTTGCCCTGCCCCGCCCCAGAGCTAGGAAAGGGTCGATCCCAGCCCCAGGTGCCGACGGGCAGCCCATCCAGCGCCGCTGGACCCACCCCCCCCGAGCAGGACCCCCCGCCGAACCCCCCCAGCACGGACAAAGAGACCACCCCCCCAAGCAAACGGACCACCACCCAACCCCCCCACCATGCACCCCCCACCGCCAAGCCCAGAAGACCACGCAGCGCCCGAGCCCGCCCCGCCCAGGCACCGGAACCGACCCCCCAACGAATGGGATCCCCACCAGCCCCCACCGGGCAGCAGAGGCCCCGACCCCCACCCCGCACCACGGCAGAAAGGCAGGGAGCAGCGACGACCAGACCCCCCCCCCCCCCCTAAGTCATGGAGTTAACTATGGGAGACCAGAGAGACTGAATTCTTTCCAAGTTACATGAACTTTGGGATGACATTTTTTCCAAGCTGATATGATCAAAAAGCAGATTTCTGTATTGACTTATATTTATATTTTTCTTGTTTTTCCAATTTATTAAGATGGTTTTTTTAGCAATACAAAGAGTTATGAAAATGATATTTAATAATTCTCCTTCTACCTCGATGGCACTCATGTCACCAAGCACGCAAAGTGACGGTGAAGCCGTGATTGAAACCTTAAGCCAGGCTGATAGATCGGCACATACCTGCTGCCAGAGAGCCTGGACAGGCGTGCAGACCCAGAGTGCATGCATGTAACTATCAGGTAGATTACTGTCACAGTGCTCACAAATGTCTGAGTTACTGAGACCCATCTTGAACATCCTCTGTCCAGTGTAGTAAATTCTGTGAAGAGTTTTGAAATGGATTAGCTGCAGATTTGGACTTTTTGTCAGTTTAAAGGTGTTTAGACAAAGTTCTGACCAAAAGTTTTCATCTGTGCTGATGCTCAAATCTGCATCCCATTTTGTTATTGGAAGTGAAATATTATTATCTAAATTACATAAAAGTTTGTATATTTTGGAGAGAGTTTTATTCATTGAGAAATTGATCAGAGTAGTAACTACATCTGGTAGCTTTAAATCGTTGTCTCTGTATTTAAACTTTTTAGTAATACTTGATTTAAGTTGCTGATATTCCAAGAAGTTATTTATTCCATGTTTGTCTTGAAGTTCCTGGGGAGTTATGAATCTTCTGTCAATAATTATATGCTCTAGTTGTTTTATGCCCCCTGCTTGCCAAGCTGGAAAGTGGATAATTTTTTTGTTTATGAGGATGTCTGGGTTGTTCCAGATGGGTGTCATTTTGCACGGTAGAACTGATGATTTTGATATTTTGAGAAATTCCCACCAGGCGGTTAAAGTGGCGTTTATATTAATACTTTTGAAACAATCCTGTTTTTTAACTGTTTGGCTAATAAATGGAAGATCTGACAGGTTGATCTTCCCACATAATGCCTGTTCCAAGTCTAACCATGAGTTGGTTTCTGGATTATTTTTTAACCATTTTAAGATGTATTGTAATCTATTTGCAAGAAAGTATTTGTGGAAATTAGGTAATTCTAATCCTCCACATCTTTTTGCAGATTTTAAAGTTTTTAGACTAATTCTTGCAGGTTTATTGTTCCATAAAAAGCTTGATATGGATGAGTCTAATGTTTTGAACCATTTTAGCGGCGGTTGTGTGGGAATCATTGAGAAGAGATAATTAACTTTGGGTAAGATTTTCATTTTTACCGTGGCTACCTTGCCCATAAGGGACAGAGGCAGGTTGGTCCTGCGTGTTAGATCGTCCTGTATGTTTTTCAGTAACGGGGTGTAGTTTAGCTGCACCAGTTCTGATAGTTTGGGGGAAAAATTGATACCTAGATATTTGATATTTCCTGATTTAACTGGTATTGTGAGTCTTTGCTCCGCATTATTGTTCAGTGGTAATAAAACAGACTTATTCCAATTAATGGAATAGTCTGATATAGAAGAGAATTCATTAATGATTGCTGCCGTTTCATTTACTGAATGTAAATTACTTAAAAACAGTAATATGTCATCTGCATATAGACTAATTTTATGATGGCTGTGTTTGGTTTTAATTCCTTTAATACTCTCATTCTGTCTTATTGCTGCAGCTAGAGGCTCGATAAATATTGCAAAAGAGAGGGGGAGAGTGGGCAACCCTGTCTGGTTCCTCTTCCAAGAAAAAACCTGTTGGAAGTCTGTTTATTAGTTCTAACTGATGCATTGGGGTTGTGATATAATATTTTGATCCATTTGATGAATGCTTCTCCAAAACCAAACTTATGGAGGGCAGCAATAAGGAACTTCCAATTTACTCTGTCAAAAGCTTTTTCAGCATCCAGTGATAGTATGGTCATTTCCTGGTTATTAATGGTGGCAAAGTCTATTATATTAACAAGTCTTCGGAGATTGTCATCCGAGTGTCTGCCTTTGATAAATCCAGTTTGGTCGAAGTCAATTATGTGAGGAGTGATTTTTTCTATTCTCTGTGCTAGTGCTTTGCAGATAATTTTTACATCTGCATTGATTAGAGAAATAGGGCGATAGCTTGAAGGACTATTGGGATCTTTGTCTGGTTTTAGAAGAAGAATTATGTTGGCTGAGTTCATGTTAGGTGGCATTGATTGGCTTTCATTGATATATGTGACCGTTTCATATAACGTTGGTGCCAGCTGTTCCCAGAATTCTTTATAAAACTCAGCAGGAAAGCCGTCAGGCCCTGGCGCTTTACCATTAGGCATAAGTAACAGAGCTTCATGAAGTTCAGACAACGAGAGCGGAGAGTCTAAGTTTGTGATTTGATCCTCATTTAACCTGGGTAGGTTTACATTATTAAGAAATGAGTCAATACTTTGCTCTGACGGGTTGATCTGTGGTGTGTACAAGTTTTTATAAAAGTTTTCAAATGCGTTATTAATTTTGACCGGGTCATGAGTGACATTTTCTGTTTGGTCCGTAATAGAGGTGATTGATGATTTTTCTCTATTAATTTTAAGCTGATTAGCCAGAAATTTGCCAGATTTATTAGAGTTTTCAAATCTTTCAAGTCGAAGCCTTTGTATTTGAAATTGTGTCTGTTTATTAATGATGTCATTTAGCTGCAGCTTTAAATTTTTCAGATCTCCCAGAATGTGTTCCTGTGCAGAAGCAGCATAAGCAGTCTCCAGGGTTTTGATTTTATTTTCTAATTCTAATAAATCTCCTTTCTCTTTGCGTTTTTTGTGCGTTGAATAAGAAATAATTTTCACTCTCATGACTGCCTTTGCTGTTTCCCACAGGATGCACGGTGAGATGTCTGGAGTATTGTTGAATTCTAGGAAGATTGCCCACTCTTTTTTAAAGAATTCAAGAAATTCCTGGTCCTTTAACAGAGATGTATTAAACCTCCAGGTTGTACCTGAGGGTGTCGATATTTCCCTAGAAATATTTACAGAGACTGGTGCATGATCACTGATAATAATCGGATGAATGTTGGAACTTTTAATTTCTTTTAAAAGAGAGTTACTGATTAATAAATAGTCTAAACGGGAGTGTGAGTAGTGAACTGGGGAAAAAAAGGTGAACCCTTTAGTGTTTGGATGACATGAGCGCCACGCGTCGCAGAGACCCAGATCATTCATGTACTGCTGTAGGATACATGCAGAGCGCCATGTACGCTGGTTTGCTGCTATGCTGAGTCTGTCAAGTTCAGGGTCCAAAACAAGGTTGAAGTCTCCTCCTATAATGATTGTGGAGTCAGAGTGAACTGAGAGTGAGGTAAAGAATCTGTGAAAGAAGGAAGAGTCGTCAACATTCGGGCCGTAGACACTGGCTATGCAATAGTCCTTATTCTGAATGGATATATTAATAATTACAAATCTACCTTCTGAGTCAGTAACTGTATCCTTATGAGTAAATGTAACATTTTTATTAATCAGAACAGCAACTCCTCTTTGCTTGGAGTTATAACTAGAAAAATATATGACAGGAAATTTTGAGCTGCACAGGAGGTCCTGAGATTGTGTACATAAATGGGTCTCCTGCAGTAAGGCTATATCTGCTTTAAGATCATCCAGGTGAGATAACACTTTCAATCTCTTTGGCCCAGAGCCAAGCCCACGCACATTCCAGCTAACGATGTTAAGACTGTTCATAACTGCTCTGACCAAGAGAATGTAAGGCTAAATAGAGCGTGTGCCGGTCCATGTGCGTGCCAGCTGATCGATGAAGAAACACCGTGCGTTTGTGTGCGTGAGCGTTTCCTGACTGTGTGAGCTGCATGTTGCATGTGTCCTATATGGGCTTATGTGAGGTGTTTGCGGGATGTCCGCGAGTGTGTGCTGTTTCGCGTGTGCTTGCCCGTGTGCGCGCTTGTCTGCGCGCGCGTTCCGTGCCTTTGGATAATTTACATATGAGGGGGGGAGAGAGGGGGAAACTAAAAAGAAGAAAGAGGTGAAGAAAAACAGAAAGAAACAAACATAACAAGAAAAACAACAGAATCATGAGAGGGGAGAAAACTTAAACTGCTTCAACGAGATGGAGGTGTGGATGATTGATGAGCCGGTTTCATTCATTCAACACGTTTAGCCGCCGTTTCCAGCGCAGCACGGATGTCAGATCTTCAGCAAAGCCAGGGGGTGATCTCCGGGTCTCGGAAGAGCCTTCCATCTACAAAGAGTTTATCCACAGAAATCACAGCTCTGGACCCGTTGGCAAGGTGTTTTTTCCTCAGAGGAAAAAGGATCTTTCGGCGCCGCAGGATCTCAGCCGGAAACTGGTCATTGACACTAAAATGTGTGCCCTTCAGCTCGCGCCCGCGGCTCTTCACCATCTCCTTTTGCTTGTAGTTGTCAAACTTGGCTACAATCGGTCGCGGACGCTGGTTGTCGGACCTTCTTCCTCCGAGCCGGTGCACCCTCTGGAACGCTATCTTCTGCACCTCCTCCTTGGGGAGCTTCAGGTGGGCTTCAATGAAGGATTTCACCGTCGCTTCCGGGTCTTCTCCTGCCTCCTCTGGAACCCCCGCGATCACCAGATTGTCCCTCATGCTCCTCGACTGAAGATCCAGGAGGGTTTCTTTAATCGAGCGGTTTTCTTCAGAAAGGCGAGCGGTGTCACTGCTCAAGGTCTTGACACTTTCTCTGAGGGCCTGATTCTCCGCTGCGAGCTCCTGCACCTGCTGCTGGCTGAACTCCAGAGACTCTCGCAGGCCTTGGAACTCTCTATGGAGGATCTCCAGCAGATTCAAGCGGCCGTCAAGGCTGGAGAGCTTTTTATCAATGGAATCTAAAGCATCGCTGATTCCACTGCCTGGAGAGGAGGCAGCTCCGGGAGAACTTCCTGATCGGACGCGTTTGGAGGAAGGAGTGGTGGTGTTGGACTTCCCCATAACGACGGTATTGTAGCAGTCGTCTATATAATTCTCCAGGTCCTCCAGGCTGTCAAAAGGCTTATTTAACTTTTACAGATGTTAGTTTAACAGCTAATTTGATATGGCGGTAAAATGATATGATAATGAAATGTTTGTTCTGCTACTTACGCACCGCCAAGCTGAGTTGCCACACCGGTCTCGTTGAGTCTCGCGATACTACAGCATCTCGCTCACTACAGCCTCACTACAGAGGCGCCCCGTGTGCCTTCAGTCTTGGAAATCTCACCTGGGAGATCGAGAGCAAATTCCAGCAAGCTCAAGGTGAGATCCCTGCTGGAACTTCCTGTCCTACTGTCACTCTGTATGTCCCTGATTCCCTCAGGTCTGAGGTCATAGCCTGGGGACAAACATCCTGCATCGCCTGCCACAGGGGAGTTTACAGGACCATCCGCCTCCTAAAGCAATGCTTTTTCTGGCCCACTCTGGAACAGGACGTCAGGGAATACACCTCTGCCTGCAGTACCTGCGCCCGTTCTAAGTCTTCCAACAGGCCTCTCTCTGGTCATCTACTGCCTCTATCCACACCCAGCCATCCTTGGTCACTTGCGGTGGATTTCTTACTGGGCTTCAATTGTCGCAAGGCTATACAGAAATTTTCACAGTCATTGACCGTTTTTCAAAAGCCACTCAATTTATTCCCCTGCCACAGTTGCCCTCTGCCATGGAAACTGCCGATGCCCTAGTCCACCATGCTTTCCGCCATTATGGGGTACCCAGCGACATCGTGTCCGACCGCGGACCGCAATTCACATCCCAAGTGTGGAAGGCTTTCTTCTCTGCCCTCGGAGCCACTGTCAGCCTTACCTCCGGGTACCACCCTCAAGCCAATGGACAAACAGAACGGGCTAACCAGGAACTGGAGGCAGCTCTCAGATGTCTGGCGGCACAGAATCATGAGGACTCGTCATCGCATTATTGGTTGGAGCGAATTCTGTCTCGCCAACTGTCTCCAATCTGCTGTCCTATTAGCTCCACTTCTGTCGAAAGTCCTGAATAAGTCGACCTGTCGAACGTTCCTAGCTGCTATTACGATCTCCGCTCCGTTTGCAGTAAGACCAAAGCTGGTTCTTTACCTTCACACCGCCCCTACGACTGCTCGATCACATTATTAGAGGGTGCTCCTCTTCCTAAGGGAAGACTGTTTAACCTCTCGGGTCCGAGAAAGTAGCGATGGAGAAATATATCCAGGAGGCGCTTTCCTCAGGGCACATACGTCCCTCATCTTCTCCTGTCGGTGCTGGGTTCTTCTTCGTCGAGAAGAAAGATAAAACCCTCAGACCCTGCACTGATTATCCTGAGCTCAATCAAATCACTCTAAAAGACAAATACTCGCTCCCCCTCATCTCTTCCGTTTTTGATTCTATCCAGGAAGCCCGCATATTTTCCAAGCTTGACCTACGCAACGCTTACCATCTTGTTCGGATCAAAGGGGGTGACGAATGGAAAACCACATTCAATACCCCTCTCGGTCATTATGAATACCTCATCATGCCATTCGGTTTAACCAATGCACCTGCTATTTTCCAACGTTTAGTTAATGACGTTCTTCGGGATTTCATTAACCGTTTCGTCTTTGTTTATCTTGACGACATTCTCATTTATTCTAAACACCCCGATCAACATCAAGCCCGTGTTTGTCAAGTACTACAATGGTTATCTGAAAATCAGCTTTTCGTCAAAGCAGAGAAGTGTCAGTGCCACTCCACCGTCATTCCATTTCTAGGTTACATCTTTGAAGCCGGCACCATTCGTCCCGACCCTGCTAAAATTGAGGCCGTTTCTTGTGGGGAACCACCTACCACTCATAGGAAGCTACAACAGTTTTTGGGGTTCGCCAATTTCTACAGACGCTTTATAAGAAATTACAGTGCCATTGCTGCCCCCCTGACTCAGCTCACCTCCACTACTCGGTCCTACCAGTGGACTCCCGCTGCTCAGAAAGCCTTTGACACACTCAAAAACCTCTTTGTCTCCGCTCCCATCCTGATCCAACCTGACCCCACCAGACAATTTGTGGTCAAAGTGGACGCATCCGACTCAGGCGTAGGAGCAGTACTTTCTCAGCGCGTCCAAAAAGCTTTCACCCGCTGAACGCAACTACGATGTGGGAAATCGTGAACTGCTAGCAAGAAAACTTGCACTCGAAGAATGGCGTCACTGGCTGGAGGGTGTGGTTCATCTGTTTATAGTGTGGACCGACCACAAAAATCTCTTGTACCTTCGATCAGCCAAAAGACTTAATTCCCGTCAAGCCCGCTGGTGGTTATTCTTTGATCGATTCAACTTCTCTATAACTTACAGACCAGGAAGCTGTAATATCAAGCCAGACGCGCTGTCACGGAAATACTGTTACCTCCGACGACCAGGACCACACCTCTGCTCCCATCATTCCTTCCAACTGCATCATTGACAGCATCACTTGGGGCATTGAAAACAAAATGCTGCAAGCCCAAGGTGAGGAACCCGACCACCCGGATCCCCCTGAAGGTACCCTCTATGTCCCTCAATCCCTCAGGTCTGACACCCTAACATGGGCCCACGCCTCTCGCATAGCCTGCCAGGGCGGGGTAGCCAGGACCCTCAACCTTCTCCAGCGGAGGTTTTACTGGTCCTCCATGTCCAAGGATGTGAAGGAGTACGTTGCCGCCTGTACCACCTTCGCTCGCTCCAAATCCTAAACCTCACCTCCATCAGGCCTCCTACAGCCATTGTCTACTCCCTGCCGCCTGTGGTCTCACATAGCTCTGGATTTTGTCACTGGACTTCCCCCATCTCAGTTCTGCTCTGTTCCTGACGCGACCAGCTTCCACCACTTACCTTCATCACCGCCGTTGCCTCTTAAGGAGCACCTGGACCTCCACTCGATGCCAGTTCGTTGTTCTGCATAGTCTGGCTCGCTCATGTTTCTGTTTTGTTTGCCAAGCTTCGTGTTACTTGTTGCTCCTCTCATCTTTGCCTCAGGAAATATCAACTCTGGATCTCACCTGGTCGCTGTCCTGTGGTTTCACGCCGTCTTACCTCTGGAATCCTGCTGCTGCTCTCCTCCAGCCAGCCGCCGCGCCTCTGTTGGAAAGAAGCCATAACTCACCTTTCTATATAAAGACTTTAAAACTCACCTTGTTGTCCAAGTCTCCTTCTGGGTTACAGCATCTGGGTCGGAATTATTGTCCGACCATGACATCTTTGACTGCATCTAACATTTGACTCAGATTTCTTGATGCAGAACTCTGCAGAAACTTTTAGAAAACTGTTGAAGAAAGTTGGACTGGCTAAAAAGATTCAGACTCCTGATTGACCGGAGGGACTGTGTTTCTCTCAGCCTAGTTCCCTCTGCTAGAAAGTCATCAGTCAGATAGCTAGTTAGCTCTCAGGTTTACCTGTTTGGTAAAACTATAAACCTGCAGCCCCATAGCAGCTGTTCACAAGTTTTCCTTGTTTAAACTGCTTAGGTGGCTTTAAATAGAGTTTTTGGTCACTGGTCTTCAACTATTGTTGGTTTTCTAAACATTTAGTTTTGGAGTCATGTGATCATTTCGGTTTGGTTCGAGGTTTCACACTGGCAGCCTCCGTCTGAGACATTCAACTCTTATCTCTGACATGCAGGTATTGGTTTATCCCCTGGGGGTCGCTCTGATCTCTCAGTCACTGACATACAACACTCATGCAAGCTACCCCCCACCCCAAATAACAATGAGGGGGGCTGTTGTTTTCAGCATGGTGTCCTGAACGGCATCTAACCACAGACACTTCAGCTGCTTCTCACCACCTGAGTCTCTGTCCTCAACAGCTAGGCTGATGAGAACACCACGGGGGGTGGGGGGGGGGGTGGGGGGTTTCCAGTCACCACATGGTTCTATAAGCTTGTGTCAAATCCTTCTTTTAATAATGTTGATAGATCATGAATAATTCAGCATGTTTGTATCCAGATAAATATGAACTTTAGTGAATTTCTGTTCTGCAGTGACGAAACCTGTTCCTGTTATTTACAATTATCCACTTTACCAGTTGGATCCTATAGACAGCTAAAGCATTCATTACTAACATACCTGGAACACATTTACAATTTGCTCTACAGAATATCCTCAAATCAGGTACACGCTGGAAGAAGAAAGGCAGAATCCACTCGGCGTTAAACGCTTTATGATTAAACACATTCAAAGTAAAGGAGAGCTTTTCTGAACAGGCTTTGCCGGGAAAAATACAATCATAACCCTCAAAAACATTGTTATAGTACTTTAATCTTAGACATGTACAGAAAAATCCCAAACCACATGGAGATTAAGATGTGCTGAGTAACTTTAATTAGGTCTGAATCGTACAAAGAGTGACAGCATGTCAGCTTGGTAAACATTCACTTTGACTCTACACAAGATGGAGACGATCGTTTACAGAAGCAGAAAAGGGACACCATGACTTCAACATGTTTAGCTTATAGCACTGTACTATGTTCAAACACTCATGTGGTGGAACATGATGCAGGAACAGATCAAAAACATTCAGGAAGAAGAAAACAAAACAAAGTCCATCAAAACTATTTCAAGAGAAGAAGACGCTCCAGAACTCTAAAGAACCTGCTGGCGTGAAACTCAAACCGTCATGTTGGACTTCCTCAACCACAGAGTTACTCTACTTTTTGTGGATCAAGGCTTCACGTTATGAAGTATTATACCAGGAGGAAGGATTGTGTTGCTGTCACACTGACAGTAACACACCTCCTTCACAGACAGGAACAGTTTGAACTCAGCACAGACACAAAGCCTTGAGACACAGCAGAGGATCAATCCAAACACCTTTAACACGAAAACCTCTTTTAGGATGTGACTGAGAGAAAATCTACAAACCCAGGAACAGAGAAGTTCCAGACATGTCTGAACGTGACAGCCACAGCTTTGGGAGTGTGCAGAGCTACAGTGAGGACCCCAAGATCTACGACCATAATCAAAACTCATCCAGGAGTTCAGCAAAGAAGTAGAAGAAGCTGGAAGGAGCTGCAGACCTCAGCTGCTTTAGTCCAGGTCAAAGTTCAACAGACAGAGACTGAGTTTAGGACAATAATGGATCCATAGCAGAGAGAGCTCAAGAGGAACCCCCTGCTGAGCAACAAGAACACAGAGGAACATCTGGATGACCTGGAAACAGAAGAGGAACTTTGTGGAAGCTCTGCATGCTTTTTATGGTGGCCTGGATGTCCTCCAAGCGTGGACACTGGGCAGCAGGTCTACCTCTGAACGGACCGAGCCAAGGCTCTGAACGGTTCTGCTCCGTTCTTACATCAAACCAGGCTCTGTTTTAGCATGACCAGTGTGGGGGGCAGCGCAACAGACATCTGGAGTTAATGCACCAACACAACCCAAAGGAGGCCATCATGTTGGGAACAACACAATGCTCCCTGAAAGGATCTTTACCAGGAAACTACAACTGACAGACAATGGAAACAGTTCTTTAACCATTCTATACATGAAGAGTCTACATTTACAAAGACAGATATTTACAGCACACAAACATCATTTAAAAGTCTTTACTTCTTCAAATTATTGTTTTAGAAGGAAAATGCTCAGTTCTTTGGTTCAAAAGCATTTAGCTGCTATAAAAATGACAAGTAAAAAAAACAAGTCAGAAGGAAACATTTCTTTTACTTTAGTAAACATCTGTTTAACATGTCTCTTTTCTCCTGCAGATCAACTGACAAGGCAGCTGTTTTTTCTTCCAATCCTGCATTAGAAGATGACACAGATTGTGTGATATTGTGTTGAAGATATTTTGTGTGGGCAGAAAGCTCTTTTTCCAAACCCATTTTTGACAATTTTCTTACTGAAATCACGTGACGTGTCTGATGAAAGCTTATTTTTTAAAAAGCCCAATGTTTCCTCCAAATCTTCACTGACATATTTTTTCCTCCACATGTGTTTACAGTTAGTGCCTGTGCATAAAATTCATGGAGTGTCTTAGCTGGAACAGAGTAGCAAGGTTTGTGTTTGCAGGTGGTTCTGGGATGTGGAAACCGTTGGTGGATGCCAACAACAACAGATTGAATGCAGGAAACAGGAAGTGTGGCAGAACTTTGAGAAGGCAAACATCGTGGAAATGTTTCCTCACGTCTTTAGGAGATTCTCCGTGTTCAGGATGTGGCCACAGGATAACACTGAAGCTCAATTCTTGGTTTCTAAAGCTAAAAGTTAAAAGTCTGCTCTGCAGAGTGGAAACAGCTTAAGGCTCAGTCACATACACCAGTACCAGGGTAGACCTGCAGGGGGTTGCCCCCCTACAGGTTTTTGGGTTTTCCAGGTCCATGAGGGGTCGTGAAGAGGAGCGGCTGCAGGTGCGTCTTTAGGTTCCCCTTAGGCTCGTTCAAGGGACGTAATTAAAATGGAACGTACCATTTTCGTGTGTGTGGTAAGTGTATCGTGAAATATTTGTAAGACTAACGCAAGTTCCACACACCTGTGATATACAGGTGATGTACAGCATCACCTGTACATCACCTGTAATGTGCAGGTGATGCTGTCGTACGGCATCCTCACGCCACACTCTGGTCATTAGTAAGGTGAGTAAGTGGCCGTAGGATGTCCACACAAACTACACTGATTGTCTAATTGCCTCATTTTAACACAGTTTGGAGGGTTGAAAAATCAAAAATTCATCCAACGTGTCTGCATCCCACCAACTTCTGCCTCCCTCCCTTAAGTATAGTTCAAGCGTTCACTACGACCTGTCGCCTGCAGCACGCCTCTAGAAAAATGCACATGAAGATTTTCTCTCGACAGGGTCACTGAGTACTCTACGACCGTCATCGTTTGTGTGGGCCCACTGTGTGCCCAGTGCAGATTTGCCCATTTTCCCCCCCGCAGACAGCCCGTATCCACCCGTAAGGGTAACTGGGACTGAGGCTTTAGGCACGTTTTGGAAAGCATCCAGACACTCCACTTGTCAGAGTCCAAAGTCCCAGAGGGTCGAGGCAGAGTCAGGCAGGTGAAGAACCCAAAAGACTGACAACAGGAACTAATAGGACGCCGTTAAACTGCCAGTTTTCAGCCCTGCTCTGAGGATTTTTTCATGATTCCACCTGAATGATGTTTGCCACTAGCATGGAGAGAACGCTCTTCAGGTGAAGGACTCCATGAAACCAGGAAGCAGCTCAAACACTCAGATTGAACTGCACAGAAGCAACGTCAACACTGAACACAAATCCACAACGCCAGCCTCTTCCAACAAATTCCCACAGTTTTGGGTATTATTGCCATTATGCTCCTTTTTCCAACAATTTCAGCTTTTTTTGGCCAACTTGGTCATTTACCTTGTAAGGTTTTTCCATGATCAATGTGTTTTTCTTTGATTATCTGTCTTCAAATTGTTTGTCTAATTTACATTTAGCCCATTCACTTTAAGGTTTTACCAAGAATTTCAGCCTCCAAGTTTCTTTTAGAGCTGAATCACACATCAGCATCTTCAGCTGTCAGCATTCACACTCACCTTTTGACAGAAAATACATTTTTCCAGTTTGTCTTTTAACATTTTCATTGTTTTTGCTGCATTTGCACTAGTTGTTCATGAACAGATGAGAGAAAACAAGGAATTCATGCTTCGTTTGAAAACTAACTGAAACAAGGTTTAAGGTAGAGGTGCACTGCAGGAATCTGAAAATGCTTGAGAGTGCACATGTGTGTTTTTGTCTGCACAGAAAACAAACAAAGAGAAAACCAGGAATCCATGTAAATATCCCATACGTACTGTTTCATAAAATAAATAACTGCCATTCTGTGTGGTCGAGTTCAGTTGAAGAGTCTTTTTCTCACTCGAGGATCAGTTTGACTGGTTGGAATCCAAACGCCTCGTCGGCTGCTGTCATCCCAGTATATCCAGGTAGACGGGCGTGGCTTTCATCAGAGAAAACAGCGTCTTCTGGATGTCTTTAATGTTGAGCCGCTGCTGTGGCTCCCTCTGCCAGCAGCCCAGCATCATGTCATAGACCTCCTTCGGACAAAGTCTGGGCCGCTCCAGAACTCTGCCCTGAGTGATGCACTCGATCACCTGCAGAGGGAAGAGACACTCTGTAAAACCAGCTGGACCCCAGAGGTGGTCCCTGTCCTCCATTGTGTTCCTGGTTTGGGCTGAGAACACGGAGCAGCTCCGGTACAACAACAGCTCTGGTCTGCTCATTTCAGAGGACTCGTTTGTGGAATCTAAAGCACAAAGGGATTTCAAAACCGTTTGCTGAGTGAACCAGGCTGGCGTATGTGTGGAGTCTGCATGTCCTCCCCGTGCTTTTGAGGGTTCCTCACACATGCTTCACAGGTTCATTTGGTGGTTCTAAACTCTTCCCTAGGTGTGAATGTGTGTGTGGTTCTGTGTTGAACCCTGTCTTTACCCAGCAGTAGCTGAATAGGCTGCTGCAAAACCCTGTGATCACAAATGGGACCAAGTAGTTTAGAAAATAGGTGAATGATCAGTTTAGCTTTTCTTAAGTAAAAAAGTTGTTTTTTTCTTCCAACGTGGCTTTAAAAAGGAAGGCTAGAAGGCTGTAAACTGTGAATGACATTTTGCAGAGCGTCAGTGAGTGTTGCAGAGAACAAATGTGATACTAAAGCTGTGCAGCCCTGATCAGTGAACAGGCTGTGAAGCTTTCTCTGGTTTGCTTTACTTTGTGCGTCAAAGCTCAGACTTTTCTAAATGCGTGCGTGACTTTTGCTGGTACCTCGTTGTTGGAAAGATGAAACCACGGCTGTTTGCCGTAAGTGAAGATTTCCCACAGGATGACTCCAAAGCTCCACACGTCACTCTCTGTGGTGAACTTTCTGTACATGATGCTCTCCGGCGGCATCCAGCGGATTGGTAGCATTGTGTGGCCTCCCACCTGCTCACGCACACACAGACACACACACACACACACACACACACACACACACACACACAGACACACACACCAAACATGAAGGTTAAGTCTTTCGATAAGCTGGGTAGTCTACTGCGGTTACATTTTCCTCTGAGGCAGGAGATGAGGTTGTCATTTTTGAGAGTAAACCAGGAGCACGTCAGACCCTCACGCAGATCACATGTGTGACTGTCAAACAACTCAGACACGCTCAACGTTGTAACAGCAGAGACACGGCCACTCCTCCATTCTCATTGGGGATGTCATTCACCGCCAAACGTGAGCTCAGAGGCAGAAATCATGAGGTGGACAAACAGACTGATAAACTGTGTGAGCATGTCTCAACTTCACAACACAATGCATCTACCATGCACTGACACAGGACACTGTGCATGCACACAACAGTTGTACAGTTTCACCCTGTAGAAATCAGGGGGCTGGACTGTTGAACAGATACAGGAGCAGAGCTGTGTAGATGAGAGGCTGAAGGTCCTCTTCTGGACTCACTGGAACGATAATCTCTGAACTCTCTTTCGTAGGATTCTAAATGCCAAAAGTTGCTCCAACATGGAGGTGTGGTCTTTTGATTGACAGATGAATGTCAAATCCCTAGCAGGAGAAAATAGCCTTACTGAGTGTGTTGTACAACTTGCAAATGTCAAAACCATGTTTCACTTTTGGGAAGGAGGGGTTTTGATGAAGGTAGGCCTCAAATGAGCTCATTAGAAACCATCACATGGTGTCAGAAAGTGGTGGTGTAGGAACCAAAAACGCCGGAGATGGGAGAACATCTAATAAATAAACTTGAAAACAACAAAAACCACAAACTAAAGGAAAAACAAAAAGATGACAAAACAGGTGACATGTCAGGTGTCGGGATCGCCCTCGCACACCTGCCTCAGGATCCAGTCACTCACACCTGTTCTGCGCCCAATTAGACGACCTTTATTCATCCATCACGCCCTCCAGCCATTGTCGGCTTTTCTGCTTCTCTGTGTTTTTGGAAGGATACACTGATCTCTGCTGAAGTTAAGCCAAGCTAAGCCACATAAGCCAAGCCAAGCCCCATTAAGTCAAGCCAAGCCAAGCTTAGCCAAGCCAAGCCAAGGCCCATTAAGTCAAACCAAGCCAAGCCAAGCCCCATTAAGTCAAACCAAGCCAAGCCAAGCCCCATTAAGTCAAACAAAGCCAAGCCAGGCCAAGCCTATTTATGCCAAGTCACCTATTTTCAAGCCAAATCAACTCAAGTCCCTTCAAGCCTAGCCAGGCCAGATCAAATCCTTCTGGATTCCTCCCCTCTACGCCATCGACAAACAGCTCCGGACCTACTGCCCTGCTGCTAGTTGCCTCTTCACCGGATAAGCCATACTCTATTCTACGTTCAACAAACTACTCTACTTTTAACCTAATCCCTGTCTGCTTACACCTGACATGACAAAGAAGAACGGACAACCAGACAGCTATGGATAATCAACCTGAACCTGATGCGACTCTGACAGGGGGACATCAAAACCCAACTTGACTAAAACCATGAAATATTACAAAAAAGCTAACTACAGTGCACAATCCTCACATGTCGGTCATCGTAAAGACACGGGTTGAGTCCAAATTCCTTCACTACTCACTATATAGCGCATTCACCATTTTCTAGTGCTGTTCGAATCTACAATTCTAAAATCCAGAGCTGTAGAAGTTTCCCAGAAGTCTCTGTGAAAAACCAGTGTGCATGGATGCTCACTAGTTTGGTGAATAGAGACCATAATGCATTGCGTCAGAACATTTTTCTACCAAAACCTGTAGTTTTTTTAATAAACCGTCAATGCTTTTATCTTCAGAAGACTCATAAATAATCGTCGCCTAACGCTCATATATCAAGTAGATATTAGATTCATGAAATCGATGACGTCATATCTGCCGTTTAAAAAAAATAATCAAAAAGTAGTGAGCGTGGTGACTGAATTGCTTTTGAAATTCAGGGAACTGCATAGACAGTTTTTTAGCAGTTAGGGGTTAGGGCAGGAATCAGACACAGCCACACTATCCAGTTTTTAAATGTAATTGTTTCAGGCGACCCAGAAACAACCAACCAGAGACAGAAACAAAGATAACAAAATAATAGCCATGAGCCTTCAGAGTGATTCTGTGTGGACCAAATGATATAACATGAATATTTCAGGCGGTATCGTATGCATCCTGCAACAATAAACCGGTGTGCCTCAAACGGGAAAGCAGCTTCAATTGATTATTTCTCCTTTCTAACGTGACTCCCCCCTGTGAGGAGCACGACTGTGACAACAGCCTTATCTGATGGAGCCCCCGCTCACTGAACCTCCAATGACAACACAGACTCAGTGCTCCCCCACAGGACACCCCCTCACTTCACAGGCGTACACAATGCAGCCAGTGCACCGAATTTGAACTGTCCCAAGTGTGGCGTCACGAGCAGTAAGTGTGAGCAACTCTGGGCTTAAGTTGAAGGGCCGTTTTACCAAGATCTAAAAACGATGCCAACTATTCAAACCAGATTTTGGGTTTCTGTTTCTCCTCCCCATGCAGAGAGGTGATCTAGACATGTGAGAAATTCAGGACGAGATTCATTGGTACGTGAGGAGGAATGACGTATTTGTGAGTCATAAATACGTTTATTTTTACTGGTCATAGAAGGAACTGCTGCCCCAAAAGAACAGATTTTTTGAAGGTCTGGGAGCTCTTAGAAAACATGCGTCTGCACCATGAAGATAAGGCAGATAAAGAAGTTTTTCCTTTCTTTGGTCTTACCAGGGCTGTAGTGCTTTTTGCTTTATTTCAGTGTTGTCCTCAGTGTGAAAACTCCTTGGTCTGACTTTCCGTGGCTTCATTTTGCTGTTTGTGTTTAGACTCTCTTACATTTTTCCACTGAGCTGGTTGTAGAACCGGTTCAGGCCTTGAAACCAGAACTTTGGTGTATAGGCCAGAGTAAAGAACTACAGTACTTCACCTTGGTTCTACCATAAATAATTAGCTTTGCCTCATAATAAAAGGCAGACCATAAACATAAGATTGTTTTTCTGTGGAAGAACACGTTTGGAGGAAAAGAACTTCATGGAGCTCAATCAACTCCTCTCTCTTTACTTATGGACTTGGTTCCACACGGAAAACAGGTTCTTTGGAAGAATCCAAGAGAATGAGAGGAGCAAATCCCAACCTGCCTCATGACTATGACAACAGAAATAAAAGACTCAAGATACATTTTTAGAATTTCTTAATATCTGTGATTTTCCTGTGATTAAATTAGACCCTAACAGCAAAATGATTTAAAGAAAAATTCATTCAATTGTTTAAATTTGCCATTCATGTCTATGAGAGAAGCTGCCAAGTGTGTTCTTACCCTGTAATAGTCAGTGCTGTAAATGTCTCTGGACATCCCAAAGTCTCCAATTTTCACCAGCAGACCATTCCCCACCAAGCAGTTCCTGGTTGCCAGATCCCGGTGTACGAAGTGTTGGGATGCCAGGTAGATCATCCCACTTGCAATCTGACTTCCAATGTGGAGCATCTGGGACAGACCTAGCTCCCCGTTGGTCGGCAGAGACTCGCCGTCCACCAGGATCATGGCGTCTGGCCCGTGGGCTCTAGGACACAAACACTGTCAGGAGCTTTCAAATGTTTCAGCCTTTAGAAGTGATCAGAGCGTGGAGGATGGAGGCGGATGCTAAGTAAATGACACATACTTCTTTAGCACTTCACTACCTTCATTAAGAAGCACAAACACTTGAATGGTTTTTTCTTTTCTTGAGTCCAGCAACACATTATTTATTTATTAAATGCTTTGAGTATCCATCAACAAAGTCTCTATTCACTTCAGGGTTCTCCGGCACCAACAAATTTGGTCAGGATACGAGTTTGATGACACAAAATTCTAAATGTGAGAACAGGATGGAAGATCCAACCATGACCCTCAGAAGAGATAATCAACGCTCTAAAGGCCCGTACACGCCGGGACGAATTTCGCGTGCGATATTCGCCGACGTTTGACGCCTCCTGACTAAACAAAGGGCACCAATGTGAGTGTGCACACCGACGCGAAAAAACGCCACGCGTCAAAGTGTCACTTTTTAAAAACGCCTTGGGTTCATTTTTTTGGTTTGACGCACCGCATCGAAAACTATACGACCAATGAGAATGGCGCTTTTGCATCACGTGTCTGGAGCTTCTGAAGTTACAATAAAACACAACATTGGGGGCGCTCAAACACAACACTGCCTTTCTGAGCACACATACCAGCAAAGAAGATAGACGCCAAGTAGCGGCTACACTGCCGCAAAGAAATAATGACGGACATTCTAAAATATCCCCGAAAACGCTCATGATACATTCTCAGCTCTTGTACCAGTCGATAAAACTCACCATGTTCTTCTCTTCTCGTAACTATGGGATGTACCCAAAATCGGCGTCTTTTCCGGCGTCTTTCATCATCAACAGAACAATAATTTCTTCATCATTGGAACTGGAGCTGGAGCTACTGGTGCTTGAAGTATTCCTGTTTTCTTTGTATGATTCTG
The DNA here is from genome assembly GCA_023969325.1 of Oryzias curvinotus. Taxonomy (NCBI): domain Eukaryota; kingdom Metazoa; phylum Chordata; class Actinopteri; order Beloniformes; family Adrianichthyidae; genus Oryzias; species Oryzias curvinotus. The sequence continues at coordinate 1,198,920 of CM043711.1, forward strand.
ACAAGCGCGTAAATACTGGCTCTCTTCTTCTGAGTGAAAACCACCTTGTGTACAGGAGTATTTCTGTTTGACATCAAGCGCCATCTAATGTCAGGGAATGAAATTGCATGTTGGCTCGGCTCATCGTCAGCGAAAATCGCCTGGGTGTGAACACAAAAGGCGTGGCGAACAACGCTGGCGAATATTCGTCCCGGTGTGTACGGGCCTTTAACCAGCAAGGTCAAATATGCCATCTGTCGAAAGCAGAGTTCTGCTTCAAGCCGTATTTCAATCGACGTCTAGTACGTGATGATGTGAAATGCACCAGGGTGTTCCTTTCTGAAGGTTTTATGCAGTCATAGTGGCTGCACTCACCTGAGAAACTTATTGAGATCCCCGTGCTTCATGTACTCAAACACCATGATGAGGGGGTCTCCATCCACACACACTCCATAGAACTTCACAATATGTTCATGCTGGAGGTTGGTCAGCAGCTCAGCCTCACGTTGGAAATCCTTCCTTGCTGCAAGTGTGGGGTCTTTCAGAGTCTGAAAGTGACAAAGTGCTCAGAAACTGCAGCATCAATGCTTGAAGGGCAAAAACCCTTTGAGACACCATAAGTGCCTTGCCAGTTGACTGCAGTCAAGAAAACAGCCCCATCCTTTTGGATGATCTGTTTTTTCATCCAATAGGAGTTTGACACTCAGTAATATGTTCAATAATTTACAACATAAGTAGCAGAAACTATCCTATTTGCCCTGTGAGGAAACAAAGAAGTGCAGAGCCTCTTTTGCAGTGAAAACACAGTTGTGTTACCTTCACAGCCACCAGCATCTTGTCCTTAGTGAGGTTGTAACATTCGGCTAAGAAGACCTTTCCAAAGGCTCCTTCTCCAAGCTCCCTCTTCAAAATGATGTCCCTCTGTTTGATATGCTGAACATCTGAAACACAAAGACGGGAGACCTGAAAAAGAAACCAAACCTCAAATTCTACTGACTTTAACATCAGGGGGAATTTTCCTTCATGCCCTTCCCTCCATACAAGTTACTTTCAGTAACTGTCCCACCATGACAGCTGACTTCACTCTTCAGGCAGCCGTAGTTGTTGGGCTGCAGTTGACCTTCGGTTTGTCATTTAGCAAAAGCAGGAGTTACACATCTTGTCTCCGCTGAAAATATCGTATCAAATCGTCAAAATAAAGTATTTTAATAATGATCTGTCCATCTTTAATACTTCAATAGTCTGGGCATGGGCCAGGTCCTGCTGGAAGATGAAATCTGCATCTCCATCCAGATCCTCAGCAGAAGGAATCATGAAGTCCTCTAGAACTTTCTGCAGTGATTTGGGGTTGGAGAAAGCAGAGTTTACCAACACCAGCGCTGGACATTTCAACCCGTCATGACTGACTGTGGAGATGTCACGCTGGACCTCCTGCAGCTTGGGTTCTGCTCCTCTCCACATTTTGTGTCCTTTTCTGATGTCCGGTCGTCTCTTTTGCTGAAGCATCTTCGGACACATTCAGTCTTTCCATTAGACTTTCCGTTAATCTGTTCTGTGAACCGCCAGCCTCCTAAGCTAGGAACCTTTATGGCTTACCCAGACCATGGAGGGGATCCCTGATGGCTGCAGTCTGAAGTTATCCCCATAGTGAACCAAACTAAGACAATTGAACCTAATGAACTGATTTAATGCCATCTGGGTAACCTGTGCAGGTGCTTTGAGTTCAGTAGATGATTAGTTGGTGAAACTCAGTTTAAATCAGGAGTGTTCAAATCCAGACCTCGAGGGCCGCCTCCTGCTGGTTTTCCAGAAAACCTGCCTCATCTGCTGCCGATCAGGTGTGTTGATCCACTATAAAAACGTTCAACGGCAGGTTGGTTGGACACCCGCAGGCCTGGATTCTGACACCCCTGGTTTCAAACATTCATGCCCTGAAAAATGTGGGCAGATTTCTCTGCAGTGTTGTAATTTTCTGAAATCCTGTGAACACATCATTTTCTACCCTGGCTGTGAGAGCCAAGATCAGGATGAGCAGCTCTGCACGTACTTACATGTGGTTGGTTTGCTGCAGTTGTGTCCATGTTTGAAGTACTGTGGGTTTTCTATGACAGGGATTCTGCTCATTCCGATCGCCACGGCATCTGAACCAAGGTCCACCATGCAGGGGCTGACCGACCCCATGATTGACATGATGAAATGGGCTGGCAGAGTCTTCACCACTCATCCCAGCTGCTGGACCTACAAAAACAAACGATATACTGTCACAGATTACACACAAGCAGATCCATAGTAGGTTCAGTTTTAAGTGCAACAGTTCATGTTTGAGTTTACTGTTGTGTGGATCAGGCAGCCAGGTGGTCTAGGATGGCATCAAACCAACTGAGATAGACTATTTTCCAACTTTCTATGATTTATTTATATTTTCTTCTGTCAGTCTTCTCTGTCTGACATTTCAGCTCAATGGTCGGGACCAGGGCCGGCCAACCCTGGTCCTCAGGAGCCCTAACCCTGCCTGTTGTCCAAGTCTTCCTGGACTGCTTGATGCTGAAAACCTAAACCAGGTCTGTTCAGTCAATCAGGACGTGGAATCACTTGAATCAGGGTGTCAGCAGCAAGGTGCTCAGGGAGAACTGGAAAACAGGTTGGGTCGTGCTTCATCAGGACCAGGGTTAGTGATGGCCAAAGTCTTCCTGCTGCCCTTCAATTCTGATTCATCCACTTACAGACAAATAAACCCATTAACATCTTTACTTTCCTCGTCTGAGCTGGTATCTGACTCAAAACTGTACAGCTGGATAGCTTTGATATTGCTCACCCTTTTTTGCTACGCGAAATGTTAGCCTGGGGTTGTGAGGGGCTGTAAGCTAGCAGGAGAGTGCAAACAAAGGGAATGATCAGCGTGGGGTTACTTCCGAATTTCTGACGAACTCCTGTTGCGCTGCAGAAAATCCGTCTTCAAAACAACACAAGTTTTTTTTAATTTTGGCTAAAATCTGCATAATCATCATGAAAAATCCACCGGGTAGAGTTTTACAATGGCTAGAAATATAGCTGTAGTGGGACTTTAATGCAAACTGCTGGACTGACCTCAGCCTGGACTGATCTAAGATAACTCAGTTCATATCTACGTTTCCTGAAACTGCCTCCTCTGAGCCAAACGAGACGTCTCCTCGTCTCCTCGTCCCCCTCTGAATGCATGGACAGCTGCACGCACCCATCTGTGAGCGTCAGTCAGGATGAGAGCTTGATGTGGTGCTGGAGGATATTTCCTCTGCTGCTGGAGAACAGCAACAACTACAACACTGTGAGTCTGTAACAGGCCAACACAATCAATCCCTTTGACAAATACAAGACGCAACAATAAGGATGCTGTTTCAGATGGCTGCAGCACACTCGGCACTAAATGGATGGAGTTACCACACCAATCCAGCTGCTTCCAACTTTAACATTCTGTTGGTTTTAGGAAATGTACAGAGGGAAAGTGTTCTTAATTTTGTGCTCCAAACCCGTTCTGATCATTCTTCCCAGAGGAAAGAAGTGTTTTACCTTTCATGGTCAACTTTGATCGTTTTCGATACTTGATGAGGAGAAAGAAGACCATCAGCACCGCACAGGCAAACCCTGCCACTCCGACGGCCACAGAAACCTGCAGGTCAGAAACACGCTCAGGACTGGACAGCATGATAACCTCTGCTATGACCTGATGGCTAATGATCTACTTCACATGTGTCAGACTCAAGGCCCGCGGGCGGAATGTGGCCCGCCATGTCATTTTATGTGGCCCGCGAGTAGGGCTGTGACGATGACCTCATCACCGCATCACTGTTCAGCATATGGTCCGTGATTGGAACTAGAATAAACACATTAAACACATTCATCTTTGCTGATAATTGACTTTTTCTGCTAGTCCTGTGTTCAGACTTTCCTTCTTTCTATCAGACTGTTCTCTCCTTCTCTCCCACCACGCCTGTCACTGTCTCTCGTCTGCGCTCTCACTGTCTGCCTCTGCGCTGCAGGCGGCTCCCTCACACACTCAGGAGCGCTTTCAGAAGCACATCCTCATTCTACAACAGAAGTTTCCGTCTTGTGAGGAAATACGACAAATTAACTGCGTTCTAATCATTCATTTCCACTGTATTCATTTCCGTTACAAGCTGCGTGCGTTCCTGAGAGCGCGACACGGCCGCCCGCCGGAGGAGATGGGGGTGTGTTGGGGGGGTTATTACTGTTGTCCTTCACTCTGTAACACCAAACATTAATGCGCGCTGATAGATTTCCATGAATATCGCTACATGTTTTGTTTGGGAACTATTTTGTGCAGCGCAACGTTACGTGTCTGTATGAACAAAGGCGGAGCCTCCTGCCCCGCCTTCTTCATGGGTGTGAGGCTCATGGCTGCCAGAAAGGTGACAAAGTGTCTGCAGTCTGTTTATTACTGGGCAATATACAATATTCTGAGATGATCTTTGTACCAGAGAGCACAGGTGAAGGCTCACCTGCAGCTAGAGAGCAGAAGAATCAACACGCACCCCAACACACATGTGCGCTCCTTCCTCACACAACGCAGCGTGCTGACACAGTCACAGTCATTCTACAACACCCATATAGTTAGTTCATTAGTTAGTTAGGTAGTAGTTAGTTGTTATTTGTTAATAAAGAATACTACGTTGTAATTGTATTTATTTCTGATGCGGCCGCCGGGGGTATTTTTTTGTTTTTGGGGGGGGGGGCTGCGCTTAACCGCGACACCGCGCCCCCTGGTGGATCATCCGACACCGTCACAGCTCCACCCGCGAGAGCATAAGAGTTTTTAATTTCTTAAAATAAAAATTGGTGTGTATTTATTTATATCTAGGGGGAATTAAACAACTAAACATTAGGACTAAACACTGTCCATATAACCTAACCTGACAGAATCTAATTTACATGGATTTATGCTAGCTAGAGTAACAAGCAAACATGTGTTTTCTATGCAGCTGGAATTGACACCCCTGATCTATTTTATTCTATGACAATGTTTTGTTTTACAGTATGTCACCTTGCTGCACCTTCAGCAAACATGTAACTTGGTAACACTCCCTGGTGTGTAAAGGTTGACAAACAGAAACTTCTGCTTTGTGGACTAATTGAATATCAATGCTTTGATTAGTAAAAACAACAGGAAAGCTGCAGACTGACTAAAATCCAAACCCAACTATGTTCTGAATTTAAGTCAAAAGGAAATTCAAAGTTATGACTTTTTCCCACATCACTGAGTGTCTTCGAGGTTTTAGCTCCCACAGAACCTTCTAAAGCAGGGGGGTCAAGCTCATTTTCACCGAGGGCCACATCAGCATAGTGGCTGTCCTCAAAGGGCCAGATGTAACTTATACATGTAACTGTAATGAAAAATAATGTAACTACTCGTTAATGTTAAATAACTCATTTATTTATTTATTATAACTTTTAGAAGTGACAATTCCAGTTGCATAGAAACACATGTTTGCTTGTTACTCTAACATAAATCCTTTTAAATTAGATTCTGTCAGGTTAGGTTATATTGACAGTGTTTAAGTCCTAATGTTTAGTTGCCCAATCCCATATTTCAAGTCCAATTCCCCCTAGATATGAATAAATACACACCCATTTTTATTTTAAGAAATTAAAAACTTTTATGCTCTCGCGGGTAGAGCTGTGACAGTATTGGATTTTTGATCACCGCGGTGATGAACCACCAGGGGGTGCTGTGTCGCGGTTAAGCGCAGCCCCCCCCAAAAAAACCCACACAAAATCCTCCGGCTGGCAGCAGTGTTGCCTGTAAAGCTTGTAAAGGAAATGAATAATTAGAACGCGGTAAATTTGTCATATTTCCTCGCGAGACGGAAACTTCTGTTGTAGAATGAGGATGTGCTTCTGAAAGCGCTCCTGAGTGTGTGAGGGAGCCGCCTGCAGCAGAGGCAGACAGTGAGAGCGCAGACGAGAGACAGTGACAGGCGCAGTGGGAGAGAAGGAGAGAACAGTCTGATAGAAAGAAGGAAAGTCTGAACACAGGACTAGCAGAAAAAGTCAATTATCAGCAAAGATGAATGTGTTTAATGTGTTTATTCTAGTTCCAATCATGCACCACATGCTGAACAGTGCGGTGATGCGGTGATGCGGTGATGAGGTCATCGTCACAGCCCTACTCGTGGGCCACATAAAATGACATGGCGGGCCACATTCCGCCCGCGGGCCTTGAGTCTGACACATGTTCTAAAGCAACAGTCTCGGGTTTGGAACCAGTGGTTCTGACAGCTATGAGATTTCTTCTGACTGGTGTGCTGCATAGAGCCAAATATTGACTATGCTAAAGCTGTAAAAACAATGTCCTCCCTTCAGAGATGGCAGAGACGGGAACTGTTGTTAGAGCCACTGACCCTCAAAGGATCTTCTTGGGGTTCTTTGGTCTCAGAAATTGGAGGAACTGGGGAGCTGGAAACTGTAACTGGAAAACACAAGCGTTCATCATTAGACACTCTGATGTGAAAACAGACTGTCATCAACAAACATTCTCACCTTCTCTGTTCTGAAATGAGACCAGGAAGGGAAAAAAAACCCCACATTTCCCCTTTTTAAAATGTTGTTGATTAAAAGAGGAAAATGTGAGAACCAGCTGCAGCTTAGAGACCACCTACCTGCAGGTTTCACACCAGACTTTAAGGCGTTGCGTAATCATAGAGCCTTGCAGGGCCTCTGTATCAGACTGACTTCAAACTGTGAGCAGCTTTCTTATGTTTAGTCTTTAACAATAAAAAATAGTTTTTACACAAGAACCAATGAAGGTAGCTTTGATCAGATTCTTTCCATTTTTTTATCTCGTTTTCTGTATTTGATGTTGATGTGTGGTGGTGATGGTGGGGGGTTAAACAGATACACTAAAATGTGTGTCGATTTAGTACAATCCCTTGATGCTGACAAACGATAAAGAAGAGGAGACGCATTTCTTCAGAAAAAGGTTTACTGTAAAAAATATGGTGTCCTTTTTATCCACATTCTTCAGAACGTGAATGTTTAATCAGTTTTATTTGTCAATGATTCGATTCAGAACTGTAGAGAATTTCTTCACCACAAATTCCCAGATGAGCACCTGTGAAGTAGGTTCCAGCAGGCAGGTTGGCGTTCAGTGCACTGTTCCTACCCTCCATCATTTATGTAGGTTTCATCTGTTCCTACAGCACACAGACGGCGTGGGGGAAGAGCAGCTTTGGCCAACTTCATACAGTATTAGGGTTGTTTTTGGTTTGTTTTCTTACATGCAAGCATGTCAGATCTAAAACCTAAATCTGCCACAATATCAATCGAAAGAGTCACTTACAGAAAGGAGAGTCCGTGGGCGGATCTGTGGGACGAACAGAAGAGAAAAACACAGTGAAACTGACAACTACCAACATTAAAACATGCCGAGTTGGCGTTTTCATAAAGAAAAAGAAAAATTCAGCGTTCAACAATATTTAAAAGGCCTATCTCATTAAAAATCATTTTTAAAGTGTATTAGAATGTTAATTCTCCAAAGAAAAACCTCAAAGCCGTATTTTGATCCGTTTACACATCTCTAAGCATTCCTCTAGAAAGCACCAGCCCCTCCCAACCCACCAAAACAAGCAGGTTCTCACAATGTGACATCACAAAGTGAGGGACCGCCCCTTCCAGGAGGAGTCTGCGCTGACAGCACCGCCCACAGGCTAACACACACGCCCACTTTCTCCAGTGATTGGCAAAACACTTTCCTTCATATGCACAATCTGCAGATGCATCTTTACAAAAGTTTGAATGCTGGTTTTCGTGGGTGAGATGCAGACACTCTGAGCATTCTATGATGACGTCATTGAATGGGCGGCACCCACAATGAGTGAAAGGCGGAGCCTCTGAGGACTTGTCTAAAATCGAGACCTCGTTTTAGACGAGAAGGAAAATGAGCTGCGAAAATAACTTAAATTTGATCAAAAATGCAATCTTTAGTGTGCCCTGGGTATATACGTATATAATCATATATATATATATTGTTTACTCTGAAAGGCTTAAGAATAGCATGGTGTAGGCCTTTTGAAGAAATTCTGAAGAAAATAAAATGTTTATTTGTAAGTTTTAATGGAAATGGACTCCTAATGGCGTTGTGTTTTGGTTGGAAGAATTCACATACCATGAAGACTAACCACAGCTCTCTATCTTCATCATCACATCTGCACTTTTTCAAAACTTCTTTTAGACAACGAGCTCACCTCAAACAGGAAGTGAAGGCAAACACAGTCAAATCCATACACTCCACATTTCAATCCCTAAAAACTTATCAAGAAATAATTCCTCAAAATTGGGAATTTTATGGAACTAATCAAATGAATGTATACTAAAATATACAACTTTTTTAAATGAGATTTATTTCTGTTTGAAAAACTGCTTTTCTGTTGGATCTAGAAAGGAGCGGACATCAACCACCCACCCTCAGGCTTACCTTCCATGAAGAAGCCGTACACGGTCCTGTTGGCCACCCCCAGCTCGTTGGTTGCCATCAAAGTGTAGTTGCCATTATTGTGGTGAGTTGGGTTCTTAAAATTGAGGCATCCTTCTATATAATCAAGGTACGTTTCCATGTCAGGGCGAACATATTCTGTGTGGGAAATTTCCTGAAGGGAGAAAATCAGAAGAAACCAGTCTCTTCATGACAACGGACATTTTTCAAGATTTTCCCATTTTTGAAATGTTAACATGAGTGGCTTAATGAGCAGATTCTGTCCAAGACAACCAAAGAAAAACAGAGGTTCTTTAGAGCTTAGCTTTGAACTACGTTAGACTTCTGCTGTATGTTTTATTCGTATCATTTCAGTTATCGCGGTGCTTCATGTATCTCTTTCACTAATACTTACCATCTGTGACATGAGTCTGATTTTAGTAGCATTCTGTCCCGCAGCAGTTCTGGACCGAAAGACCAGAAGGTTTTCTTCGTGTGCTTTGAGCGAAAATGTAACCCTCGATCGCCACAAACTCAAAAACTACAATTTGCCTAAACTTTGTGAACGACACCCCCACCCCCACCCAGAAAAAAACAAAAACTGATGATGTCACAATGGGTGAAACCAGGGCTCGAAAAAAAAAATCCACTAACAAAACCAAAACACACGTGTCGGAATATCCTACGTTTTAAAAATATTATGGGATGTGTGAAATTTAAAACTTGACAATTTTCACATTTTCCCACAGTATGGGAACAACAACGGGAGGGACGTTTGTTTGAGTGATCTTCACAAAATTCACCAAAAAATGGCACCAGGGTGAAATCTAAAACCATAACCACAGTTCAGTTGACCTTCCCCCCAAAAAAAATCCCATTTAAAAGCATCTACAGATTGAAACTCTGAAGGATTTTAACTCCTCCAGCATCAGCATGAGCTCATTTGAAGGCTGGCGTTTGCATTCTGAGGAAAAAGCATGAACACACAGTAGAAGATCAGAATGGAGGGAACGGCACCTGATTGTTGTGGAACCATTTTAGAGTTGGGTGGGGGAAACCTCGCACAGTGAACTCGATGCAAGTGTCATGGCGACGCTCTGGCTTCATCAGGTTCACAACCGAAGGTGGAACTGAGAAGAAGAGAGATTCGGTTCATTCCAAACAAGTCGGTAAGGTCAAACAAGTTTAGTCCAGAGACATACTCTGTTTTCTCTGGCGTTCAAACTCATTAAAGGTAAGTGCAGAGAAGATAAGGTAACTTTGCCTGTTTTCTCCTCTTCCTTTGGTCAGTGTTTACCTCACAGACTTCTGGTGTCATAGTCAAGAAAACATTCCGGTAAAGTCTATGTTCTTAGACTAAAGGACTCATTCAGATGAATCATGAGAAGTTTTCTTATTTGAATGACAAAGATCTAATTGATTCAGACTAAAAAAACAAATCTTTTTTTTTTAATAAAGGTGTTTAAGAGTCCAAAATATTTGGACAGAGATCAGAAATATTACAAGGCGCTCCTGGTTATTTTTTTGCTACAATAAAGTTAACTGGTTCTGAAGTTTAATAACACCTTTTATACCACGGTCTGGGTGAATACTCGATTCTGATTGGCTGCTGGGTGTGCATTAAAACCTGATTACCGCACGGTGAAAGAAGAAGTTCCGGTCAGCTAGCTTAAATGTTTTGTATCACTGCGCCGGCTTCTTTAAAACTACCTTTTGCTTCATTATGTGGACAAAAACAAAACAGAGGAGAACTTTCTCTCTGATGCTTTATTCAACCCACTGGAAAGATCAGCATATATATATTGCAGAATCTTGACTGGAGCGGGGGTGCGGCGCGGGTTGATGGCCTTCGAGGTGTGCATTATAACTTTTTAACGCACTTCGCAGAAGCTTCGCGTCGGACGGTTCAGGCTACCAAGGCGTGGGTTAAAAAGTAATAATACACACTTCGCCGGCCATTAACCCTTACATACACAAACACAGACATAATTCCTCTATTTCTGAATAACAACTGCAGCCTTGGGGTTTGATGGATCTGAGGCCGTTTATTACTTTATTACTTGCAAAGCACTTCAGACAGAATTTGAGGTAAAGCTGGAATGGAAAAACAGACTCCTTAAAGTCAATGAAGACCTCCAGCCTGTTCCATCTAGAAAAACAAAGAAACAGAGTTGATGGGAAAAAAGAAAAAAAAGAAGAACCCCAACACTCTCCACAACACTAGAACAATGCTTTACTACTTTACTTTACGGACAGTTTTGCCTCAAAAGGTTGTGCAACAAATTATGAAGTTATGGGTTCCATCATTCAACTATTTCATTAGTTTGTTTTTTAAAATAATTCTGACAACAACTCAAAAGTAATGGCTGATTTTGATTATTTAATTTTCAATAAATGTTAATTTATTGTTACTTTTGAACGATTCAAGTCATTTCAGTGAGCATTGTGGACTTTCTTTCTTTAACTATCAACATTTTTGTCCACCACTGTAGGTGTCCAACCTTTCCTTTATGTTGCATGGTTTGTTCTGTTTAAAGAGTTTAGTGTTATGTTAAAAAAAATCTTTATCAAGTTTTAGTTACCTTTAAGGTCAGAACATTATTAGTCATTTGTGTTGTTCTTGATGAGATCGTCCAGGTCACTTTTTGTTTTTCCAGGTATGTCACATTGTTGTTCTGTTCTTAAGAATCCTCATCCAGATTCATGATAAAGTATTTAAAGGTTTGTATCTGCCTCCCACCAGTTCTTCTGAACCCAAGTCCTCATTTGATCCATCCATCCTTTCTGTTCATCCAGCCTGTACTCCCTCCTTCCGTCCCTCCATCCATCCAACCATTCAACCATCCACTGTCAGGCACATTCTCGGGAGACACAGACCATCTTAACTTTGAGTTTCTCCTGAAAGGCTGAGATCCACATGCTCTAAGACAGATCTCATCCACTCTGTGAAGGAAACTTATCAGTATTTCAATCTGTTTTCATAATCCACATTTTACTGCAATAGCTGAAGGTAAAAACAGAACAAATGCTTAACTAAAAGCTTGGTTTCTAACTTAACCTTCTTCAAAAAAAAAAAAGTCGGCATTACTTTAGACGCCAGGGCAGTCTGTCAGTCAGTCTTACACTCCAGCCATTCTTCCAATTGGAAGTCATACTTTGAGGATGCCAAAAGAACCACTTCTAGAAATGTCCGACGAAGGATCCTGAGGCTCCCAAAGCCATTTTGGCCCTTCTAAAATGACCCCATTTGTCAGGTACAGATGCCCCTTGACCCAAAAGGTTCTGCCATGCATCATGAATGGCAATGACAGTGAGTTAAAACTCAGACTAGACGTCCTTGTCATTGGTAGAATGAACAAGTACAGGTGTACGTGGAGTTTGTGAACGTGGGTCTTGTGTTGTACAACTTACAGTGAACAGTTAGCTGAATTGTTGCGTTGCTCATGCCCACTTCATTGGTGGCGGTGCAGTTCAGCATGAAGTTGTTGTCGTCTCTGCTCATGTTGAGGAGTTTTATGATGATGGATTGGATCCCATTTTTGTACACCTTGTCCTGGAAGGACAAGTGGATCTTTCAGCGGTCCTAGTTGCTGACTCGTTTCAGTAAATGAAGGTAAAGGTTTGTGTAGTTGACAATGGTCGACTATACAACTAGTTTTAGCAATCACAGTTGAAAATATCTGCAGCTTTCAGCTAAATTCATTGTGCATCCATACAATTTTACAAATGTGAACATAAGATACATTTAAACAACAATTTATAACACTAAATCAATATGGAAAACCTATGGTGCCTCTCCATCCAATTAATCAATTAAATAAAGCATTCTACTGTGTCTCTCTGGAAAATAAAACTCGATATCTTTTGCAACTACATTGTGACTGATGCTAGCAGATGCTTGAATTATTCATAAAGGTATTTCCAGCAGTGTCCAAGTATCAGGTGTGGGGTTCATCCCTGCTCTGAATGAAGCAGAGGTTGTTGTACCTCCTGCGTATTGATGGAGTGCAAACCGTTGACAGGCCAGTCCATTTTAGGCAGCGGGGATCCAGAACCATTACAGATCACAGTCACCTGAGCTCCTTCAACCACTGTTATGTTGCTGTGGCTGACTCTGACCATTGGCAGCTCTGAAACAGAGAAAAAGCTGTTGATCCTTCAGAGACCCTAGTGTCCAAGTGTCAACACATAGAGGATGACCCTAAGAACATGGGCATCCATTCAGGAGGCACCGTCAGTTCACACAACAGAGGAGATTCAAGGAGCTTTAAGGAGCTTGAAGAGATTAGCCATGACTCATTTCCCAAAGTTAACTCTTTTTACCCCCAGGGGGCATCAACATCTTCGTCTTTTTTTCGTATCTCTTTATTGTTATTGTTGTTGATATTACACAACAATGGTGAATAAATAATGGCTAGTTAGCAGTGGAATCTAGTCACACACTCATATGAATATGACCTGGACACACAACAAAATGATCATGAAACACATAGAGAAAGGCTTCAAACTGAAAAAGGATCACAATAAATATTAACATACTGTACATTCATTCACACAGTACTGAAATGACAACATCGGTTGATCATTTTACATTTTTCTAGCAGAATTAATAGGTCTGATTTCAAGAAAAAAGATCCCTCAGTGCACAAAGACTCAGTTCTTATTTGGTTATTTTTATTTGGTGAAGTTTTATTGGTAATTGTGCATTTTATTGGGTATGTTTTTGCTCTTTTATTTCTGTATTCATATAACCTGGCAGAGGTGTGTGTTGATGACAAGTGAGTATGTTGTTTTGTTCTGTTCTAAGTACTTGCTAGAAGCTAGTTGTGTTTTGAATCAGTGTCATGATTGTTCTCCAGCCTTACGATGCTAATTAGTAATACTCATCAGCTGTGACACCTCCTATCTATTCTGCCTCTGGCTGTTCTCTGGTCCCAGAGTGTATTGAGCCACAGCCCTCAGCCCTCAGCCCTCAGCCCTCAGCCCTCAGCCCTCAGCCCTCAGCCCTCAGCCCTCAGCCCTCAGCCCTCAGCCCTCAGCCCTCAGCCCTCAGCCCTCCGCCCTCAGCCCTCAGCCCTCAGCCCTCAGCCCTCAGCCCTCAGCCCTCAGCCCTCCGCCCTCAGCCCTCAGCCCTCAGCCCTCAGCCCTCAGCCCTCAGCCCTCAGCCCTCAGCCCTCAGCCCTCAGCTCCAGCATTATGTCCTGTTGACGATTTTCACCTGTTTTTGGACCTGATCTGAGTTTTGCCCTGTTCCCCTACTTGATGGTATCTTCTGCATTAGATTCCCTGTGGATGGCTGGTTTCTGACCTGCTGGGGATCTTGTTGCCTGCCTTCCTTTTAGTATTTACCATATCTATTAAAGTGCCAATATCATGCAAAATCCACATTTTTTAAGCTTTTAAGTGTATTAAAATGTTTATTCCTTATAAAAAGACAACCCCAAAGCGCCCACACGGAGCGAAAGGCGGTACCCTAGAGATCGAATCGCCTTACTTCTTACTTACTGTGAAAATAACTGTTTCATTAAAAAATCGTTTTGTGGTGTGCCAAAGTTAATTTATGATCATATATGGATATAGTTTACTCTGGAAGGCTTAAGAAAAGAAGGATTTAGACCAGAAATGTCCAAATCCAGGCCTGGAGGGCCGGCGTCCTACATGTTTCCAACCAACCAGCCATTGAAGCTCCTTATTGGCTAAACACACCTGATCCAGGTAATCAGCAGCAGACGAGGAAGGATTTCTGGAAAACCAGCAGGAGGGCCTGGATCTGGTCTGATATAGACTCTTTAAAACCTTTATCTTATTTAGTTTTTCTCATAATTTGGGTTTCATCCTAATTGTGGGGTTTGATGTTATATTTCCTTTTTGGCAGAAAACCACTCAATACAAAAGAATAAGCATCTTCAATCCCAAAGTTTGTCGTGTTTCTGTGTCTAGTGGCTACGCTGCTGTTGTGAAGTGATACCAGCCCTAAAGCAATGCTCTGGCTGACACTCCAGGTTGAGAGCTGTGATGAACCTGAACATGTTTAAATCTTCATCACTCAGTTTATTCTCTTTAGAATCTGATGTTTTTCTGAGTGTAAAGCACTCTGCTTCATATTTCTTTTGGCTTTACTGAGCTTCCTCGGGAAGCAGAAGTCTTCTGTTGACATCCCTTGGACAGAGTTCTTTGAGCACTAGCCACATGCACCCGTGCACTGATTGGGCTGTTTGGGTCTGTAGAGGGTCGGTCCGTTCTATCATCATTAAAACATTAGATAGACCATTGTTATCTGAACATATCCGATCTGTAAGTATGGATTTAATAAACCTTTGAGAATTAGAAAATGATATCACACCTGTGAATGTCATTCTGCTTTCAGTAGAAATAAAAAGAGAAGTGAAACTTATACTTTTAACCTAACTTTTAGCCTCAAGCACAGACGTAAACTTACCGCAGTCACTGACATTCATGTCCTGAAGCAACATTCTTGTGTCGTTAAAGGTACAGTACAACTGTTGGCTGCTAAGCTCCGCCTCTCCTCTTTGTTGCCATAGCTGCAGCCAGCGGATGCCACAGCCACAGGAAAACATCACCTCCTCCAAACGTCTAAGAAAGAAACATCTCATTTTTAGGAACTCCTGCTGGTGGACAGAAGTGGAACTTTGAGGGATGAGTGACTGACATCCTGATCTGAGACCAGGATTAGGGCTGTGAACCTGTACTAAAGTGGCGAGGTGCAAGACACGTTAACATTTAAGATAAAACAAAATACCAATGAACAAATACTGAACCACAACAGCAAATCACGGAACAAATGACCAAATACCGAATCACAAAAGGCAACCCCATTACTAATGACCAAATCCAGAAACACAACAACGAAAGCGGAGACACGACATCTAACCGAAAGAGACGGAATCTAAAACCAACCGTGTCTGATTCTTTAAAGTTCTTTCTTAATGTGGACCTTAGAAATACATAAAGCGGTCCAAAACATTTTTTTAAGTGTATTACTACAAGACAAATGACAACAACGTTTAGAAAGGTAATGTTTTTACGTCACTTCCAGTATTAAGGGCATTCCCTTTCTGTTCACAGCTGCTCGTTTTCGTTCATTTTTTCTCCATCTTCTGCTGTTTTGTACTTGCCGGCCGGCTGCTTTATACGGTGGCCCAGAAGGGTCACAACACATTAACTCACAACACAATACATTAACTCACAACACAACTACAATAAGTCACAACACAACACATTAACTCACAACACAATACATTAACTCACAACAGTTAATGTGTTGTGTTGTGACTTATTGTAGTTGTGTTGTGACTTATTGTGTTGTGTTGTGAGTTAATGTGTTGTGTTGTGAGTTATTGTGTTGTGGGGTAAGTTAATGTGTTGTGTTGTGAGTTAATGTGTTGTGTTGTGACTTATTGTGTTGTGTTGTGACTTATTGTGTTGTGAGTTTATGTGTTGTGTTGTGTTGTGAGTTAATGTGTTGTGTTGTGAGTTAATGTGTTGTGTTGTAACTTATTGTGTTGTGTTGTGACTTATTGTGTTGTGAGTTAATGTGTTGTGTTGTGAGTTATTGTGTTGTGGGGTAAGTTAATGTGTTGTGTTGTGACCCTTCTGGGCCGCCGTAGCTTTATGGAAAGGGAACACCTTTAAAACCGGACGTGACGCACGTTACTTTTCTAAACGTTGTTTCAATTTTTATTGTCGTAATACAATTTTAAAAAATGCTTTTGGACTGTTTCATGTATTTATAACGTCCACATAAAGAAAACAGTCATAAAAACTTTAAAGAATCATACACGGTTGGTTTTCTATGACGTCCCTTTTGATTAGAAGCTGTGTGTCCACTTTTGTTGTTGTGATTCGGTATTTGGTGAAGTGTTTCGTGATTTGCTGTTGCGTTTCAGTGTTTGTTCATTTGTACTGGGATTTGTTATTGTTGTATCTTAAATGTAAACGTGTCTGGCACCTCTCGGCCACCGTAGAATCAAGACCAACAAGCTGATCAAACCATGATTCTTACAATGTGACATATTATGCTTAGATGGTTCCTATACATGTGACTTTTATTAAAGAACATCATCTACACCTTTGTTTACAGCAGGAGATCACAATCAACAAAACATAACAGATAAAAGCACAAAGATTTCAAAACAAAGAAATGATTTCATCACTTTAAAAAATGTCACACTCAAAGGTTTTTCTGTCAACTTCCTGGTTAACTTCAGCAGTAAACAAAACACACACATCACCGTTGTTTTGAATCATTTATCAGCAAATCCTGAAATGTTTAAGAAGATAGTCAAGAAAGACCTCAATACGAATGGAAAAGACCAAAAAACAACAATGAATGTGGTACAGAGTCTGCTGGTTTAAAAAACAGGACACTTTTCTGCCTAAATGTATAATTGACTTTTTTCAATAATTTTGACTTTTTCTGATTACGTTGATGCCTTGTGTTTGTCCTCTAAGCTTTTATGTCTTGTTGGCATTCCTCTATTCATATCTGTAAGTGTTTTTAGAAAGGAAAAAGCATCATTTCTTCTCATTATTTGTCTGACTGTCTAGTGATGGAGTAACAGCACACAGCAGGATGTAGAGTCAGAGCAACAAAAAGTGCAATGTTTTTGGGAAAAAGATTATTAATCAAATCAGAAGGAATCATGTGAGGACAGAAACAAGGGCCGATCAAAATGTTCTCCCCTGGTGCTCTATGTACACTCCTGATATTTAACAATACTCACTATATTGAGAAATATGCTTGGGTATTAAAATAATGATACAGGCTCTGAGATAATGTTCATAAACGTGCCCTTTCTGACAGCTGTGGAGGGACAGTAGGTACACACACACATCAGCTGCGTGGTGTGTAGATGTCTGAGCACAGACCTAGTGGCAGGAATGTGGAGCTGAATGATGTAAAGAGGTTCAAAAATCTAGTCATCCAGACTGAGCTGCCTTCCAGCTGCAGCATTGGCTGACGACTTGATTAAACGGGTAGAGATAAGTAAAAACAATGTGTTTGAAAAGAGTAAAAGAAAAAATAGCCTAAATATTGAAACTGAACAAAAACTGAAGAACTGCAGCTTAAAGAATTCAGTCTGGCTCGGTTCTGCTATGAGGAAAAGGTATCATGGGGATCCATTTATTCCAAGGCCCAGCTCCACCACGAGGGTCACTGCCACAGCGCCCGCCCAACACAGCAGCTCAGGGTCCGCTCTGCGGCTATTAGACCACAGCGGGACCCCAGCCGGCCTGATTAGAAAGAGTGCTGCGCAACAGCACCCCCTAGAGGCGAAGCTGGTAGTGCCCAAGAACAATGGATCCCCAGAGGAATCACTGAAGAAACATCAGAATATAAATAACTATTAAAAAAAAAAAATTTAAATATAACAATAATTATTATTTAAAAAAGCATTATAAATGATTAAAACATAACCTTAAATATCAATGATATAATTATAACATAATGGGTAGTATTTTACAATAATAGTCCTTGTATAAAAATGTATTAAACAGGGAAAATGTTACTTCACGCCTGGATTACTGTAACTACCTTCTTCTTGGTTTACCCCAAAAAACTCTACATGAACTACAAAATGTTCAAAAGGCCAGCACCGGAGGACCGCAGGGTCCACGAGGGTTCATAGCAGATCGGTTAAATAAGATTCTGCTTCAGACATATTAATCTGATTGGATTGTAGGTCTAGAAATCATTTCAGCGTTACACCCATAATGTTAACTGATTGATTTGTGTAGATGAGTATAGGAGATCCTGAAGAAAATTCAAACATGAACAAAAAGTCAACCGATCACAGGCGGACTCACAGTTCTACAAGCTGGAGATATTCAAAGCTTTGCCACGACAGCGTCGTCAGCCTGGGGTTCCTGGAGAAGTCTCTGAGGGACACAGCAAAAAGGCCACAAGTTAACCCTCTTTTCAGAACTATTCTTTATATATTAATATGCTATTTTTTATTTTATATTTCATTTATTTGCGCAGTTTGCTTAAAGCTAATTTGAACCACGTTTGCTTCCAACTCATACTGTAAAAGACAAAAAAAAGACTCAAGACTTAAGAGGAGAGTATTGCTCCTGTCAGGAAAAGGAGAAATAAAAGAGAAATTTCTGTGATTAGGCTTCACTTTTATGCCAGTTTCTGTTCTATTTGGCTGAGTGTCAATTCTGTGGATCCCAGTTACCGACTCCTCAGAAGGGACAGTAGCTACTAGATGTCCTGGAGGTCACTCAAAGACCCACCCGGTCATCTATAGATCTATTTTCAAACTGTTCCCGGTGGTCTTTCAATTAGGATTACGCCACTTTTTAGCCAAAATCAAAAAACCTGTCATAGTTTCTGCAGAGCAGCAGGAGTTCATCAGAAATTCACCTCTGAGTTGTGGGCGGGACTGTTGGTGAGGAGTAAGCTACATTTCCCATCATCCCTTTGTTTATACTCTCTCCTGCTTGCTTACAGCCCCTCGAACCCTCAAGCTAACATTACCAATGCAACAAAATTGGCGAGAAATATTGCAGCGTTCCAGTTCTAAAGTTCTCATATAAAGTGCTCATCCTAGGAAAACAAAGACGTACTTGGATCTATTTGTCTGCAAGTGGATGCATCAGAATGGAGGGGGGTATTCCAGGAAGCATGTTTAAACTAGCCTGACTTTAACCCTGAACTCTGGCTGAACTTTGGCTGAAATCCTGCTTACTCTGGGTATGTCGGTTCCAAAAGACCGGATATGAGTTAGCGTACTTACGCTCGACTTGGTAACCCTGGGTTAGTGAACGTGCACGTCATGTACATAAAGACATTCTCAATCGCTGATTTCCAGAGTCACCATGGAAACGCGTGGTGAAAAAAAGAGACGCTACACTTCAGTGAGACGGAGTCTAAGATTTTAATTACGCTGTATGAAGATTATAAGACCATCAAAAAAGTAACACGGCTGCATCATCAGCAAAAGAAAGAGTTTCTGCTTTGAGAAAAAGAACAAAGTAAACGCACGAGTTTCTGATCTTATTTCTATTTTCATTGTGATACATATATATATATATATAAAACTCATCCAACTTAAATGAATTAATTCAATTGGTAACAAGTAATTGAGTTAAATGTATTTAACCTAATTTCTTACGCCTATCAAACTCAATTAGCGTTTATACAACTCAAACGTACATATTTATCTAACTAAATGTTATTTTACTCCAATTCAATTAAATGTTTTTTCATCTTAATTAAGAATAATTCTTGAATTCTCATATGTCTAAGTTTGAGCAGGTAGATATTCTCATTTTTTATAACAATAAAAAGAAAGAAACAATATAATTTTCTAGCACTGAAACATTTACCATTTCTCCATCATTTTCCTTACACTAGTATGCAGTAGTGGTGCT
Source organism: Oryzias curvinotus (assembly GCA_023969325.1). Taxonomy (NCBI): domain Eukaryota; kingdom Metazoa; phylum Chordata; class Actinopteri; order Beloniformes; family Adrianichthyidae; genus Oryzias; species Oryzias curvinotus. The sequence continues at coordinate 1,218,763 of CM043711.1, forward strand.
AAATAAACTCATCCTCCTCTTCCTCCTCATCATCCTCTCACTCATGGTGCAGAAGTAATTAAACACAGGACAAAATAACTACTCAAAACACAGTAAAACAGCTAAACACATTTAGTCAAAAACCCACACTTAAACCCAAATCCTGTCCAGACAGGCAAAGGGAATGATATCCCACAATCCCTTGCGGTGCCGATCTAACAGCAGCATCAAAGTTACACCTACTTAACTGAATTAATTTGAATGAAAGTAAAATAACTGTCTGATAACTACGTGTTATTTTTAAACTGACTTAACTAAAAAAAGATTTATCTAAACTGAAGCAAATAATGAAGTTAGATCAAAGTAAAAAGTTTCTCTTTAAACATCCATATATGGTCTTATCAGCCTCTCATGGTGGAAAAAGTATTCTCTGAGCTTCTTCATCCACTAAATCAGTGTTTTTCAACCTTTTCTGAGCCACGGCACACTTTAACCTTAAAAAAAATCCCGCGGCACACCAGGATCCAAAAAGAAAACAAAAAAACGGAGAAACTCATAGTCTGTATCGATCTACAGTCCCTCCATGATCTTACGTGCATTTTTTGAGATAATTGTTGCAGAAAAAGCTGGAAACTGTAGCTGTTTTTTTTTCTAAAAGATGCAATAAAAGTTAAGTTAGAAGATTTAAAAACAGTTTGATGTGTGTTCGTTGGTTTCGAGACATTTAACAACAGATCTCCTTGTGCGCTGTCACTCTCACAACCCAATGCATCATGGGAGATGTAGTGCATTAAACGGCCGGCGGAGATCGCGTCTCTGAGCTTCATGGTTTTGTTCTCTTGTTCCACGGTCTGACACCGGATTCTGTGGAAAGCTACACCGCTAAAGACGAGCTTTAGCTGGTATTTTAGTTAGAACTGAGCGACTTTACGAGCAGAATCAGAACAAGGAAGTGAAGACTTTAACCACTTCTGATTGGTCAGACTGATGACATGTGATTAAGCCTTCAAGAATGATTGGTGGAGACAGTTAAAGGGGCGGGACTTTTCCAAAATACAGCCGGAGCTGCAGCTGAATCGCGGTATGTCATTCTTATCAAAATGTCTTTAATAAAATAAAATAAACGCAAAGAAAAAGTATTTTATGATCTTTCATATTCCTAACTACTCAGTGTTTTATCAAGTCCTGTTTGAATGAACAGAGAGCTGAAATCCTGGAGATGGTAAATGTTTTTACATCAGTTAATGAGGGCAATTTCCCACGGCACACCGGTTGAAAACCACTGCACTAAATCATCTTCAAATGGACACGCCATGCTGCTTCACCTCTCTGAAAACAAACTAAGCTTCAACTAAACCTGCTCCAGACCAGGTTATGTTCAGAGCATGAGTTGCTATGGCAACTGGACATACCCTGAAACATACCTCCATTTCTGGAACTGAAAGCTGAGGTTATCAACTTCCTTAGCCTCAAACTTATCATGGGAGCTAGCATAACCTGCTTTCTGGAACACCCCCCAGGAACCTTGAGGTCTGAGCTAACCAAGCGGTCTAAGATCTTCATGTGGGCAGCCTGTGTGCCCCATACAGGTTTTCAGGTGTGAGGTGTGTCCAAATGCTGTTAGCAAAGTATGTTGGTGTGTTATTCTGATGCAGTAACAAAGCTTTAGCATCAAAGCTTTGACTGAAATGTCAGGATGCTTTAGGAAACATGAGGAAGGCTGTTTCCTCAGTCTGGACCCACCCTGACTGTCTAAAAAGAATCGTTCATTATTTAAAAAACTATAACTAACTTCATTTGCATAAAAACGCAGTAGTGGGTTACCTCTGGATATCCTTTCAGCAGACCTAAGCAGGTCTGCTGTCATAACAGACGATGCTTGTTGACATCCGTTTTCTGGTGATGAGGATGAACAACTGTGGTTTCAGGAACAGTTCTCAAAGTTGGAGGTCTCACCTTAACGGCTTCTTTTGTCTTTTGGCTCTGCATTAAATGTTTGCAATTCTCTGTTGCTTCATCTTGGGTACTTGCTATTTTTAAGTGTTACCTTTTTTAATGCTAGTTTTTTATTTTGATGTTGTGCAGAATTTGTACCATTTCCTGTGTACGTTTCAGGTGTACTCACATGTACTGCAGGTAAGGATTTCTGGAGAAAACTCGAGCCTGGATGGATTTCAATCCACTCCGTGTAATTGTCCTTAAAAACACACACAAATGCATGTTCATGCAGAGAGAAGACACAAAACATGAACCCCTGAAGCTCCGTTTCCCCCCATAAATACCAGGAAAGTCTGCTGAAAGTGAGCTGGTAAACAGAAGGGCAAACGGTTTAAACACTGAGCAGCTGTTTACTAAAACAGTGAACATGTTGGTTGGATTGACACCCTTTGGTTTAAAATGACAGTAAACTAAAACAGACAAAGTAATTAGGCAAATACTTGATACCAGTTTATTTTAAAAAGCAAAACTCCTTTTCTATATGCAGAACAATGTGGGAGGGGTTGAGTTACAGGCTGCAGCATCAGCTGGTTGTGAGAATAGATCAATCATTGTGTGTTTCAAATTAAAATGTTAATGATTTAAAGTTTTAATAATTCCCTGAGATTTCTTTTCTGTTTTGTTTAATGGATCTGAAAGCTTTTTACATATAGCAACCAAAACTGTAAACAGTATGATGGATTCATTTAGAATGATGCCAACACAAGTTTACACTGAGAATAAACTGGATAAGCTGCACACAGTGGTTAGCGCTCTTGCCTCACAGCAAGAAGGCCCCTGGTTCAAGTCCCGGCTGGGGGACCTGAACCAGAACATCCATGGGGGACCTTTCTGCGTGTTCTCCCTGTGTATGCGTGGGTGTTCTACGGGATCTCTGGCTTCCTCCCACCGTCCAAAAACATGCTTCATTGGTTAATTGGTAACTCTAAATTGTCCCTGGGTGTGAGTGTGAGTGTGAGTGTGCATGGGTGTGTGATTGTAGCCCTGCGACAGACTGGAGACCTGTCCAGGGCATCCCCAGCCTTCACCCAAGTGGCCGGGATAGGCTCCAGCAGCCCCGTGACCCCAAAAGGAAAAATCGGATTAGAAGAAAAATGAATGATCACACTGGAGTAGTTCAGATGTACTTTTAAAGGTGGACTTAACACATTTTCTATCCACCAAAGGAACAAACTGAAAAAAACTGCTGTCACTTCAGAAGTCTGTGTTGTTGAGACATAACTTTGTGTTCACAGAGGCAGCAGGTACTCACAGTCGCTGTAAGCCCGGATAAAGCTCCATATCAACGTCTCTCAGCATCTCTAGACCAGTCCAGTTCTCTATGTGTCTGCAGAGAAATACACTTAAAATTAATATCTATATATTTTGTTATGTATTATATCAAAAAGCCTCAAAAGGCTGAAGACATTGAAGTAATAGTAAGACTCTGGTTCAAAACCACAATCAAAGAATCATCTGTGGTCATATTAATTATGCTTCTACCATACGAATTGCATTCGGTGTAAACGCAGCTTAATACTTATGGCGTGTTGCTTCATAATTTACAGTTCACCCACAAGCAAACGATATCCTGCTCAATTCCAGAATCCGAGAAGTTAAACCAACGTGAGACGAGGTCTGTGATCCTGCTCAAAAATCTGTCCTTTTAAAAACTCGCAACGTAAGAAAAAAGTCTGTTTGTGAAGAAAAAAAAACACTGGCTGTGGGAAAGATCACAGATGAGGATTGTGGGTATTTTTAATTACAGATATGTGTTTTTGTCAAAACATGACATTAAGCCAAGACAAACCAGCCTTCTGTGACAATGACTGCAGATTTAATTGATTTTTGGGGCAACATTGGTGCATTAATGATGAAAATATTGACTTCTTTACCATTTTTATGTTAGGCAGCATCCTGATATTGATGCCTGAACAGTATTGACCTGGAGCTTTTTGTCATAATGCATTTATCAAAGAGTCTGTTTCACGCAAACATGAAAAGGAGGACATGTGTTATGTAGTTTCCATGAAGGTCGGTCATAGTGTGTTTCTGCCTTTTCCAAACCTCCACATGCATTTTCCCTTCCTCACTCCAGGTCAGAAACAAGATGTTGGAAACGCTGATAATTGGAACCTCCCTCTCTGTGAACAGCTGCATAGGCAGCCAGATGCAGCATCACAGGAGGGGACCGCTCCACCACAGCTAAGAGGTGATACAAGTTCCCACCCAGAGCCGCAGTGGCTGAACAGGAGCCGACCCAGAGGGAGAGGTCCCAACTGAGGAAGCACCGGAAAATAAATAAATAAAAGAGAATGAAGAAGTAAACATTGATACAAGCAATACAAATAAGGTAAATTAAAATTAAAACAACACATTCAAATGTAGTGTAAGTTCATAAAACAAGATAAAATGGATAAAACAAATATACAATAGGCACACCACAATTAATTTCATGGACCCTAGAAAAGTGTGTGTCCATGCTAACCATAAAGTTTCTCTCCATGAGATGCGATTTGAACCACTTGAGAACAGTCCCTGAAAGGCCAAGACTTTCAGTCTGTTTACAAGGATCAGGTGATCAACAGTATCAAAAGCTGCACTTGGATCTAGTAGAACTAGTACTGCCCTGAGATCTGACCTGAGTCCAAGGCACACCTGAGATCATTAATGATTTTTAACAAGGCTGTCTCAGAACTGTGGTTCGTTCTAAAGCCAGACTGGTTTATCTTAAAAATGTTGCTTTGTAAGAGAAACTCATTTAGCTGAATAAAAACACGTTTTTCTAAAAACTTGCTTAAAAATGGCAAGTTGGACACAGGTCTGTAGTTATTAAAAACGGAAGGGTCTAAATTAGTTTTCTTGAGTAACAGTTTCACCACTGCCGTCTTAAAGGCAGCAGGACAAATACCCGTCTGTAGAGAGCAGTTCATGATATTGAAAATCTCACTCTCAAAAGATCTGTAAAATGATTTAAAAAGGGAAGTATGGATGGGATCTAAAAAACAGGTCGTTGGATTGACTAGGGAGAAAACTTGACCAAGTGTTGCAGCTTCAACCAGGTGATGGTTGATAATGACAGTGATGATGATGCTGCTGTGGGTTTTTGGCCTGAATCTAAAGGCCACTTTTATCAAAGGAGTCGAGTGGTTCTGTAACTGTTTTACATGCTTGAGACCTGGATGTGATACAGTACAAAAAATGGGAGAAGATCATTGCATTAGGGTGTGTAGTTTCTAAAGCTGCATTCACTCTGGACGTGATTGACGCTGCAAATTCCCGTCGGCTGCCCCTCTTTCACCACGCGGCGAATTCTCTGCTCGCCGCAGGTCCAACAAGGTGTTCCTTAAGCTTGAAGTGTGTGGGAGGAGCTAGCAGCTTATGTTTTTAGCCTGATCGCTGCATGGAGTGGTCTCTGTGTTTATGTCATTAACAATGCATGGAAGACACAGATGATGTTGAGAGATCAGGTTTACTTATTTTGAAGAGTTCTACAAAAACATTAGTAATGATCACGTCTCCATGTCTGGGGTCATGAGATCCTTCAGAGATTCTCCCGGTACAGTGATCTTCTCTGTGTCTCTCTGACCGAGTTTGAAGGCTTGCCGTCCCACGTTAACCCAAGAGGGTGAAAAAAAGAATAAAATCAGGGGACTTTTTTAATTGTCTGGATGAAAATGAGAAAATATCATAAAGTTGAGGGGGGCGAAGCAGGCTGCCCCCCGTCCCACAGCAAGTCTCTGTCAGGCCATCAGCTCTTCCCCTGGGAGTCGCTATAGTGATCGTGATCGCTTCAGCCCCATGGGCCCTGCAACAGACTGTCTATGGTGTACCCGCCCTCACTCAACGGTAGCCGGGACGGGCTCCAGCAACACTGTTGCCCCAAAAGGGATGCAGTGAGTTAAAAAAACGGATGGAAATTCAGGAAAACTATGGATCGATTCACTGTATTGGATGTGTTTTCTACAACTGAAAACGTCACATGCCCAAACTTGAGTCCCTCATCGGTTGACGCCACACGCTAAACGCCCCAGAGTTTAGATGTTTTTAACTCTGGCCCGTGGTGGCACGCCGCTCAAATCGCTCTGCTGTGAAACCAAGTGTCTAATCTAGAGTTACCTCAAAGTATTTAAATTCTAATTTTATTTTCTGGCTGTTAACAATCTCAGGATATGTTTACAACTATTAGTGAAGAATGTGGTTAACGTTTTCTCAAGATCTACAGTAAAACGTGACTTATATGACCAGTCACTAACCTTGTTCATGATTTCTGATAATTTTGTAGCCGCCTCTATTGCACTTTTCCCATGAGTTTATAGAACAGTATCATCAGCGTACATTATAATGTAAGTGTGGCAGGATTAATTGGCTCAGGTGCAGTGGGGAGGATAATTACTAGCAGTGGCCTCATGGGGCGCTATAAAAGGCAAAGAAGCCTTCACTTGGCCATGGGCAGCATTTGACCATTGGAACCGCCCACTTCCTGTTTGCACACCTCCGGTTTAGCCTTGCAGCGCCGGATGAGACCTGCAGGCACAGATTTGGAGCAAAATACAGCCTCTGCAATTGAGCGCGCCTCCCAGGTGACGAACAGTCTGTCTGGTAAGCCGGCGAGGGTCAAGTCCTGCGCTCGCCTTTAAGCTGTTCTTTATTTTTATTTTTGTAATGTTTGTTGTTCTTGCAGCGCCGGGGACTTTCTGACGCTCCCACCTGCTGAACAGCTGCTGCTTTTTATATATTGTATTTTAAAGAAATATTAATTGAAGGACGATTCAAAATAATAATCTGTGGCCACCAGAGCTTCGACTTATTTGACACGCGAATCCACAGCGGACTCCTAGACCAGGGTTCTGCCGGGCAAGTGGTGCTTCCTCAGCTGCCTCTGAGCCGTGAGCGACAGAGGACACTAAACGGGGCATCACACCGTATATATCCGTCCTCCACCTACCATCGAGAAATAAAAGCTTGGCCGCGTCTCCGTTCATGTGAGCTGCAGCACCCCACGGCGCTGACGTACTCTCACGAGTTTATCTTTATTTGTGTGTTTTTAGCACATTTTTATACAATCTTCTTTTAGACTGTGTTTTATTGTGCCATTTATGCGTGTAAGACCACCTTTGGTTCCCCCTCCCTCAGTGCCTCTGAGGACCAGGGTGCCATCGTCTGGTTCTGAGGTAGGGCGGCTACTTCCACCCCACTTTAGAGTACGTGTCCTTGGGAGTGAAGGGTGAGCACAAGTGTGTTGGTGGTGTGTTGTGTGTGTGTGTGTGTGTGTGTGTGTGTGTGTGTGTGTGTGTGTGTGTGTGTGTGTGTGTGTGTGTGTGTGTGTGTGTGTGTGTGTGGTCTGCATCACGTGAGAGGGGTGACATTTTATTTTTTGTTTTCTGGGAGCCTCCACCTCCCTTAAGTCTTCTGGTCCTCAGCAGACTGAATCTGTCTTTGTGCATGTCTTTTAAATGGTTTTAACGTTTTTGTAATAAAATCATTTTAATCTTGGTACCTCCGTCTCCTGCCCTCTTTTGTGTGCATCCGCCAATAGAAAATTCAATTCCCTCGGGACCACATAAGCATCTTCACAGACAAAAGGTAAGTTGTTTATGTATAAACACAAGAAAGGGGGGCCCTAAGATTGACCCTTGTGGATCTCCCAGTGAGAGAGAGAGTACCATTGACTGCTGCATCAGACACAATCCAATGATATTTTACCAAACCATTATTTTAAAACAAAAGGTTTTCCAACAAAAAAGACGATAAATTAAACACCTGGGAGGTATTCCAGGAAGCATGTTTAAACTAGCCTGACTTTAACCCTAAACTCTGGCTGAAATCCGCCTGAACTTGCTTACTCTGGGTATGTCGGTTCCAAAAGACCGGATATGAGTTGGTGTAATTACGCTCGACTTGGTAACCCTGGGTTAACGCACATGCACGTCGTGTACATAAAGACATTCTCAATGGATCGCTGATTTCTGGAGTCACCATGGAAACGCGTGGAGAGAAAAAAAAGAAAGCGCGACACTTGAGACGGAAGTGAGACGGAGTCTGAGATTTTAATGACAGGGAATAAAGATTATACGTCCAACAAAAAAGTAACACGGCTGCATCATCAAAAAGGAAAAGAGTTTCTGCTTGGAGAAAAATAACAGACAAAGTAAACGCACGAGTTTCGGATCTTGTTTCCATTTCCCTTGTAAACTTAAATGAATTACTTCTATTGGTAACAAATAGTTTAGTTACATTTATTCAAACTCAATAATTGTTTATACAACTCAAATTTATGTATTTATCTAACTAAATGTCACATTACTCCATTAATCCTTTTTCCATTTTAATTACTTATATTTTTTGAACTCTCATGTCTACGTTTGAGCCAGTAGATATGCTCATTTTTAGAACAATAAAAAGGACGGAAAAAATGCACGGAGTGCAAAAGTTCATCAATCAACTTTCCATCATTGTCTGTATAACAGCAACTCATAGGGGTGCTATAAAAACTCATTATCCTCTCCTTCACTCTCACTCATGGTGCGGAGACATAAGCACAGTAAGACAAAATAACTTGGCAAAACTCGGCAAAACACAGTAAAACAGCTAAACAACTAAACATATTTAGTCAAAAAGCCACACTTCAACCCAAATCCATCCAGACAGGCAAATTTAATGGTATCCCAGAATCCCTTGCGGTGCCGATCTAACAGCAGCACCAAAGTTACACCTACTTAATTGAATTAATTTCAGTGAAAGGAAAATAATTGTCTGAAAACTCCGTGTTATTTTTAAGGTGACTTAACAAAAAAAAAGATTTTCTCTTACGGAAGCAATAATGAAGTTAGATCAAGTAAAAGTTTCTCTCCAACATCCATATATGGTCTTATCATTCAGCCTCTCACGGTGGGAAAAGTATGATCTGAGCTTCTTCATCCTTCCACTAAATCATCTTCAATGGACACTGCCATGCTGCTGCACCTCTCTGAAAACAAACTAACCTTCAACTAAACCTGCTACCGATCAGGTTATGTTCAGAGCATGAGTTGCTATGGCAACTGGGACCTACCCTGAAACATACCTCCATTTCTGGAACTGAAAGCTGAGGTTATCCACTTCCTTAGCCTCAAACTTATCGTGGGAGCTAGCAGAACCTGCTTTCTGGAATACCCCCCAGGTGTTCATGTGTGAGTATGTGATGGAGTGGTTGTGTATCCTGCAACACACTGGCAACCTTTATAATGCAGCGAAACACAACATTTAGGCCCCTCCCCCTCCGTAAAACGTAAACATCTCTAGAATCTCTTTGGTCTGATGACGAAGCAGCAGCTTTGTATGCCCCCATCCCAATGCACCCCTGGAAAGCGGGCCCGTTGTCAGAGGGTGGGTGGCGTCCTGCTGCTGTCCAGGCGTCCTCCTTCATCGAGCACAAACACAAACTAAGTTCCCAAAATAAAACGTGGGCCAAGGCTGCCAACAGTGGAGCATTTACTTTATCTCCTGCTCTTCTTCTTCTATCCTTCTGAAACTACAGAAGTGTTTTTACCCTGCTGTGCAGGGTTTCACTTGTTTATGCCCATATTTGGGCGTCAGGGTGTGTTCTGATGCTGGTAAGGAAAAACAAAACTTTGATTCATCAATTAATTCATACATGTCAATCAAAAAATGTGATTTTTGGGGTAAAAAGAATGTAAAAACATTTTACAAAACACCCATGAATGTGTCGTTGCATCTTTTTAGAAAAAGAAAAAAAATCTGAATAAGACTCCGGTTGTTTTTTTATAACATCTGGTATGTGCGATTCAGCTCCGCAGAACAGCATCAAACCAAAGGCATTTTAAAAAAATAGTGTTTTTCATGGCTTTATCTTTTCATTTGGAAAAAAAAGGATCTAAATAAAAAGATGAGAATTTTCTTCCCAACCAGGAATCTTCAAATAAGCTGTTTTTATTCAGCAGTTTCTTATCAAATCAAACATTTTTGCCGACACATCCATGTCCAAAAGGGTTTGGATAAAAAAAATTCAAGAAGCTCAAAACTACAAAATAAAGCAAAAGGTTGGATTCACAAACTCTGTCAGCTGATACTTGTTATTTTTTTGAGAGATCAGAAATCTCTCTAGTGCTGATGGATTATTCCATCGTTTTGCAGCCGAACACACCAACATGTCCAGGTTCCATCTGGAATGTGGTTTTATTCCTGTAAGGGTTTGTGCTGGTAGAAGAACTAAAACTTTAGTAAACGGACAAACATGAAAAGATTCACACATGAAAAAGAGAACATCCAATCCAAACAAGTATGATGTACATCATGAAGAGAAGACTTGAAAAAGACAAACAGCCCAGCAGGAATTCACCATTTCAAATGAAAGCTGCTGCGACTGAGGCAAAAATCCAAACCTTTGAAAACCAACAGAGGAAAAGCCGATCCTCACAAATCCATAAACAGGGTCAAACACATACCAGCTTCTCATTTGAAATATTATGCATAACGTAAATAAAAATTACATTTTTGTCTTCATAATGCACTTGTTAAACTCTCTTGTTTATAAATGCATTTCTATGTAGGTCTACTGAATCATATTGACCTTGTTTTGTCCCACTTTCTTACTCTACTTTTCTATTCTATTATTATCATTATTGTGTGAGTGTGGGGGGGTCTTTTATTTTATGTTTTTATTTTTCTAAGATCATGTTCCTTTTCAGTCCGTGCAGACTTTAAATAGGTTGCCAGTTGGCCGCTTCGGTGGGGTCGGGCTAGGATCTGTGATGGAACTGTTGGTTTGGAAGGAGCTGGTGGTCTTCATCGTTCAGCCTTCAGCACTGCTTCACTTTAAAATTAGAGTTTATTTGTAGAAAAAAATCTATTAAAGATTAAAAGTGCGGGTTTGAGAATATCCCTTTAGCTGCTTGAATATTAAGCTGTCAGAATCAGGAGCAGACAGGTGAAACAGGTTAGCAGGTGGATTCTGACAGAGCAGGAAGGTTGGAGAAGATGATGAAGATTCTGATCCAGAAAGTGGGATGGAAGTGTTGCACGGTAAAGAGTAAATGGATCACAGTGAACCTGCTCACTTGTGCACTTTTCAGCAACAGAGACAAATGATTATTGATAGATAATTAGATTCTCCTTTAATGTCTTACACACTACACTCTTCCTCTCCAAAAGTCTAGAATCTGATTGGGTTCAAAAGTCCGTGGGGTGTCGGGAGACGTGTTCTCTCATAAAGTCTATGAAACAGCCTCGTTCTCCTGACTTTCGGTGGTGATGTGTGAAATGTGTTGCATCGCAGGACAGACAGCCCAAACCGCGCGTCTCGGCGCTGGACTCACATGGAGGTGATGTTCTCCAGCAGGTCCTCCCCGCCGCCGCTCAGGTTCCCCGCGCCGCTGGGGCCGTGGAAGGACGGCATGGGGAACAGCGAGCTGCTGTCCGGCCTGTTGCAGGTGATGTCCGTGGAGGAGCAGGAGCAGGAGGGCGGACAGTCCGGAAGGTCGCCCCGGCCGCTCTGGAGGAGAACCGCGAGCAGAATCAGAGCCTTCCACAGTGGAAACGTAGATCCCAGAACCTCCATCCCGCACGAAAAAGACGTGGGTCCCTTTAGACTGTAAACGTTACAACCCGGACAGAAAAACAACAACAAGCCGCGAAAGTTTGCTCAGAGCATCACTGCTGCCCTCTCCTCATTTCTGAGTCTGCAGCCAAATGCTCAGTACGAGCGCGCGAGTGCGTGTGCGCATGAGCGCTCCGTATGTGTGTGTGCGCGCGCCTGATAGGTGAACGACTTGAAGATCCACGATAGATAGATAGATAGATAGATAGATAGATAGATAGATAGATAGATAGATAGATAGATAGATAGATAGATAGATAGATAGATAGATAGATAGATAGATAGATAGATAGATAGATAGATAGATAGATAGATAGATAGATAGATAGATAGATAGATAGATAGATAGATAGATGGTTATGCCACTTTACTCTTCTATTGTTCACTTTTGGTTCCTTTCTTAGTCATCCCTCCATCCATCCATCCATCCATCCCTCCATCCCTCCATCCATCCATCCATCCATCCCTCCCTTCCTATCTTTCTTTATGGGGGGTGGGTTGTATGGCTCAGATGTTAAAGCTCTTTCTCTGTAGATCCTGAATCTTCTGTCATGATTCTTGGTGAAAATGCTTCAGAAAAACTGACTTGTTTTTCTTATTTCTACTTATACACATTTGTACAATTATTAAACAAGTTTGTATTTTTGAGGATTTATTATTTTATTGCATAACAATTTCACATGGTATATCCAAAATTTTTTACAGGATGTGAGCGTGTGTTTGCGAGATTTAATGTCCTTATTTTTCTGTGTACCTGCCAAGGGATAATATGATTGTTGATAGGTATGTAAATATACAACACATAAATAAATAGTAATACATCTGTAAATATTTATGAATAAAAATATTACTACAGATGTCAATTCGCATTATAATCTGGTACATGTACATCTATGACTCAGAATAGATGATCATCAATGTACATGGTCCCTAATGAATAAAATACAAAAATCTGTCTTCAGATTTTTTTTTTATTTTTTTAATTTTTTTTTGGCCCATTCTTGACATTTCTAGGTACGTTGTGTTCATCGGTGGTCGGGTTTCAGCCTTTCTTACATTTGATAGTTCTTTGGTCAGGCCCAATATCTTAAACATTTCAAGAGTGCTGCATGAATTGACTGTATTGCATAAATATTTGGGGGAATAATTATAAATTAACCCAACACTTATTTTTAATTTCTCACAAAAGATCAATCAAATTATTCACTTTTATTATTTTTGCTACTCTAATGTTAGCTTGGGGTTGTGAGGGTCTGTAAAGACCGCTGGGAATAATACAATGGATACAAATATAATTAGAGTCAGAGTTGAAATAACATTTAAAGAAGAAAGAAATATTACCAACAAATATGCAAACGCTATAAATCAATTTTTATGATAAAAAGTGTATGCTTATAGCACTTCTAAATGATATTTTTCTATGATTTTTTAAAATCCTCTGTCATGGTGCCTCTGGCAGTCTACCTTCCCCCTCCCCTCTCTCGTCTGCTCTGCTGATTGGAACCAGCTGCCTATACTCACCTCATCACCGGCCTGCCTTCATTAGGAGATCCAACCCCAGCATTCATCGTCAGCTTGTTACTCACGCCGGTGCTTATGTCTGGCCTCTAAGTTAAGCCAAGTGTCTTAGTCTTGCCTTGTACACTGACCAAAAATATAAATGCAACACTTTTGTTATTGCTTCCATTTTTTATGGTCTGATCTCAAAGATGTGAAACATTTTCCACAAACACAAAATAACCAGTTCTCTGAAATATTGTTCACAAATCTGTCTAAATCTGTGATAGTGAGCACTTCTCCTTTGCCAAGACAATCCATCCCACCTCACAGGTGTGCCATATCAAGATGCTGATTAGACAGCATGACTATTGCACAGGTGTGCCTTAGACTGGTCACAAGAAAAGGCCACTCTGAAATCTTCAGTTTTGTTTTATTGAGGGGGTCAGGGGACTGAGACAACCAGTCGGTATCTGGTGTGACCACCATTTGCCTCATTAAGTGCCACACATCTCCTTCACATAGAGTTGATCAGGTTGTCTATTGTGGCCTGTGGAATGCTGGTCCACTCTTCTTCAATGGCTGTGCGAAGCTGCTGGATGTTGGCAGGAACTGGAACACGCTGTCGTATACGCCGATCCAGAGCATCCCAAACATGCTCAATGGGTGACATGTGCGGTGAGTATGCTGGCCATGCAAGAACTGGGATGTTTTCAGCTTCCATGCAAGAATTGTGTACAGATCCTTGCAACATGGGGCCGTGCATCATCATGCTGCAACATGAGGTGATGTTGTTGGATGTACGGCACAACAATGGGCCCCAGGATCTCGTCTCGGTATCTCTGTGCATTCAAAATGCCATCAATGAAATGCACCTGTGTTCTTCACCCATAACATATGCCTTCCCATACCATAACCCCACCACCACCATGAGCTACTCGATCCACAACATTGACATCAGAAAACCGCTCACCCACACGACGCCACACACGCTGTCTGCCATCTGCCCTGAACGGTGTAAACCGGGATTCATCCGTGAAGAGAACACCTCTCCAACGTGCCAGACGCCATCGCATGTGAGCATTTGCCCACTCAAGTCGGTTACGACGACGAACTGGAGGAGATGCGTCGCACTTCATGAGGCAAAAGCCCTCATAGACTCTGGTGCTGAACAAAGCTTCACTGATTACCATCTTGTTGCCAAACTCAATCTCCCCAGAGAACCATTGGATCACCCGGTCAAAGCGGCTGGACTGGGGGGCCAGCTTCTCTCTCGCATCATGCACCGTACCAAGCCAGTCCAGCTCATCCCCTTCGGTAACCATCATGAATTCATGCAGTTCTATATTACTCAAACCCTCCAATCTCCCATCATCCTACGGTTTCCTGGCTGCGTACCCATAACCTGCAGTTCAATTGGGCCACCATCACCACATCACCAACTGGAGTACTGCCTGTATGGCTAACTGCCTTCGTTCTGCTATCCCTTCGGTTCCCCCCAGTCAAAATCCGGTTCTGGAGGTCATCAATCTCTCCAAGGTACCCCCCTGCTATCATGATTTAAAGCAGGGGTCTCAAACTCTTGGCCTGCGGGCTATTTGCTCCATAGAATTATTAAACTGTGCCAACCTACCTAAAGGCAGGTTGTTAAATTATTAGGCCTCGAAAAGCTCGCTATGGAGAAATATATTCAGGAAACCTTAACATCCGGTCATATTTGTCCCTCCTCATCCCCGGTTGGCGCAGGGTTTTTCTTCGTCCAGAAGAAAGATAAGTCCTTGCGACCCTGCATCGACTACCGCGAACTTAATCAAATAACTGTGAAAAACAAGTATTCTCTTCACTTCATCAGCTCCGCTTTAGACTCCGTTCAAGAAGCACAGGTTTTTTTTAGAATTAGACTTCCGCAATGCTTATCATTTGGTCCATGTGAAGGAAGGGGGCAAATGGAAGACCGCGGTCAATACCCTGTTAGGACATTTTGAGTATCTGGTGATGCCCTTCGGGTTAACCAATGCCCCCGCCATCTTCCAACACCTCGTGAACGATGTTCTCTGTGATTTTTTGAACCATTTTGTTTTCGTCTACCATGACGATATACTTATTTACTCTCTGGATCAGGATCAGCAAACCCACCATGTCTGCCATGTTCTCGAACGCTTACTGGAGAACCAGTTATTTGTTAAAGCAGAGAAATGCGAGTTTCATGTGTCCACCGTATCTTTTCTCTGTTTCATCACTGAGGCAGGTAACATTCGTCCCGACCCAGCCAAGGTTTCTGCCGTCTCTAACTGGGAACCTCCTGACACCAGGAAACAATTACAGCGTTTCCTCTGCTTTGCTCATTTCTATCGCCGGTTTATTAGAAATTATAGTAGCATTGATGCTTCCCTCACTCAACTCACATCAGTCAATAAACCGTTCATTTGGAATCCTGAGGCCCAAGCAGCATTTAATAAACTTAAGGAGTTATTCATCTCCACTCCTATTCTCATCCAGCCTGATCCTCAGCGATAGTTCATAGTCGAAGTGGATGCCTCTGATTCAGGCATTGGGGCTGTCCTATCCCAACGTGAAAGCACCTCTGGCAAACTAAAACCTTGCGCATTCTTCTCCCACAAACTCTCTACAGCTAAACAAAATTACGATGTGGGCAATCGAGAGTTACTAGCTATTAAACTGGGCTTGGAGGAGTGGCACCACTGGCTTGAAGGTGCGGAGCAACCTTTTATAGTATGGACGGATCATAAAAACTTGCCGTATCTCCGTACTGCTAAGAGACTAAACTCTCGCCAAGCCCGTTGGTGCCTCTTTTTTGACCGGTTTTCATTCACCATAACCTACAGGCCAGGCAGCAGAAACATCAAGCCAGATGCCCTCTCTTGCATTTACAGCACCAGTGACAACCAGGAAGCCACTCCTATAATTCCTCCCACCTGCATCATTGGGAACCTCACCTGGGACATTGAGACCTGAGTTCTTCAGGCACAAGACAAGAGGCCTAACCATCCTCGCGCTCCTGCTAACACTTTGTTTGTCCCATCATCGCTGTGTGCGGATGTCCTAGTCTGGGGACACATGTCCGGCATCGCCTGCCATGGTGGGGTCCAAAGAACTCTCAATCTTCTCAAACGCAGGTTTTTCTGGCCTACCATGGAACAGGATGTCAGAGAATTCATGTCCGCCTGCAATATCTGTGCCCGTTCTAAGTCCTCCAATTCTCCAGCTGCTGCTCTGCTTTAACTTTTACCTTTCCGCAATCGTCCATGGTCCCATCTGGCTATGGATTTCATCACTGGTCTGTCTCCCTTACAAGGTAACACCGGCATTCTCACCATCGTCGACCGTTTCTCAAAGTCTGCCCAATTTATTCCTCTCCCCAAGCTTTCTACAGCCTCAGAAATGGCATTCTGGTTCGGAAGGTGTCCCATCACCATGGGATTCCCATGGACATTGTTTCCGACCGAGGACCCCAATTTGTGTCTCAGGTCTGGAGGGCCTTCTGCTCTGCCCTTGGCACGACGGTCAGCTTGACCTCTGGATACAACCCCCAATCCAATGGGCAGGCAGAATGAGCAAACCAGGAGCTCGAGGCTGCGCTTCATTGCCTGGTGGCCCAGAACCCGTCTCACTGGTCCAAGTTTTTGGTGTGGATAGAATACGCACACAATAATCATCGTTCCGCTGCCACCGAGATGTCTCCATTTGAGGCCTCCCTCGGGTACTCTTCACCTCTGTTTCCATCCTAGAAGCTCGATTTGGCAGTGCCCTCAGTCCAACACCATATCCAGCGTGTCCAACGTATCTGGCACCAGACCAGGGCAGCTCTCCTGCGCACCAGGAAGAGCAACTGGCGAATCGCCAATCGCCGCAGGGTGGTGGGGCCCACTTACCAGCCAGGTCAGAGGGTTTGGCTCTCATCACAGAACATTCCCATCAAGGCCACGTCACGAAAACTGGCTCCTTGTTACATCGGCCCCTATACCATCGAACGGATCATAAATCCCACCTGTGTTCATCTAGGGCTCCCGGCGGCTCTAAAGGTACATCCCTCCTTCCACATCTCACAAATCAAGCCTTTTCAGGAGAGCCCTCTGTGCCCGCCATCCAGTACCCCACCTCCCGCCTGTGTCATTGACGGCGCTCCTGCGTTCAAGGTCAGTCGGGTGCCTGACGTTCGTCGCCGGGGCCATGGATTTCAGTTCTTGGTGGACTGGGAGGGTTACGGTCCAGAGGAGTGCTTATGGATCTTCCGCTCCCTTATTCTGGACTGTTCCTTCCTCGAGGACTTCTATCGGGCTCACCCAGATCGCCGCCCTGGACCGCCTGGAGGCGGTCATTGAGGCGGGGGGGTACTGTCATGGTGCCTCTGGCAGTCTACCTTCCCCCTCCCCTCTCTCCTCTGCTCTGCTGATTGGAACCAGCTGCCTATACTCACCTCATCACCTGCCTGCCCTCATAAGGAGATCCAACCTCAGCATTCATCGCCAGTTTGTTACTCACTGTGGTGCTTATGTCTGGCCTCCAAGTTAAGCTAAGTGTCTTAGCCTTGCCTTGTACTTACCACACCTTGTCGCTTGCCTTCAGGTTCCACTCCATGGGTATCCCTGGTTCCTCCTCATCGAGAGCTCCTCGCTTCATCCTGCTCTCTCCACGACGTCATCCTCGCCATGCTCAGGCCTTGATCACAGCGGCTTTCCTCAAGTCCTCTGCCACGGTTGCAAATCCTCCATGGAGCCATCATTGAAACTCTAGCACTGACGCCTATGGCAATCTTCCAGAACCTACTTACATTACCTCGCAAACTTACGTTTATACTTTTTTTTGGACAGTCAAAATAAATCTGTTCCAAGACTTCCTGGTCTGAGTTTATTTCCGGGTTTCAGCGCCTGGGTCTGCCACGTCATTCTCATCATGACATCCTCAATGCAAATGACAGTCAGCGTCATTTTCAAGTCTCTAACCATTAGAGTAAATATTAAATGTTATTGAACAAACCTCCTAAAGATAACCGTATTTTTTTTAAATAAAAACCTTACAACAGAGTTCCACAACATTTGACAGATTCTGAAGAACAAAAAATGGTCATTAGTTGAATTTGCTGCATTAGGAGGTCATATTGACTGAAATCTAAAGCTATTCCAATCAGAAACATCTCAATATTTGAACATAGGAGCCCTTATTTTGGAGCAGCTTCACAATAATTCTTTAAGCATCCGTTGAACTTGGGAGTTTTTGGAGAGTTTCTGCTTGAATTTCTTTTAGGATGTCAGAATATTTTCCCAGAGCTGCTGTTTGGATGTGAACTGCCCTCCACCCTCATTTTGCGTGAAGATGCTCCAAAGGTTCTCAATAGGGTGGAGGTCAGGGGAGGATGGGGGCCACAGCATCAGTTTATCTCCTTTTAGGTCCATATGCAGAGGTATTCCTTGCAGTGTGAAATGGTGTATTGTCATGCATGAAGAGGATTTTGTTATGGAAATCACGGTTCTTCTTTATGAACCATGGAAGAACTGTTTTCGGTCAGAAACTCTACCTACTTCTCAGAGGTGATTTTTACACCTTCAGCTCCGTCCCCATTATTATGGCCCAAAAAGGGACTCCGCCTCCTCCTTGCTTGATGGGACAGTCTTGTTGAGACATGGTGGCCATCCACTAACCACCCACTACCCTATCAATCTGGACCATCCAGGGTTGCACGGCACTGAACAAGACTGTTTAAAAAAATAGTCTGTATGTATGTCTATCCCCATTGTAGCTGTTTCTGCTTGTGAGTGTTGATTAGAGGGACCGAACGGAAGCCTCTGGAGCAGGGGGTGTTCACACATTTGAAGCCTGTAATTGTCCTCATAGGTATATCTCAACTAGGATAAACAAAATTAGAAAAAAATACGGAAAATCACATTGTCTGATATTTAAAGACTTTATACATAAATTATGGTGGAAAATAAGTATTTGGTCATCTACAAACAAGCAGGATTTCTGTCTCTCCCAGACCTGTAGCTTCTTCTGTAGAGGATCCTCTGTCCTCCACTGGTTACCTGTATTAATGGCTCCTGTTTGAACTGGTTATCTATAGAAAGACGCCTGTCCACAACCTCAAACAGTCACACTCCAAACTCCTCTATGGAGACCAAAGAGCTGTCTAAGGACTGAATCTGCAACAGATAAGCAGCTTGGTGTCACGGTGCCTGTCAGACTCCTGACAGTCTCCCAATGGGAACCCCTCACTATGCGTAAGAAACTTCAACAGTTTTTGGGGTTCGCCAATTTTTACAGGCGTTTTATTAGAAATTACAGTGCCTTTCCCGCCCCCCTTACTCAGCTCACCTCCACGGCTCGGGCCTTTCACTGGAATTCCGCTGCCCAAGACGCCTTCGACACCCTCAAGGGGCTTTTTGTCCCCGCTCCTATCCTGATTCAACCCGACCCCACCAGACAATTCGTGGTTGAAGTCGATGATTCCGACTCAGGCGTAGGGGCCGTCTTGTCTCAACAGGAGGAAACATCTGGCAAACTTAAGCCCTGTGCCTTCTTTTCAAAGAAACTCACACCAGCGGTGCAGAATTATGACGTGGGCAACCGTGAACTCCTAGCTATCAAATTAGTGCTAGAAGAGTGGCGTCATTGGCTGGAGGGTGCGGTTCACCTGTTCATAGTCTGGACTGATCATAAAAACCTCTCATACCTCTGTTGCGCCAAGCGTTTAAATTCCCGTCAGGCCCGTTGGTGTCTCTTCTTTGATCGTTTCAACTTTACAATAACTTACAGACCAGGAAGCCGCAATATCAAGCCGGATGCCCTTTCCCATAAATACAGCTCCTTTGAAGTCCAGGACATTACCACAGCCACCATCATTCCTCCCACCTGTATCATCGGGAACATCACGTGGGACATTGAAAATAAAGTCATACAGGCGCAAGGTGAGGATCCCGATCATTCGGTTCCCCCTGATGGGACCCTCTATATTCCCCGTTCACTCAGGTCCGACGCCATCACATGGGCCCATGCCTCACGCATAGCCTGTCACAGCGGAGTCACCAGAACTCTTAACCTCCTCCATCGGCACTTCTTTTGGCCATCCATGGGAAAGGCAGTTAAGGAGTATGTTGACGCCTGCACCACCTGCGCTCGCTCCAAGTCCTCCAACTCACCACCCTCCTGCATCCTCCGACCACTCCATGCCGCCATTGGTCCCACATTGCACTGGACTTCGTCACCGGTCTCCATCCTTCACAGGGTAACACTGTCATCCTCACTGTCATTGACTGGATCTCTCAATTCGTCCATTTCATCCTGCTCCCACAGCTACCCACAGCCACAGAAACCACAGAGATCCAGCATGTGTTCCGTCACCACGGTATCCCGGCTGATATAATCTCAGACCGGGGGCCCCAGTTTGTCTCCCAAGTATGGAAGACATTCTGTGGTGCTCTGGGAGCCACCGTGAGCCTCACTTCTGGGTACCATCCCCAATCGAACAGCCAAGCCGAAAGAGCTAACCAAGAACTCGAGACCTCGCTCCGTTGTCTTACCGACCAGAACTCCTCGGACAGGTCCAGGTACCTCGTTTGGGCTGAATACTCCAACAACACTCATCCATCCTCTGCTACAGGCTTGTCCCCGTTCGAGGCTGCTCTGGGATATTCTCCTCCTCTGTTCCCCTCTCACGAGCTGGACCTCGCTGTACCCTCGGTGCAAGATCATCTCAAACAGTGCCAGGACATCTGGCACCGAACCAGGGCGGCGCTGCTCCGTACAAGGGAGAAAAACTGTTGTGTGGTGAATGGTCATCGGGTGGTGGGACCTACCTATCATCCTGGTCAAAAGTTCTGGCTATCTTCTCACAACATTCCTATTCATGCCACCTCTCGCAAGCTAGCTCCCTGTTTCATAGGACCTTACACCATCGACAAGGTCATCAATACCACCTGTGTTCGCCTCCGGCTCCCAGCAGCCCTCAAGATCCATCCATCTTTCCATGTCACAAATCAAGCCTGTGGTGGACAGCGCTCTGTGCCCGCCATCCGCTTCCCCTCTGCCCGCCCGGATCATTGACGGCGCCCCGGCATATACTGTCAGCAGGATTTTGGACATCCGCCGCCGGGGTCGCGGCTACCAATACCTCATGGACTGGGAGGGCTACGGTCCTGAAGAACGCTCTTGGGTCTCCCATTCTTTGATTTTGGACCCTGCCCTCATCTCTGTCATTTTTTGGGCTCACCCGAATCGGCGTCCCGGACCGCCTGGAGGCGGTCATTGAGGGGGGGGTACTGTCACTGTGCCTGTCAGACTCCTCCCCCTCCAGCTCTGCCTGCTCTGCTCTTCCTGATTGCCACCAGCTGACTTCACTCACCTCATCTGCACTGCTGCTTAAAAGGAGACCCAAAGCCTCAGTTCAACGCCAGTTCGTTGTCCCTTGTACTGACTAAGCCTGGTCCTCAGTTTATGCTCTTTATGCTCTTGCCTTGTTCTAAGCCTCGAACTAATTCTTACTCTTTGTCTCAGGATAACCAACACCTCACGAGTGACGTCAGCGTGACCATCCCTCCGGCTGCTCTGGGAAACCTGAAGACTTCACGGCTCACACTTACCGCACTAAGCCCTCCAGCCACCAGCCGCTATCAAGTCCGAACCTCCCTCAACTACTACTACCACCATTCTTGGAGAAACAATAAACCTTTTCTCGCCAAAAACACTCACCTGTCTTCCTTCTGGGTTTCAGCATCTGGGTGCTCACGCCTCGAGCGACATGACACTTGGTGTAAAGAAATCAATTATTAGGAAATGGAAGACATACAAGACCACTGAGAATCTCCCTACATCTGGGGCTCCCCCAAAGATCTCACCCCGTGGGGTCAGAATGATCACAAGAACAGTGAAAAAAAATCCCAGAACCCCACGGGTGACCTAGTGAATGACCTGCAGAGAGCTGGGACCAAAGTAACAAAGACTACCATCAGTAACTCACTACACCACCAGGGACTCAAACCCTGCAGGGCGAGACGTGTCCCCCTGCTAAAGCCAGTACATGTGCAGGCCTGTCTAACGTTAGCTAAAGAGCATTTGGATGATCCGGAGGATAATTGGGAGAATGTCCTATGGTCAGATGAAACCACAATAGAACTTTTTGGTAAGAACTCTACTCGTGTTTGGAGGAGAAAGAATGCTGAATTACATCCAAAGAACACCATAGCTACTGTAAAGCACGGGGGTGGAAGCATCATGATTTGGGGCTGTTTTTCAGCAAAGGGACCAGGACGACTGATCCGTGTAAAGGAAAGAATGAATGGAGCCATGTATGGTCAGATTTAGAGTGAAGACCTCCTTCCATCAGCACTGAAGAGGAAACATGGCTGGGTCTTTCAGCATGACAACCATCCCAAACACACGTTGCCCGGGTAACAGAGGAGTGGCGTCATAAGCAACATTTCAGGGTCCTGGAGTGGCCTAGCTAAATCTTTGGAGGGAGTTGAAAGTCTGTGTTGCCCAGCAACAGCCCTAAAACATCACTGCTCTAGAGGAGATCTGCATGGAGGAATGGACCAAAATATCAGCAACAGTTTGTGAAAACCTTTTGAAGACTTAAAGAAAACATTTTACTGCTGTCATGGCCTGCAGTGGCTCAGGCAGTTGAGTAGGTTGGCCAATGGTTGAAGGTTCGATCCCCACTCACCCCAGTCAGCAGTTGCTGTGTCCCTGGGTAAGACACTTCATCCTCCCTGCCTCCAGTGTGGCTCTACTGGTGTGGGAATGTGTATAAATGTCCCGGTGATGGTCAGAGGGGCCGTAGGGGTGAGATAGATTCAGTCTTCCCAGCCTGGTGCAAACTGGGCAAACTTCTGACTTCCTCCCACCTTCCAAAAACATTCTTCTTAGGTTCATTGGTGACTCTAAATTGTCAATAGGTGTGAGTGTGAGTGTGCATGGGTGTGTGATTGTGGCCCTTTGACAGACTGGCGACCTGTCCAGGATGTCCCCTGCCTTTGCCCGCAAGTGCCTGGGATAGGTTCCAGAAGCCCTGTGACCCCGAAAGGGATAAAACGAATTAGAAGATGCATGAAATTTGAAAGAATTTACAAGTTCATTATTTTAAAATCTGACAACGTGATTTTCTATATTTATTTTTCTCATTTTGTTTCTCAAATTTAGGCCTCTCTTATATTTTTAAGGGGGACAACTTGCACAATTGGCGCCTGACTAAATACTTTTTGCTCCACTCTAAACTTGTGGGCAGGACCGCAGACCCAGCAGGTGCCGTGATGAGCAGCCAGGTGTGTCTTCAGGTGTATTCAGACTGGACACATTTGGCTTGTTTAAGGTGAACCAGATTTAGTTTCTGCCGTTAATCTGACACACGTTTTCAGTCTGAATACACCCAAGCAGACCCTGGTCTGGGACCAGGACCTTCAGACCCATCTTTGGAAGTGGTATCCATTTGTTTCCAATTGGACTGAGCTTCTGTTTACTCTGAGATTCCTCAGTCAGAATACAATCCATTCCTGGAGCGGAGGAACGGAACCAAAATGGCCACCGTAGCTGATGTAAACAGAGTAGGAATGAAGCATCAGATGAGTCATAGACAAATGTAAAGCAGCGATTGTTGTCTTATTAAACAGAGACAGGGGTCCAACTGTTTATTTGTTATAACGTTTATTTGCTGCTGAAAATGCTTCATACATGCTTTTCTGTGCCCTGTTACACGGCATGCGCCAGACCAGTGCTGCTGTGATGTCATCCTAAAATCTACCTTGTGGTCCCTTAATATAATTTTTTTTAAATAATTCCATAACACCACAACGATGAGACACGGTGAGTCATTTACTGGGGGGTATTCCAGGAAGCATGTTTAAACTAGCCTGACTTTAAGCCTGAACTCTGGCTGAAATCCTCCTGAACTTGCTTACTCTGGGTATGTCGGTTCCAAAAGACCGGATATGAGTTAGCGTAATTATGCTCGACTTAGTAACCCTGGGTTAATGCACGTGCATGGCAGGTACATAAAGACATTCTCAATGGATCGCCGATTTCCAGAGTCACCATGGAAACGCGTGGAGAACAAAAAAGAGACGCTACACTTCAGTGAGACGGAGTCTGAGATTTTAATGATGCCGTATGAAGATTATATGACCATCAAAAAAGTAACACGGCTGCATCATCAGCAAAAGAAAGAGTTTCTGCTTGGAGAAAAATAACAAAGTAAACGCACGAGTTTCTGATCTTATTTCTATTTTAATTGTGACGCATAAATATAAACTTATCCAATTTCAATGAATTAATTCAATTGGTAACAAGTAATTGAGTTAAATTTGTTCAAACTTATTTCTTACGTCTATCCAACTCAATATTTTTTTACAACTCAAATGTACATATTTTATCTAACTAAATGTCATATTACTCCAATTCAATTAAATCTTTCTCCATCTTAATTTATTGTACTTCTTGAACTCTCTTGTGTCTAAGTTTGAGCCTGCAGATTTACTCATTTTTATGACAATAAAAGGAGAGAAACAAAACAGAATTGCAACACAAATTATGACATAATTTTCCATTTCTCTGACTTTGACTTTACACCACTTACCTGTAGGGGTGCTAAATAAACTCATCCTCCTCTTCCTCCTCATCATCCTCTCACTCATGGTGCAGACAGGATTCAGGACAAATAACTACTCAAAACACAGTAAAACAGCTAAACAACTAAACTCATTTGGTCAAAAACCCACACTTCAACCCAAATCCGTCCAGACAGGCAAAGGGAATGGTATCCCACAATCCCTTGCGGTGCCGATCTAACAGCAGCACCAAAGTTACACCTACTTTATTGAATTCATTTGAATGAAAGTAAAATAACTGTCTGATAACTACATGTTATTTTTAAGGTGACTTAACAAAAAAATGATTTATCTTTACTGAATCAAATAATGAAGTTAGATCAAAGTAAAAAGTTTCTCTTTAAACATCCATATATGGTCTTATCAGCCTCTCACGGTGGAAAAAGTATTCTCTGAGCTTCTTCATCCTCTAAATCATCTTCAAATGGACACGCCATGCTGCTGCACCTCTCTGAAAACAAACTAACCTTCAACTAAACCTGCTCCAGACCAGGTTATGTTCAGAGCATGAGTTGCTATGGCAACTTGACCTACCCTGAAACATACCTCCATTTCTGGAACCCAAAGCTGAGGTTATCCACTTCCTTAGCCTCAAACTTACCGTGGGAGCTAGCAGAACCTGCTTTCTGGAACACCCCCATAGGTTAAATTCGGACTAATCATAATTTTTGACGTGATACAAATTGCTACTCACTGTTCTCCCGACAACCTGAAGGTCATAAACTGTACCTTCTTAGTTCTTCTTGGCAGTAACTGCCCTACAGCATGACTCCACTGGACCAAAAAAAGGACTTCCATAATTTCTGCCTCTCTTTTCTTTGCCCCGCCCTCGTAATTCCTGAGCAATGAACAAAGAGGTCTTTACTCAGAAGGTTTGTTGACAAGCCTTAGGGCCCGTACACACCGGGTCGAATATTCGCCAGGCGTTATTCGCCAGCGTTTCTCACCACGTCTTTTGTGTTCACACCCAGGCGATTTTCGCTGACGATGAGCCGAGCCAACATGCAATTTCATTCCCTGACATTAGATGGCGCTTGATGTCAAACAGAAATACTCCTGTACACAAGGTGGTTTTCACTCAGAAGAAGAGAGCCAGTATTTACGCACTTGTCAGAATCAAACAAAGAAAACATGAATATTTCAAGCACCAGTAGCTCCAGCTCCAGTTCCAATGATGAAGAAATTATTGTTCTGTTGAATGATGAAAGACGCCGATTTTGGGTACATCCCATAGTTACGAGAAGAGAAGAACATGGTGAGTTTTATCGACTGGTACAAGAGCTGTATCATGAGCGTTTTCAGGGATATTTTAGAATGTCCGTCATTATTTCTTTGCGGCAGTGTAGCCGCTACTTGGCGTCTATCTTCTTTGCTGGTATGTGTGCTCAGAAATGCAGTTTTGTGTTTGAGCGCCTCCAAGTTGTGTTTTACTGTAACTTCAGAAGCTCCAGACACGTGAGCAAAACCGCCATTCTCATTGGTCGAATAGATTTCGACGCGAGGCGTCAAAAAGAAAAAACGAACCCGAGGCGTTTTTTTTTTTTGACGCTTTGACGCGTGGCGTTTTTTCGCGTCGGTGAGCACACTCACATTGGTGCCCTTTGTTTAGTCACGAGGCGTTAAACGTCGGCGATATTCGCAGATGAAATTCATCCCTGTGTGCACGGGCCTTTAGTCTGGAAGAGGGAAGACCCCTAGGTGACAGTCTGAACACTGACCAAACGCAAGGGTCAGGAGGCGATCCAGACCAAATTAAGTGGACTGAGTCCTGATTTTTCCATCTGAATCCTCAATCTCACTTTCAATCGAGGAAGCACGTGGGCTGGCCCGGGTTTCAATAAACGCTCCTGCGGGCCGGACTGGTCCTCCACCAGGAACTCGACTCAGAAAAGCTCTCAGATAGAAGGCAAACTGCACTTAGTGTGGTTAAACACTGATTTGCAGAAACGTATGGATCAGGGATATTAAATTGGCCGTTCTGCATGTTAATCAAGTGAAATACGTCATGGTGAGGATGATAATTTACTGATAACACTTTTTTTTCAAATATATTTTTAGTTTTTAATTTGAATGGACATCAGTCTACCCATACATCCTGTGCAATCAATGTGTCGATCACAATTGACGTAATGAGCCCCTCTGCTCTGGAGGATCCTACACCTTGATGTTGGTGGGACTCCAGAGACTCCAGCAGCTTCAAACATGTGCTTGCTGCTCTGTAATGGTATTTCAGCAGCTGCTCTCTTAATGTGAAGCATTTGTCTGGCAGAAAGCGTCCTCATTCTGCCTTTATCTGCACCAACCCGTGTCACTGAATCAGCCACAGACCTCTCAATGCTACCATGATCACCTGAAGTTTTCCTGAACTGTCCAAGGTTTTCATACATTGTCCAAAGCATTGAACTATTTCATGCTTTCAGCAGCAGAGATGCTTTTTCTTGCCATGCTGCTGGAAAATGTTGGTCTGCTTAATAATGTGGAACGTCCTTCTTTAGTAGTTTTTCCTTTAATGGAACTCACCTGGAGAACTAATGATCACAGGTGTCTGAGATGGATGTCAGTGATCCAAAGAGCCCAGAGACACAATGCCATCCATGGGTGTCAGCTTTTGTTTCTGGGACCCAAGAATAGGACAAACCCCTGAGTGCAAGAAACCAGATTTATTCATTCCTGAACCTTGAGGACCCCAGGCACCGGAGGCATGCAGCCAATGCACAGGTGCCATGAAGACAGGAGAGGGTCAATGATGGTGAAATGACTTGGAGCAGCGAGAGCATGAAACAGGAGGAAGGCTTACTGGTATAAGGAGAGTGGTCTATAGGGAGGGGAGAGCGGCGGAGTTAACAATTAAAAGCATGCCACCTGCTCGTAGACAAACTCGCATGCGCAGACAGGCCTCTCTCCCCGCCCGCAGACGACGAAGAGTCCGCAGGACTCGTGTTGTTCGCAGGCCCCGGAGAGTTGCCCGTCGCAGACACCAAGCCCACTAATTAGAGGTCTGCTACGAAGGTAGCACGCCTCCATTTGGGGAGGGTTTGCAGTAAAAAAAAAAAAAAAAAAAAAACACTACAAAAAGAAACAACACATTCACACAACAAAGCCAGCTGTCTGGCATGAGCATTTAAGACTTCAAGATGATATTTTTGGTTTCCCTTTATGCCATTTTTATATTAGCAGTGTGTGTTGGCAAGAGTCTGGCGATAGGATTCGTGTCCTTTTACATGTCCCACTATACGATACGTATCTTGATATTGTGTCAGATTCTGCCCGCACATCCTTGGTACAGCGGAGGGAGGTGTGGATCCAGACATGGAAGTCGTAAGAAAAAGACGCTGGTTGGAGCATGCTAAAACTCAGGATCATGTGGCTCAGTCACAAACATTTGATTCCATTAATAATAATTCATAATTCCAAATAATACTCTCCAGAGGGGTCTCTGGGAAGAGTTTCAAAATTTAAGAGGTGCCAGGATGTACAAGGTTAGGGGTGACAATAGTCCACGGCAGGAAAACAGGAGCAGACAATGGCAGCAGCTGGTAGTATCAAGAGAGTGCAGGCTGGAAAGAAAGATTCAAGATTCAAAGAGGTTTATTATCATATGCACAGTAAAGAAACAGGTTTCCCTGTACAATGAAATTCTGTCTTTGCTGCCTGCTCTGAATGCCAAAAGGAGAGGAAACTGAAACAATTCACACACAACATACACACAAAAACACAAGATGTCGAGTGGCAATTCTAAAATGCAAAAGTGACAATAACAGTAGCAGACAGTGAGGATGTGCAGAGGTGCAGTTTGTAGTTTCAGACTCCTGTCAGCTGTTAAGGAGTCTGATGGCAGAGGGGCAGAAAGAGTTTTTGAGTCTGGTGGTCCTACACTTCACACTCCTGTACCTCCGTCCTGAGGGGAGGAGAGTGAACAGTCCTCGTTGCGGGTGGGTGGGGTCCTTGACGATGGAGGCAGCTCTCCTGCAGACCCTGTATATGTATATGCTCTGCAGCGAGGGCAGAGGAGTCCTGGTGATCTTGGACGCAGTCTTCACTACTCTCTGCAGGCGTTTGCGGTCCATGGCGGTAGAGCTGCCGTACCACACTGTGATGCAGCTGGTCAGAATGGACTCAACCATGCAGCTGTAGAAGTTACTGAGGATCTTTGGGGACATGCCGAACCTCCTCAGCCTCCTCAGAAAGTACAGCCACTGATGAGCTTTCTTCACCAGCTGTGATGTTTAGTGTCCAGGTGAGGTCCTGGCTGAGGTGGACCCCCAGATATCTGAAGCTGCTCACCTTCTCCACTTCCAGACCCTGGATAAGAAGCGGCTGATGAGGGTTCCTCCTCTCCTTCCTCATGTCCACTATCATCTCCTTTGTCTTGGCTGTGTTGAGGGTGAGGTTGTTGTCCTCACACCATGTCACCAGACTGGCTACCTCCCTCCTGTAGGCTGCTTCGTCCCCGCCAGTGATGCGTCCTATCACAGCGGTGTCATCAGCAAACTTCAGGATGATGTTGTCCTTATGAGAGGCCGCACAGTCGTGGGTGAACAGGGTGTAGAGGATGGGGCTGAGAACACAGCCCTGTGGTGTGCCAATGTTCGTGATGATGCTGGCTGAAGTCCTGTTCCCTATTCTGACAGACTGAGGCATGCCAGTCAAAAAGTCCAGGAGCCAGTCACAGATGATGGGGTGTATTCCAAGGGAGAACAGTTTGTGGGCGAGTTTGTGGGGAACAACCGTGTTGAATGCAGAACTGTAGTCAATAAAGAGCATCCTGATGCAGGAGTCTTTATTCTCCAGGTGTGAGAGGGAGGTGTGCAGTGCTGCAGCAATGGCGTCCGAGGTGGATCTGTTGGGCCGGTATGCGTACTGCAGGCGGTCTAGTGTGTCTGGGATGCTGCTCTGAATGTGGGTCAGCATCACTCTCTCAAAGCACTTCATAATGATCGGAGTGAGTGCTACTGGTCTGTAGTCATTCAGGCAGGTGGGAGGGCTCTTCTTGGGGAGGGGGACAATGGTTGTGGTGGGGTGAGTGGGGTGTAATGGTCCAAGGGTATAACGGTCCCTCCGTGTGGGGGGTGGACGTCTCAAAGCGGGTGTAGAAGGCATTGAGTTTGTCGGGCAGGCTGTCTGCAGCACTGATGGTGATGGTGCTGCTTCTGTAGTCTGTGATGTGCTGTAGGCCCCTCCACATGCAGCCAGAGTCAGCAGTAGAATAGAAGCCATCCAGCTTCTCTCTGTACTGCCTCTTTGCTGCTGTGATGGCCTTCCTCAGGCCGTACTTCGCAGCTTTGTACTCGGACTCATTGCCAGATGTAAATGCAGTGGAGCGAGCACGCAGCATGCGACGTACATGGCCGTTTATCCAGGGCTTCTGGTTAGGAAACTTCCTGACTTGGATGGTGGGCACAATGTTCTCCACACAAGTGCTGATGTATCCAGTCACGTAGTCAGCATAATCCTGTATGCTGACTGAAGAGTCCTCCAGAGTGGCTGCAGCTTTAAACACATCCCAGTCTGTTGTCATGAAGCAGTCCTGCAATTTGCTCTGAGTCTCAGGGGTCCAGAGCTGAACGAAGAAGAAGAAAGAAAGAAAAAGAAGAAGAAAGAAGAAAAGCTGAGTGGCGAGCAGAACAGGTAGACGAGCTGAAAGCATAAACGTAACAGGTGAATTGACTGAGTGCTTCAGTGCAATGATCCAGCAGAGAGTGAAGGGCAGAGGCAGAGATTTATAGGAGCAGGCACATGTGGAGGAAATCAGATACGATTAGCAGCAGCAAAGTAGCTGCTGTCATGACAATAGATTTAATAGAAAAAACTTTTTTTAAATCATTTTTGACAAATACTCATCTAAATTTATCCTTTTAATTAAAAATAATAATCTGATTAATTTAAAAATCTTCTTTTCATATTAAGTCCGTGTCTTCAAGCACATAAAAACAAGAATTCTGATTGATCATCATATGAATAATACAAGAATTATAAACTGTAAAAAAAACACCCCTCTCACCCTCCATAGGAGGTTTCTCACCCGAGCTCGGGTCCTCTCTCATTCTCTACCACCTTCGGGGGTGTTTCCCATTTTGACCTTGGGGTTTCCGGTCCATATTCTGCACACATGTTCCTGTATATTATTCCAGCCACTTGATTGTGCCGCTCCATGTATGCTTTACCTGCCAGCATCTTACACCCTGCAGTTATGTGCTGGATTGTTTCAGGCACCTCTTTGCACAGCCTACACCTTGGGTCTTGTCTGGTGTGGTAGATCTACACCTTGGGTCTTGAATGGTGTTGTAGATCTACACCTTGGGTACCTTGAATGTGTTGTAGATCTCATACAACCTTGGGTCTTGTCCTGGTGGGTGGTAAGATCTACACCTTGGGTCTTGAATGGTGTTGTTAGATCTACACCTGGGGGTCTTGAATGGTGTTGTAGAATCTACACTTGGGTCTTGTCTGGTGTGTTAGATCTTACACCTTGGGTCTTGTCTGGTGTGGTAGATCTAACACTTTGGGTTCTTGGTCTGGTGTGGTTAGATCTAGCACCTTGGTTCTTGTCTGGTGTGGTAAGATCTACACCTTGGGTCTTGTCTGGTGTGGTAGATCTACACCTTGGGTCTGTCTGGTGTGGTAGATCTACACCTTGGGTCTTGCTGGTGTGGTAGATCTACACCTTGGGTCTTGTCTGGTGTGGTAGATCTACACCTTGGTCTTGTCTGGTGTGGTAGATCTACACCTTGGGTTTGTCTGGTGTGGTAGATCTACACCTTGGGTCTTGTCTGGTGTGGTAGATCTCACCTTGGGTCTTGTCTGGTGTGGTAGATCTACACCTTGGTCTTGTCTGTGTGGTAGATCTACACCTTGGGTCTTGTCTGGTGTAGTAGATCTACACCTTGGGTCTTGTCTGGTGTGGTAGATCTACACCTTGGGTCTTGTCTGGTGTGGTAGATCTACACCTTGGGTCTTGTCTGGTGTGGTAGATCTACACCTTGGGTCTTGTCTGGTGTGGTAGATCTACACCTTGGGTTGTCTGGTGTGGTAGATCTACACCTTGGGTCTTGTCTGGTGTGGTAGATCTACACCTTGGGTCTTGTCTGGTGTGGTAGATCTACACCTTGGGTCTTGTCTGGTGTGGTAGATCTACACCTTGGTCTTGTCTGGTGTGGTAGATCTACACCTTGGGTCTGTCTGGTGTGGTAGATCTACACCTTGGGTCTGTCTGGTGTGGTAGATCTACACCTTGGGTCTGTGGTGTGTAGATCTACACCTTGGGTCTTGTCTGGTGTGGTAGATCTACACCTTGGGTTGTCTGGTGTGGTAGATCTACACCTTGGGTCTGTGTTGTTGTAGATCTACACCTTGGGTCTTGTCTGTGGTAGATCTACACCTTGGGTCTTGTCTGGTGTGGTAGATCTACACCTTGGGTTTGTCTGGGTGGTGGTAGATCTACACCTTGGGTCTTGTCTGGTGTGGTAGATCTACACCTTGGGTCTTGTCTGGTGTGGTAGATCTACACCTTGGGTCTTGTCTGGTGTGGTAGATCTACACCTTGGTCTTGTCTGGTGTGGTAGATCTACACCTTGGGTCTTGTCTGGTGTGGTAGATCTACACCTTGGGTCTTGTCTGGTGTGGTAGATCTACACCTTGGGTCTTGTCTGGTGTGTAGATCTACACCTTGGGTCTTGTCTGGTGTGGTAGATCTACACCTTGGTCTTGTCTGGTGTGGTAGATCTACACCTTGGTTCGTCTGGTGTGGTAGATCTACACTTGGTCTTGTCTGGTGTGGTAGATCTACACCTTGGGGTCTTGTCTGGGTGTGGTAGATTCTTCACCTTGGGTTTGTCTGGTGTGCTAGATCTACACCTTGGGTCTTGTCTGGTGTGGATCTACACCTTGGGTCTTGTCTGGTGTGGTAGATCTACACCTTGGGTCTTGTCTGGTGTGGTAGATCTACACCTTGGGTTGTCTGTGTGGTAGATCTACACCTTGGGTCTTGTCTGGTGTGGTAGATCTACACCTTGGGTCTTGTCTGGTGTGGTAGATCTACACCTTGGGTCTTGTCTGGTGTGGTAGATCTACACCTTGGGTCTTGTCTGGTGTGGTAGATCTACACCTTGGGTCTTGTCTGGTGTGGTAGATCTACACCTTGGGTCTTGTCTGGTGTGGTAGATCTACACCTTGGGTCTGTCTGGTGTGGTAGATCTACACCTTGGGTCTTGTCTGGTGTGGTAGATCTACACCTTGGGTCTTGTCTGGTGTGGTAGATCTACACCTTGGGTCTTGTCTGGTGTGGTAGATCTACACCTTGGGTCTTGTCTGGTGTGGTAGATCTACACCTTGGTCTGTCTGGTGTGGTAGATCTACACCTTGGGTCTTGTCTGGTGTGGTAGATCTACACCTTGGGTCTTGTCTGGTGTGGTAGATCTACACCTTGGGTCTTGTCTGGTGTGGTAGATCTACACCTTGGGTTGTCTGGTGTGGTAGATCTACACCTTGGGTCTTGTCTGGTGTGGTAGATCTACACCTTGGGTCTTGTCTGGTGTGGTAGATCTACACCTTGGGTCTTGTCTGGTGTGGTAGATCTACACCTTGGGTCTTGTCTGGTGTGGTAGATCTACACCTTGGGTCTGTCTGGTGTGGTAGATCTACACCTTGGGTCTTGTCTGGTGTGGTAGATCTACACCTTGGGTCTTGTCTGGTGTGGTAGATCTACCTTGGGTCTTGTCTGGTGTGGTAGATCTACACCTTGGGTCTTGTCTGGTGTGGTAGATCTACACCTTGGGTCTTGTCTGGTGTGGTAGATCTACACCTTGGGTCTTGTCTGGTGTGGTAGATCTACACCTTGGGTCTTGTCTGGTGTGGTAGATCTACACCTTGGGTCTTGTCTGGTGTGGTAGATCTACACCTTGGGTCTTGTCTGGTGTGGTAGATCTACACCTTGGGTCTTGTCTGGTGTGGTAGATCTACACCTTGGGTCTTGTCTGGTGTGGTAGATCTACACCTTGGGTCTTGTCTGGTGTGGTAGATCTACACCTTGGGTCTTGTCTGGTGTGGTAGATCTACACCTTGGGTCTTGTCTGGTGTGGTAGATCTACACCTTGGGTCTTGTCTGGTGTGGTAGATCTACACCTTGGGTCTTGTCTGGTGTGGTAGATCTACACCTTGGGTCTTGTCTGGTGTGGTAGATCTACACCTTGGTCTTGTCTGGTGTGGTAGATCTACACCTTGGGTCTTGTCTGGTGTGGTAGATCTACACCTTGGGTCTTGTCTGGTGTGGTAGATCTACACCTTGGGTCTTGTCTGGTGTGGTAGATCTACACCTTGGGTCTTGTCTGGTGTGGTAGATCTACACCTTGGGTCTTGTCTGGTGTGGTAGATCTACACCTTGGGTCTTGTCTGGTGTGGTAGATCTACACCTTGGGTCTTGTCTGGTGTGGTAGATCTACACCTTGGGTCTTGTTGGTCTGTGTGTAGATCTACACCTTGGGTCTTGTCTGGTGTGGTAGATCTACACCTTGGGTCTTGTCTGGTGTGGTAGATCTACACCTTGGGTCTTGTCTGGTGTGGTAGATCTACACCTTGGGTCTTGTCTGGTGTGGTAGATCTACACCTTGGGTCTTGTCTGGTGTGGTAGATCTACACCTTGGGTCTTGTCTGGTGTGGTAGATCTACACCTTGGGTCTTGTCTGGTGTGGTAGATCTACACCTTGGGTCTTGTCTGTGTGTGGTAGATCTACACCTTGGGTCTTGTCTGGTGTGGTAGATCTACACCTTGGGTCTTGTCTGGTGTGGTAGATCTACACCTTGGGTCTTGTCTGGTGTGGTAGATCTACACCTTGGGTTGTCTGGTGTGGTAGATCTACACCTTGGGTCTTGTCTGGTGTGGTAGATCTACACCTTGGGTCTTGTCTGGTGTGGTAGATCTACATTGGGTCTTGTCTGGTGTGGTAGATCTACACCTTGGGTCTTGTCTGGTGTGGTAGATCTACACCTTGGGTCTGTCTGGTGTGGTAGATCTACACCTTGGGTCTTGTCTGGTGTGGTAGATCTACACCTTGGGTCTTGTCTGGTGTGGTAGATCTACACCTTGGGTCTTGTCTGGTGTGGTAGATCTACACCTTGGGTCTTGTCTGGTGTGGTAGATCTACACCTTGGGTCTTGTCTGGTGTGGTAGATCTACACCTTGGGTCTTGTCTGGTGTGGTAGATCTACACCTTGGGTCTTGTCTGGTGTGGTAGATCTACACCTTGGGTCTTGTCTGGTGTGGTAGATCTACACCTTGGGTCTTGTCTGGTGTGGTAGATCTACACCTTGGGTCTTGTCTGGTGTGGTAGATCTACACCTTGGGTCTTGTCTGGTGTGGTAGATCTACACCTTGGGTCTGTTGGTGTGGTAGATCTACACCTTGGGTCTTGTCTGGTGTGGTAGATCTACACCTTGGGTCTTGTCTGGTGTGGTAGATCTACACCTTGGGTCTTGTCTGGTGTGTAGATCTACACCTTGGGTCTTGTCTGGTGTGGTAGATCTACACCTTGGGTCTTGTCTGGTGTGGTAGATCTCACCTTGGGTCTTGTCTGGTGTGGTAGATCTACACCTTGGGTCTTGTTCTGGTGTGGTAGATCTACACCTTGGGTCTTGTCTGGTGTGGTAGATCTACACCTTGGGTCTTGTCTGGTGTGGTAGATCTACACCTTGGGTCTTGTCTGGTGTGGTAGATCTACACCTTGGGTCTTGTCTGGTGTGGTAGATCTACACCTTGGGTCTTGTCTGGTGTGGTAGATCTACACCTTGGGTCTTGTCTGGTGTGGTAGATCTACACCTTGGGTCTTGTCTGGTGTGGTAGATCTACACCTTGGGTTTGTCTGGTGTGGTAGATCTACACCTTGGGTCTTGTCTGGTGTGGTAGATCTACACCTTGGGTCTTGTCTGGTGTGGTAGATCTACACCTTGGGTCTTGTCTGGTGTGGTAGATCTACACCTTGGGTCTTGTCTGGTGTGGTAGATCTACACCTTGGGTCTTGTCTGGTGTGGTAGATCTACACCTTGGGTCTTGTCTGGTGTGGTAGATCTACACCTTGGGTCTTGTCTGGTGTGGTAGATCTACACCTTGGGTCTTGTCTGGTGTGGTAGATCTACACCTTGGGTCTTGTCTGGTGTGTAGATACACCTTGGGTCTTGTCTGGTGTGGTAGATCTCACCTTGGGTCTGTCTGGTGTGGTAGATCTACACCTTGGGTCTTGTCTGGTGTGGTAGATCTACACCTTGGGTCTTGTCTGGTGTGGTAGATCTACACCTTGGGTCTTGTCTGGTGTGGTAGATCTACACCTTGGGTCTGTTCTGGTGTGGTAGATCTACACCTTGGGTCTTGTCTGGTGTGGTAGATCTACACCTTGGGTCTTGTCTGGTGTGGTAGATCTACACCTTGGGTCTTGTCTGGTGTGGTAGATCTACACCTTGGGTCTTGTCTGGTGTGGTAGATCTACACCTTGGGTCTTGTCTGGTGTGGTAGATCTACACCTTGGGTCTTGTCTGGTGTGGTAGATCTACACCTTGTGTCTTGTCTGGTGTGGTAGATCTGAGCCTCTATTGCTCTGGTGCTCAGGGCTTGTTCCTGAGCTGCCAGGATGAGTGTTTCAGTGCTGTCTTGTAGGCCAGTCCTTTCTAGCCATTGGTAGGACTTCTTGATATCAGCCACTTCAGTTATGGTCCGGTGGTACATCCCATACAGAGCCGGGATGGACAGAACCCCAGTGCACCATACTTTCTCCAGCTTCAAACTTCTAGCAGCCTGTTAACAACTGATTGTTATTGTTTTTAAGTTTAATTCAAACATGATAATAGTAAGTTAACTATTCTCTGATTACTATACAGAAGATATGAAGGTAGCTGGTGTTCGAGGAGAGGATGTAGAAGACCAGATTAGATGGAGAAAGCTGATTCACCGTGAAGAAGAAGAAGTTAATGGTGGATATTTCTTTACTCAAAGCAATCTAAGATAGTACTTGTGTACTCACCCTAACTCATATACACCACTTTCGTCTGCTGGTTAGTCTCTATACATCAGCTGCAGAAAAGCGAGGTTGGTACCTATTACCATGGCAACACATCACATACAATATTTTACATCTTGTAAAAATATATTTAAATATAAAAAAAACATGCTCAGTTGGTACTAAGGGGCCAAAGTGGGCCAAG
This sequence comes from Oryzias curvinotus, assembly GCA_023969325.1. Classification (NCBI taxonomy): domain Eukaryota; kingdom Metazoa; phylum Chordata; class Actinopteri; order Beloniformes; family Adrianichthyidae; genus Oryzias; species Oryzias curvinotus. The sequence goes on from CM043711.1 coordinate 1,255,612, forward strand.
AAAATATCCCCCACACCATGACACCATCACCAGCAGCCTGAACTGTTGATACAAGGTAGGATGGATCCCTGCTTTCATGTTGTTGAGGCCTGATTCTGAGCCTACCATGTGAATGGTTCAGCAGAAATGGAGACTCATCAGAGCAGACAACGTTTTTCCATCTTCTAGGGTCCAGTTTTGGTGAGTCTGTGTGAATTGTAGCCTCAGTTTCCTGTTCTTAGCTGACAGCAGTGGTACCCGCTGTGGTCTTCTGCTGCTGTAGTCCATCTGCCTCCAGGTTGGACATGTTGTGGTTCAGAGATGCTCTTCTGCAGACCTCGGTTGGAACCAGTAGTTCTGTGAGTTCCTGTTGTCTTTCTATCAGCTGGAGCCAGTCTGACCTTTGACCTCTGGCATCAACGAGACATTTCTGCCCACAGAACTGCTGCTCTCTGGAGATATACTCTTTTTAGAACCATTCTCTGTAAATCCTAGAGATGGTTGTGGGTGAAAATCCCAGAAGATCAGCAGCTTCTGATATCCTCAGTCTGGGACCAACAACCACGTTCAAAACTTTCACAACTCTTACAAAACAACTTAAACAAGATAAGGAGGACTTTTACACTAAAGTCACAGAGAGTTTAGTCCAAAAGGAGAGACGTATGGACTTCCTTTACAAGTAAAGGTTAGTATAGTTCAGTGAGTGTGTGTGTGTGTGTGTGTGTGTGTGTGTGTGTGTGTGTGAGAACCTGCATCTTTGGGTGAGTCTATGGTATAGGTTGTCTGTAGCCTCTTTACAGTAGTGGCTTCACAGGAGCCTTTGATCAGGATCAGCTAATAAAAGCACAATCATCTTAAATGTCTGAGGGGAACCAACGTTTTCATGAATGACAATCTCACGAAAAGGAATGCCGACATCGCCAGAAGAGCACGTTACTTGAAAAAGCAAGGGGAAAATTCAAGGAACCTGGGTGAAAGACTGTAAAATTTATGCCAAACTCTGTGGCTCCCCTGAGCAGTCCAAGGTTGTTCTTATCAGGAGCCTGCAAGATTTGGAAAAATATTTACCCACTACAGTCTAAACAAGAGATACGTGAAGATGCTGGTCTTACGAGATGAGGAGATGAACTCTACTATCCATGGCTTCTAAAAAAAACAACCCTTTTTCTTCAACAGTCACCTGCAACCACAACTCTCAGAGAGATCTGAATGGTGAGCAAACCGACCTTCAAATATTCAGTGATAATGACAACAACCCTCAAGACATCCACCCTGATCAATTCTTTTCCACTGTTAACATGGACTGTACATATTACAGCTTTAAAAACTCTGTTAACACAGAAGAAAAACTGTCAATAATTCACTTTAGCAGCAGAAGCATGTACACCAACTTTGAAGACATCAAGGACTATTTACAGAACATCGGGCATTCCTTTGATATCATAACCATATCTGAGACTTGGTTCAGCCGCGACAAGGACGCTGACTTTGAATTTTAAAACTATGAACTTAACAATGTGAACAGAGTAAACAAAAAAGGTGGAGGAGTCGCAATATATGTGGAAAAAAAAATGAAGTTTCAGTCAGACAACTCTTGCAGTAAGAAATATTTATTTGACATTTTCCACATACTTTAGTTGGCATTCACATCTTTTGGTTTGGCATAAGGCTCCGTTCAATTCCATGAGAGATTTCCATAAAACTTTCGGGTAACAAAAACCCCCAACACTTAATTATCCCGAAGACGAAAAATGTGTATGTATAATCAGTGTGTAATAAAATGAGGTGTGTTTTCGGCAGCATTCCATTTCCATTTCATTTCTCAGTATGACTGCTATGTGTGACCCGGCACCATTGACCGTTTGGGCCGCCCCCGTTCGAGTACAGCGCCTCGAAGGGAACATGCTATCTAGTGGATCTGCTATGTGTGACCCGGCACCATTGACCGTTTGGGCCGCCCCCGTTCGAGTACAGCGCCACGAAGGGAACATGCTATCTAGTGGATCTGCTATGTGTGACCCGGCACCATTGACCGTTTGGGCCGCCCCCGTTCGAGTACAGCGCCACGAAGGGAACATGCTATCTAGTGGATCTGCTATGTGTGACCCGGCACCATTGACCGTTTGGGCCGCCCCCGTTCGAGTACAGCGCCACGAAGGGAACATGCTATCTAGTGGATCTGCTATGTGTGACCCGGCACCATTGACCGTTTGGGCCGCCCCCGTTCGAGTACAGCGCCTCGAAGGGAACATGCTATCTAGTGGTTATGCTATGTGTGACCCGGCACCATTGACCGTAGGGTCGCTCCCGTTCGTGGAAACCACTAGAGGAACATACTATCTGAAAGAGAGAGGGAAAGAAATAAAAGAGGAGCCAACATAAAATTACTCATACCTGATCTTAGAACGTAAGCTCACTTCCCCAAAAACGCGGTGCGAAACTATAATTTGTACCGCCTAACAACCCGTATGATACAATAACTTAACATCCAATCCAAAGCTTTGATGGCGTATTAGACATGCTGACAGCCATTATTTGAACTTCTATTAAACCAAGAACAAGCTTGATGGCCATAACTTCTGCCATTGTGGCAACTATAAATACACGAGCTTAAGTACATCCATTATTTCGAAACTCCCAACGACAGTACAACGAACGAGCATAGTAGCCATAATTTTCTCCATTCGGCATACCATTATAAGCGCTCAAGGAACATCATTTAATTGAGATCCCAACCAAATATTAAGAACGAGTTCAACGCCCATAATTACTATGCTTCATTGGCATACTACAAAATTGGCTTAAGAACCAAATTCGAGCTCCAGCGCATACTATGATACAACTTAGAACATCCTAAATTTTGAGGCTTCCACCTGGCTATAATTTTCTTTTAACATCTATAATCGAAGAATTTACATTCATTCTGCTGTTGACATTGATTGATTAATTCAGTCAGAAGTGTCATTGGAATGCAGAGGAGGTCCACCGCCCCATCACTTTCAGTGCAGCAATAGGTGCGTCGAGCAGTCATCGTTGCAGCACCAGATCAAGGAATGCAGGGGTGACATCACTTCCTGGAAACGGAGAAGCCGATCGAGTCGTAGGGGTTTGCAGGCTCAGGATGTGGTGCATAGATAAAACAAAGCAGTATTAATCTTGACAAGAATATATAAAAATCCCAGAAACTGATCAGTTTCAAAATGCTTGAGATAAATGAAATAACAGTGCTTTTCAAAGAACAAATCTGAGAAAGTGAAATTTAGTAGACAGTTAAAGTAAAGACCCATTGTGGATTTATCGCACCCTAGAAACCATCATGATTACAAATTCCAACAGTGAAATGATAGTGAAATATATAACCTGCACAAAATCTTAACACAAATTTTTTATACATTCCAAAGATAAGAAAAGTAACCTTTGACAGTTTCAGAGGGACGCACCTTCAGGAGGCCATCGAGGAGTAGGTGATGGGAAGAGTAGCCAAGGAGATTTGTAGATGAGGAAGGTCAACATCCCACGTAGCAAAGGATTGCAGCCCGGCTGGATTCGATGCTTTGCATCTGATATTAGTGGTTCTCAAATTGGTGGACAACAAAGTACAGACTACTGAAATTATAATTAGCCAAGGGCGTCTGGATACCGAAAAAGAGAACTTGAGAGCCATGAGGGATCATAGGTTTTGATAGTATTTTTGCTAGACTGAACCTTAAGCATTTAGAGGCGGAGTATAAGCCACTAAATGGGGAAGCATCTAGCAGACTGTCATCTGCTTAAGCAAGGAAGATAGAAGACTGACTTGTGGACACAAGATTTAACTCTTGAACTAAGCTTGACAGCGCAAGTGATATATCTCCTACGGTCAGGGTAGAAATTGCTCAAGGTGTTATTTAAACATTAACCAAGTCAACTGATGACACAATACTGTCATTCACTATTGAAACAGCCCTAATTTAATCTCCAAGGATGAAATAACCGGACGACACCTTATAAATAATCAGAGCTGTAGATTCAGGCGGCCGGACAAACACAAACCACTCTTAAATCTTTTCCCCCAAACCAGAAGGCACAGCCTCAGAGGAACAAGTGGAGGGAGCCTGAAGACACGACAGTCATCATAACATAACTATGTCAAGCATAGAGAGGGAAGGAACAAACGCAAAACACGAAATCCAGAACAGGAACACGGGGCCCAGGATGGAACTACCCAGAACAAGAACACAAGATGAACAGATGACCATAGGACCAAAGCCACAGCAAATGTCAGGTGGCCCAATCATCGACAAATCATATGCAAACCAAAATGAATAAACACGCTGCACAAAAGCCAAAGATGACATAATGGGGAGAGACAAGCAGCAATGAACCATCCAATCCATAGAAGAAAAATAAATCCGGAAGGGTGGAGGACCATACAGTATAGACAACGTGAAACTCAGATTAGAAAATAAATCCCCCCCCCACAGAGATCCAAAGACCAGGGATACAGAGGAAATTTGGCCACCGAGAAACCATCAATAACTCGCAAAGTGAAGGAGACCCAGTGCCTACAAATATCCAGTACAGAGCTTCTGCTAAGAATTTGGAAGGTATGAGGACTGCCACGGCAGCTGAAAGGTAAACCGACAAACGCGTCGAGCACCAACTGAATGCCAAGAGACGCCGAGAGGCATAGAGGCAGAACAGGGAGAACCTCAGCGATAAGACATCCTCAGCCTTATATCGCGCTCGGAGGAAAATCGTGGAGACAGCCTGGGCAGCTGAAGAAAATATATACTAATCCTGAAGGCACATGAGGAACTAGCCACAGATGCCCAAAAAGATGAACTGTGAGGCGCCAACGGGTCCAGATCACGTCACGAGAACCTGAACCTTCGAAGGGCCACCCTTAGTGGGGGCTTTGAAAACGATGCCCCGGAAAAAATCCATCACACAGCCCCCACAAACCTCCAGACCAAACCAGAGAAATTAATAACAATTAACTGTCCAGCCGAGAAAAAAGGCAGCGACGAGACTGACACGCTAATGCGGCCGACGCAAGTCCCCAGCCAGGGCAGGACCTACTGGGGTACACAGAGCAGGGAAAAACAGGCGGAGCAGAACCAGATGCAGAACGTGCGGGGGCAACGAACGAGTGATTAAAATGAGCCAAAGACGCTGCATAAAAGAGACCAAGCATAAGGAATTTGTCCACAGAGGAGAGACGGGTCCAAGAGACCAATTCACATTAAGACTAACCAACAGCTACAACAACGAAGAAAATAAACAGAAGAACTGCTATAATAATAAAGCCAGCATCTAATTAAAGATAGTCAAGAGTCACCTTCAGCACCTAAAGAACAAAACAGCAACAAAGAAAATGCAAAAGCCACAAATAATTCAGCCAGCATGAGAAACCAGGCCAGACAAGGACCGCCAGCCGTCACAACTACATAAAAGACCCCACAACTCCTGAAACAATAACCGGACGACGCAGAATAACAGCAGAAAATGAATCAGAAGTACACCATGAGCGGACCACGAGTCCCAAAACTACAATTCCCAGGGTCCTTAGGGGCGCGACGTCACCATACACGGAAGTAAACAAAACAAGACACAACCAAGAAAAAAAAAAACGACCCAGGAAAGACCGCACGCCGCTCACCGTAGAGGTCCGGCTGACCACGGCAGACGATAGACCCGGACAGCTCCAGATCCGGGCCCACGGACAACCCGAACACCGCGGAAAGCGCACCCCCTGCAGATGCACGTGACCGCGGCGGAACGAACGCGCTGGGCGCCGTCAGCCTCCTGGTGATCGCCGCTAGCCGCCCGGCGATAGCTGCAAAGGAGCAGGCGCGGCGAAAACAGAAAGCCCACATCAGGAAACGGGGATCAGCCATCCGAAGGACGGGGGGAATACAGCAAGACGTCGAAGAAAAGGAGATCCGCTGGATCCGCGAGCACGGGGAACGGCGAAGAATGAGCGCTGAAGGTAAGAAAGAGAATGAACACCTGCGCACCTGGCTTAAATAGGACGCTGAGCAGGTGCGTTAATTGACTGAACCGCCCTAGGGTAAGCTGTAAACACTGCTACGAGTTATCGCCCGAAATACGATTAGAATCGTCATTTACGGTAATTGATAAATTTTCTGTTCAGGGGATGGAATAATGGAATGTCTTAAAATTGAAATATGTAACGATTCAGGGAAAAATGTCATTATAAGCTGTGTTTATAGGTTGCCAGGGTCAAGCTTAGAGGTGTTCAGTGACTGGATGGAAAAGATGTTTACCTCTCTAAATAACTAAATATTATACATCTGTGGAGACTTCAATATGGATCTGATAAACCCCAGCAAACATAAAGCCACCGACGACTTTATCAGCAGAATGTATGGAATGAGTTTCTATCCAACCATAACCAGACCCAGCAGAATCACTACTCAGAGTGCTACTCTTATTGATAATATTTTTACAAATAATATAGAATACACTCATATGAGTGGATTAATGATATGTGACACAACTGATCATTTACCAGTTTTTGCACTATTTGACATCAAGGTGAAGACAAAGAAATTTATAAAAGAACCAGTCTACAAAAGGTTAAGAAATGAAAAAACCATGAATGATCTAAATAATGACTTATCCAGACAAAACTGGAACTCTGTGTACAGAGAGAAAGATGTCGATATCGCTTATAAATGTTTTTTTTTTAGAAATATTTAGCTCACTTTACAATAAGAACTGTCCAATTTATAAATTCAAGAACAAATTTGCCAAATGCCCTTGGTTAACCACCAGTCTACAAAATGCTTGTAAAAAGAAAAATAACCTCTATAAAAAATTCTTAAAACAGAGGACAAGAGAAACTGAACAAAGATATGAGTCATATAAAAATAAACTAACTGAAATAACACGGTACAGTTAAAAGTGTACTTCAATAATCTACTGAATGAAAATAAATACAACGTAAAGCGAGTTTGGGAAATATTAAATAACATCATTAAAAATGGGACAAAAAAGAGAACTTATCCAGATTACTTTACAGATGAGAAGAGTCAAAGCTATGACATCAATGTAGCAGCAAACGGTCTCAATAACTACTTTGTAAACGTGGGTCCAGATTTGGCAGCAGAAATTCCAAAATGCAAAACCAGCAAAGACAGTAATCCACCATGGAAAGGATCCCACACTCAATCCTTCTCTCTGATGTGAACGGAAATGAGCTGATATCAATTGTAGATCAATTCAAGAGTAAAAACTCAAAAGATTGTGTGGATATAGATATGAAGGTGGTGAAAAAGGTCTATCATAGTGTATCTAAGCCTCTAACATACATATGTAACTTATCATTATGAACTGGGAGATTCCCAAACCAAATGAAAATAGCCAAAGTGATTCCTATCTATAAGAGTGGAGACAAACACCAATTTACAAACTATAGACCTGTTTCTCTTCTTCCTCAATTCTCAAACATTTTAGAAAAAATATTCAATGATAAATCAGCTTTATTTATTGAAAAACATAACATTATAAATGAAAACCAATCTGGTTTTAGAGAGAATAGATCTACCTCATTGGCTATCATTGATGCTGTGGAGGAAATCACAAATGTTCTGGACAAAAAGAAATATGCAGCTGGAATTTTCATTGACCTAAAAAAAGCATTTGAGTCTCAATCATGACATCCTGCTTGACAAACTGGAAGTGTCTGGGATAAGAGGACTAGCGCTAACTTGGGTCAAAAGCTATTTAACGGGAAGAAAACAATTTGTCAAGATTAATGAATTTACATCAGAAACCAAAGAGATAAGTTGTGGTGTCCCACAAGGATCAATTCTGGGCCCGCTGCTATTCAATATTTACATAAATGATATATTCAATGTCTCAAAGCTTATGAAACTCATTTTATTTGCTGATGACACAAATATATTCTATTCTACAGACAATCATAGGGAACTTATCAAGATGGTGAACTCAGAGTTAAACAAAATAAAAATATGGATGGATTACAACAAATTATCTTTGTACCTCGATAAAACCAAAGTGATGTTTTTTGGAAACTACAACGCAAATAAAGAGCTCTCAATTGAAATAAATAATGTCTTAAATGAAAGTGTTACAGAAATCCAATTCTTAGGGGTTTTTATTGATGACAAACTAAGCTGGAAGCCACACATCAGACACATACAAACTAAAGTCTCAAAAAGTATTTCAATCGTAAATAAATCTAAACATATATTAGAATACAACAGTAGATATTTATTGTACTGCTCCTTAATATTACCATATTTCACCTACTGTATAGAAATCTGGGGGAATAACTACAAGAGCTCACTACATCCTCTCTGTTTACTTTAAAAATGAGCCGTCAGAATTGTACATAAATACATAGATATCTTGATCATAGAAACAATTTATTTTATCAATCAAGACTTTTAAAACTGCATGACCTTGTGGATTTTTACACTGCGCAACTTTTATACAGAGCCAGTTGGAAATCGTTACCATTCAATATCCAAAAACAGTTCTTAGAAAATGAAGGAGGCTACAGACTGAGGGGATGTAGGAACTTCAAGATCAAACTGAGAAGAACCACAAAGAAAAGTTTCTGTGTGTCTGTGTGTGGCACTAAACTTTGGAACGGGTTCAGTAATGAGCTTAAAAAATGTTCAAATATCCAAATATTCAAGAAAATGTCTAAAGAAACTCTTATATGAAGATAAGAGGATTTAAGGATCAACAGGTGTTTGAATAATTCCAAATCCATGTGTGAACTTGATTGTGGTGAAATAATCAAAGCTCTTTTAATTTCAACCAATGAATATTATATTGTAATGTTCAACAATGATCACTGAAAGGTTTGAATTACAACCAATAACTATTGATTTTGTTTACTTGATCTGCAATGTGTGGCAATAATAACTGGTTTAATGTGATCATGTGTTCTAATGATAATCAATTATAATTACATATCAGTATCGTTACTGTTTACTGAAATCATGAATGAATGTTTTCTGAAGATCATCAGTCATTACTAGGCACTGGACTTTGTTACTTGAAGAGAATCTATTTGATCAGAACCGGAGTTAAAACACTGTAAAACTATCAAATGAATGAACTCAGTAGGGGGGGGGGGATTATATAAGCTTGCTTCTTCCCACTCCTTTTCAAGCAATAAACTCAAACTCTACTTATACTTCAGTTAATGATCACTGTATTTAATTAAGCATATGTGATTTAAGTGATGTTTTTGTTTTGTTTTCTATCTTTTTAATCTAAGCATTTCATCATTTATGTAATGAGTTTGATAAATATGTGTAATTTCTTTATTGCTTTGACTACAATGCTTGAAATAAATCAAATAAAAAATAAATAAATAAAATCCAAAAAAAAAAAGTACTGATTACTGAAGTTCCATTAACTGTCCCACATCTAGGCGTGTAAAAAATCTTCTCTGCATTTGACCCACCTGGGGGAGCAGTGAGCTGCACACACCCTGGCCTCCAGGAACCATTTGGTGGTTTGACCCCCCCCAATCCAACCCCTTAATGACTGATCCTGAGCATCATCAGGGAGGCACTGGGCCAACCTTCCAGTCTGGTTGTGGTTGCTCACTGCCCTTTAATGCAGACTGCCATAAATGACATAACCAAACCTGACACCTGATTGAATCCACAAAGAAAAAAAATGAGTTTCCAAGAACACTTTCAATGAAGCATGTCAAGAAAAATTGGCACAGATGCTGTTTTATTTCTAAATCTGTATTAGTGTTTTCCTGAGTATGGTGCCAGGCTCCTGCAGCTGGACTCCGCTCCACTTTTTGGCTAAAAGGGTTGGCACACAGTCACTGGGCTGACATTATCAGATGTTATGTCACGAGTTCTTAATGTACCTATGACCAGAATGCATTAGGGAGGAACATTGATTTGTAATGGACAGTTAATGCACTGTTTGTCAGTCAAGCTGTGGTTTCCTGATGGAAGGAGGAAAACAAAGCTGTTTGTGGTTCAAAGACAGGTCTGATGGGACACAAAGATTCATGCGCCTCCTTTATGTCACCCACTGAAACAAACAGCCAGGCCAGGCAAACCTCCTTCAGGTTAACCGTCGCTCTAAAGAAAAGACATGGAAAAATGCACAGCCAAAGACCTTTCAAGACCTGTGAATTTTTTTACAAACCAAGAGTAACACTCTTAAAAGTCAGAGCCCACAATGACTATTGAGTTATAAAGGAACTGAATAAAAGAAAAGGTGCATATTCAGAGGGACATGTGGGTTCATAAGCTCTTGTTTGGGGGGACAAAGGCACATAGTTTCCTCACAGAGGGAGAGGACTCACTGAACACACACCCTTCCTCAACACTGAACATAGGAGACACACAGCAGCCGCTCCATATGATGATCAATCAGAAATATGGAAACTATGGCAACTAAAACAAACTCTGGTTAGTCATTTTTGAGTTATTTGAGTAAAGTTTTCACCACAACGCTTTTTTTTCTACATTTGGATTTTTTGCCAAGCTCTTAGACACATGTCTACCTGTGGAGGCCTTTCTTCAAGCCCCATAGACCATCATCGTTCACAGTCATCTATCTCGTCGCACACACAGTCCTCTGCTGACGGAGGCAGAAATGATGAACCAGCGCCCGCCAGACCACCAACAGCAACCAGGACATTCACGTACGCTCTTGGACTTGGACATACGTGGCCAGGCAAAGAGAGAACCAGTCTGTCGGCTGTGCAGCCTCTGCACCACAGCCCCCCCACACACACACACACACACACACACACACCCTCGTCCTGCTAAGTGGGAAGGAATCCAGGAGGAAGCAGAGGAATGAAACTTGAAAGGAGACAATCTCTAGTTAATGAATATGTTTTTTCCATCATCTGACTCCCTGACAGGTTACAGAACAACTGCTAGATGCACGATCAAACCCTGCTCTTCCCTTGTGTTTGTTGGACTCCAAGTGTTTTTGTTAAAACCACGCAGACCTTCGGTTGAAGTACATTAACGCACTTCCTGAGTCTGGTTCTGTTGGAAGTTTCATTGTTGTAGAGAGAGAGACACTTCTTCCATCACATCATGCTCGCTCACTGTTAGGCTACGTTCACACTGCAGGCGGAAACGACCCAATTCCGATTTTTTTGCCCCTATGCGGCCCAATTCCGATCTTTTAATGACAGTCTGAATGACACAGATCCGATCTTTTCAAATGCGACCCAGGCCCCGTGGGTTTGCCGGCCTGATTCCGATATATATCCCATCTTTTCAAATGCGACCGCCGTCTGACCGGCCAGGCGACTTGATTCCGAATCGTACGTCATCGACACGCAACAAACGCCATCATTCTGCATTGAAGTAGGCAGGAACGAAAACATAAACATCAACCATGGCGGACGATGCTGCTGAGATCAGTCAGTGGAAGGGAAGCAGGTCACCGATTGGATTCATATTTGGGTGATCGCTCTCTCAAACTCCAGGGCTCTCATCGCAACCGGGCGGTTTTTGAAAAAAATTCCAGCTAAATGGCAGAGCGTGGTGTTGAATCTTTCCCGCGATGACTTGTTTTCCTTTCTCCCCTTTCCGACCGTGGTCAGAAGCGCGGGGGACCCAAGGCGATCCTCCTCCTCCTTCCTGTTCTGATCCTTAGATTCTCCAGGATTCAACGAGTGACGTCGTTCACCGTTTTTCTTGGGGGTCTCGTTTGCGTCGTGTCACGGTCACACTGTAGATAACAAAAGTTCGGATTTACTTGGAAATGTGAACGGTCTTGCAAAAAAAGCGGATTTTTTAAAAATATCCGAATTGAGCATTAAGCCCTGCAGTGTGAACGTAGCCTTAGAGGCTCAATTTGTTGCTTCCTGCCCGGCATATTTACTTTTTTTGTCTGATTTCTTTCTTTGGTGCTTTCTCAAAATTGGCTTGATGTTCATTTTACAAAGTGAACAGCTAGTTCGTAGTTTAAACAGGGACTCACTGCGCATATTTGAAATAAGAATAGTCCTGAGGAGGGTTGCACCTTCATTGGAACTTCAGCTGACTGATGTATTTGGGACACACAGAATTCTAAAAACTGTTCTGACAGATGATCAAATCATTGTTTTTTTAATTAGATGCTGGGCAGAACGTTTCCTTTCTCCTCCATATTTGTTTTCAAATTGTTCATTTGCTGCAGGAAATCAGCAGATTTACTGCAGAAGTCTTATCTTCAATATCATTGGAGGGTTTTTTCAAATGAATCAGATGGTTCCTTCAAATCTTTCTTTAGCCATCAACTCTATAACAGAAGCATAAACAAACAAATGCAGCCAGAAGTTGGAAGTCTATTTTCATTCAGATAGAGATTAGCTTCCTGACAGTGCGGGGGGTTTCATGTGCCCTCTGGGCCCTTTGTGGCCCCCTGCTGATGCACTCTGGTCTGCTAAACAACCAAACACATTAGGATGTCAATCCCAAACCACAAGCAGTCACGAGGCAAATCTGCTTCATGAGAAGTTTTGTTTTGCCACATGCAAACAACCAAAGCTGTTTACAAGTTGAGAAAATCTGTTGAGAGATGGTCCTGAGGAGGGCAAAAAGGGAGTGGAGAAACCGTTCTTATTGTTGTTTTTATCAGAGCTGACGTTTGACAGATCAGTGTCTGCTCTTTTCAAATGAGCACACCAGCAACCCAAAGGGCTTCAGAGAAAGGCCAAAGCTCAACATACTGAAGGTAGACTCAGAGTAAAATAGTTGAAATGTGGTAAATTATTCAAAAATAAAAGAGAAATTGGGAAATGATTGATAAACGTTGTCTCTCACCTCACAGCAAGAAAGCCCTGGTTCAAATCCCAGCCGGGTTCTGTCTGTAAGGAGTTCTCCTCCTGCATTTGTGGGTTCTCCAACAGTCCAGACTTGCTTGATGGGTTGATTAGGGACAGTAAAATGTCCACCATGTGCATGGCTGTCAGTCCCTGTTGCCCTCTGATGGACTGGAGTACGACATCATGCCCTGTATGTCACAAGTGCAAATAACTGAAACTGTCCTTACAAATATTTCACAACACACTTAGCACACGCACAGCAATGGTACGTTCAATTTTCATGACATCCCATAAAATGGCAGCATGAGCCTCAAGGGAACCCTCTTTGTCGTACTCCATCCATCCCTGACTTCCACACAGAAGACCCAGAAACTTCAACCTAGAGGCACCTGGGAAATGAATTTTTAATGTCAGTGGTTATAGTTGTGTTCATAAATGAGCTGCAAATCATCCTGAAATAATTCCGGTTACAGATTCAGGGTGTAGGCTGCCGAGATTGCTCTGGACGAACACCCCCCACGTGCTGCCCTATCTGAGAAAGTGATGAGATGCTGATTCTCTGCGTGGTCACCCCGAAATCTCAGAAGTAGGTCAGGCAGCGCTGAAAGCCGCTCTGCCATGAGACACTTTCAGCGTGACTACACACCACCATGAAACTGCAGCAGCTGCCAAATATTAAAAACCAACATTCTGTTTAACTTTCAAATGGTTTCTTTGCCATAAAGCTTTTGAAGTGAAAGCTTAGATATAAGGAATCTTCCGCAGGCCGATGCAGTAAAGGTTCCAGTGATTGGAGGAGGAAGTGGGACTTCTGCATCCGCTTTATGATTAAAAGAAGCATCCTTTCTTGTTTAGCATTTCATTTCCATTTAATAAATGTAGAACTCCAAACGTTACAACATTAGGCTACAAAATGATTTTATGGGTAAAAATGTATTAAAATGATGTGTTTTCTAACTACATTTTTGAAGATGACATCTCTCCAATTCTCCTGCATCTGCCCTCCTACCCTCAGCAGAGTTCCCCTGAGGGTTTTTAGCAGCATCCTGTGTGTGTTTTCATGCTTCTGCTTTCTGCTCCTTCTTTTTCTCTTGCACCCCCATCCAAGCAACAGGTGGGACACCCAAAAACCTTTAGACATACTGTAGTATTGGATGAAGAGACACATCAGAGAGTCCGTGTTATCTTGCAGACCGTGCAGATGCTTTGGCACCAGCGTCTCCAGTCCTTCCGTAGGTTTGCCTCAAACACATGTGGTGAACTCTTCAGTGCCTCTGTTGGCTTCTTATGGACCGCATTGAAACCAACATTTGTTTGAAATGGAGTACCCCCCAACCCAGCACTTTTAGACCTCTCCTGGACATTTTCCTTTTAGAGGTAAACTTGGGGTACTTTTTTTTCCCTCAAAGTTCACCTGCTGTGATAAAACCACAGTGAACACTGCACTGTGTTTGCATTTCTGTTTAATCTGTGCAGTCACATGGTCTGAATCTGATGCTGAATCCTGGAAATGTACTGATCTGACTTTCTCCGTCATTCAGTCTCCATAAGCACCCCCCCCCCCCCAGCTCCTCCTCCTCCTCCATCTTCTTCTTATCATGATCTTTATTTTCCAGAACTCCGGGCGTGTATCTCATCTGCTACTCACAGAGCACTCATCCCACTCTCAGAATCCACACCAGATCCACGTTTCTTTTTTCTGCCTCATCTGCGTTCCCCTCAGCCTCAGATGATCAACTTATCTCCCTCTTTATCCTCTTCCTGCTCCTCTTCCTCCTGTCGCTCCGCTGCCTCGGGCCCTCTCTGGCCCTCACATCCAGACAGGCTTTTACTCGTGAGAGGGCAGAGCAACACCACAGTCGCCTCTTTGTGAGCTTGGAACATTAAAAACAAACAAGAAACACTAAATCTACTTATAGCATTTGAAATAGTATTAAGTACTACGTCATATTATGGGATGTTTGTGTCCATAGGCAAGGATCCCTGAGCACAAAAACCTGCACAGGCTCACATGCTGACGGTAAAGAGAGCAGTGGTTGTTAATGCTCTGATGAGAGTGTTGTTATGATATGAAAGTTTCACCATTTCATAGGTTAAAAGACTTTTCATGAGGCAGAGGTGGAGCGTGGAACTGGATTCAAAGAGAGCAGCAGCCTTCACAGGATCAGGCAAAATGGCCCCAACAGGGTGGATGTTGTGGGGAGCGGTGGCCCAGTGTTTGGCAGCATGGGTCTCTTGCTGGAGGATTGCTGGTTCAAGTCCTGACAGAGTCAGACTTGGGAGGGACATGAACCAGCAGTCTTCAGTCCACCCACTGGGCTGTCCCTGAGCAAGGCACCTCTCCAATGGAGTGGCTCAGTGCCCGCAGGCTGAACTGTGGTGGAACTGAGCAGCTGTGACTGAGACACCTCTGAGAGGTCACTTCAACTAACCATCAACCCAAAAGTAAGAAGGAATGACTCCCACCTTTTTTCAGTTTTTATTTCATACAGATCTGAATTAAATAGGATAGTTTTCCACTGCAAAATCTTCCACTCTTGCACAAAGTAAAGTACTCCTGAAGCCTTGGTGTCAAATACCCTCATGAGTGGACACGGGCTGTCTGCAGGTGAAACATGAGCAAGCTTGTATGAGGCAGGAACGTGGCTCCCAGAAAATGCTTAGACCTTAGATGACCTGGTGAGCCCATAGACAAAATGTTCTTGATGCACAAGGGCAGCCTAATTGGAAACTGTGGGCTGGCTCACTACGCCAGCCCCCTGCCCGGTGGATAACTGAGCTGTCCACCAGGTGGCCTAGCATCCCTGCGGTGCTAGCCAGCCGTCTGGTGGACAGCACTGGTAGGCCAATGTGGGCAAACACAGGTGGGGCCACCATGGAAATTGCTCAACAAGTCGATCTGGGGCCCACTTGGCTTTGCTGGCTGCAGGCTTGTACAGATTTTTCATTTGTTAAACCCCCTGTGCATTATGCAGGAAGCCTGTTAGTGCTGTTCACGGGATAAGTAATTATAATTATGGGTTGGATTTATCTGCGCTTTTCCAGACGCCGAAAGTTCTTCACATGTGTCCATCATTCATTCATCCATACTTGGTGATGTAACTACTGATGTAGCCTCAGACTGGCAGAGGCGTGGCTGCCAGCCTCTGTCCATCACCAGGACTTTCATACACATTCATACACACACTGGAGGCAGGGAGGGTGAAGTGTCTTGCCCAAGGACACAGCAACAGTTGGCTGGGGGGAGCAGGGATTGAACCTCCGACCCTTCGCCGACCTGCTCAACTGTCTGAGCCACTGCCGCCTCTATGTGTGCTTCTTGCATACGGTCTGACTTTTAGAAATAGGGAAATTGGACAATTGGAGTTTAGTTTGTGTGGACATCCTCCTGGTGTCCTACAGGAACTTACGTATCTCGTGCACACTGTGCGCGTGGAGCATTTGTGTGTCACTGAGGAGTCAGTATTCAAACCTCATTAACTAGAGCGCTGCATAAAGGGCACCATATGACGGTATCACTCGTACGTCATTAGTGCGTGTAACTTACATATACTTCACGATACATTTACCACACACACACACACACACACACACACACACAGCAATGGTACGTTTCATTTTTATGAGGTAGCCACACAAGCCATAAGACAACTGCAAGACACACCTGTGCTCACCTTAAGATGCAGTTGCTCCTCTCTATGACCCTCCAGGCTGTACAAGGGCTGGCCTGTACGGATGCATGTGACTGAGGCTTCAAATAATGATATGATAATGATCATCCTCTAAGCCTCTGATTGGTGTATAAACGTCAAACTTACCCTCACCCTAAACGTCTGCTGAAGAAAAGGGCTCAGAGGCCATCAGTCAACGTGGCTCAACCACCCTGCAACCATTTATTTGACTAAATATCTTATAGATTTAAGGACTGTTGCTTGCAGTTGATGTTTGAAGGAAAACATACATTAACCCAAATATGTAGAAAAATACAGATTTTTAAACTAAACCAATGATTTCAGGCTTTACAGTTAAAACCAGAAGATGCAACAATCTAACAAACCAAATCCTCCCCAAACACTGTCACTATAAGTCCATTCAAATGTTTGCTTCTAGGTCAAATGTAACACGGAGTCAGCCTTCTGGTAGCATAATATGATGGACGGAAAACAATGCAGAGATAATTGGTTAAAATGGGATTAAAAAATAAAAAACAACATTTTTTGCTTAAAGGTGGCAGAAATATTATTGATCCTCCTTTTGGTTGTTTCCTTTTTTTCTTGCAAAGTTTTGTAAATATATGTACCTACTTTATATATGACATCTACAGACACAGTTTGAAGAAGTTTGAAGCTGGGGTAACTATGGTGCTCTGGGGTTCTGTCTAGAGGGCTGCATTGGGATTGGGTCCCGCCGGGTCCCGCGGGACCCAACCCAAATCTCGCGGGATTGGGCGGTTTGGATTGTGCTGCGGGCGGGAGCGGGCGGCAAAAAATAAACCCCGCGGGATCAGTGCTGGCATGGATATCGGATGAATATATAATAGCGGACTACGTTAGGCTGTGCGGCTGTTGGAGTCTTACGTACTGAAGCTCCGTGAAGCACCAGGTAGAGACGCCCAATGGCCTCTGTCATCAAACCTGTTGTTGGGGGGTGTGCAACGCCCCGCCCCGCCTCTTACTAAGAGCGCGCTTCAGGCCGTCTGTCTGCGCGCGCACACACGCACACTTTTAACCGAACAGGATTTGTGAAAATATATTTAATATTTAAGTTGCACATTACACAAGAGAAGAATGCATCAAAAGATGAGGCTGGAGGAGGACATGAATCTCTGTAATAATATCAATACAAATACGTGTTTTTTTTCCTGCGGGACGGGGGACGATACAAAATCAATGCATCTCTATTACTGTGCGGGACTAAATTCTCTGAGTTTTGCGGGCGGGCGGGAGTGGACATACATATTGCGGGAGCGGGCGGGAGTGTAACGCATACGTTGCGGGAGCGGGCGGGATTGGTCAGAAATTCAGCGGGCGCGGGATGAAGAAAATAGTCCCGCGCAGGGCTCTAGTTCTGTCCTCTTTTCTCATCTACTTGTACCCTCCTTCCCCTCTATTCTTGATCATCATTCATCATTTAGTTCTCCATGTTTGGTGCATTCATGTACTGTCCCTCTTTCCCACCCCCCTCTGGTGGAGTGGGAGTGCTTCCAGATTCCAGTTGGCTCATCCGTGCTCCTGTACCTGGCCGTGTACCTCCTCCCTGCTCCTGCTCCGACACCTGGCTGTGGATCCTGTCTCCGCCCCCGGCCGTCCCCCCAACTCCATCTGCATGAAGTTGATCTGCTGGACTATTCAAACATGTAGTTGTAGAGTTATTGAAGTTAGTGCTTCTCTATGAGTTCTGGTAAATCGCCTGTCTGTCCTGGGGGAGGATCCCTCCTTCATGTGGACACCCCTGAGGTTTCTTCTTTTTTCCAGAATCCGGTTTTTAGTTGAGTTGAGTTTTTCCCTACAGAGAAGGAAGGGCAGAGATGTCCAGTTTTGTTTAGTCTGTTTAGTTAAGGTTTAGTATTGTCCTATTGAATTCTATGCATTTATGATCCTTTTTGATTGTCTGTTCACTTTATAATTACAGGTACGAAGCCCTTTTAGATGACTGTTGTTGTGAATTTGGGCTATACAAATAAAACTGAAATAAATGGATTTGAATTTAATGACTATTACAAAGCAAATATTTATAGATATTGTAGCTTTTTTTATTTTAAATATGAGTGGTAAAATACCAAAGAAGAGAAAATGCTTGCAGACACACAAAATAATCTGTATGAACGATTTCATACAGATTTCCTGTTCTTTTCATCTTCTCTTTGTGTTCTTTCATCATCACATCTGTTTGGAAGATACAGAAGCTGTTTTTAATAGATAAAAGGCAAAGAACTCCTGTTCTACTGTAAGTTCTCCAAATCTGAATTTGTTTGTGGATTTACAGATGTGCAGGTTAGCAGTTTCACCTAATTAAAATTGATCTTTTTCTTTTTCTTGGAGTACTTCAGGATAAACAGCAGAAAGTGCAGATGGAGGAGTAAACTGATCCTGGACACCCTGATCATCTGCGGTCACTTTATCTTTCAGGTCATCGATAAATATGTGGTATTTTATTCCTATTAAAGGCTATTTGTTTAGAACAAAACATTTTGCTGTGTTGTTAAATGGATGCTGCTATCCCCACAGAACCACACAGCCATTAGGTTTCAGCCTCATCTTCTAATGTCCAGCAGCCCAAAGCTTGTTCCAAAATCCACCTCATAACTTATCTCAGTGCATTCAGCCATGTTAATGGAAGACGGGTGCATACGCAGCAGTGTTTCCACTAATGCTTCCCCTCAACATGGTAATGCTCTTTCACCACAAATGGCCATAAGTCAGCAGCCCTCAGGAGCCCCCCCTCAGAGGAACAGACCAACCCACAATCGCCCATTAAGTGGCATTACAGCCTCTTTTTGTTGGGCTATTCTGACTTTATGGCACCAAAGTAGCATTCCAAAGTTACCCTGTAAGACTCAGAGTCTGACCACACATTACAAATTTTGAACCACCTCTAATGTGCCAATGAGGACCAGAGAGTGATCTCACATTACAGCAATTTGAAAACCCCCCCATTGGCTCCTCCTGTGTTTCATGAATACTTTTAGGCTCTTGAACACATGTTGCAGGTTCTTCTCATGAAGAATCATCCACTTGCCTGTGGCACCATTGCTTAAAGTCATTTATGACCTTTTTCTAAAGGTTATTTGTTTATAATAAAATCGTTCTTTAACCAAACAGAATCATCCCAGTGAACCTGAAACGTGCAAAATCCAAGCTGTATTAATGCAGCACACCGCCGGGGGGGCAGGGGGCGGGCCAGGCTGCGGGGGGGGTTCACACAAGTGGATCCCATCAAGACTCTATCAGAAGGACTTGAGCAAGGCACAAGGCAGCCAGTCTTCCGTACGCCACGCGGCCCTTGTCCGTACGCCAAACGGGGATTCGGTGCTGGGCGCTTCCCTCTTCACTCGCCACTATCCAGGGAATCCTGGTTAGTTTTTTTAATAAGAATAATAATAATGGATTGGATTTTTCTGCGCTTTTCCAGACGCTCAAAGCGCTTACATTGTGTCCATCATTCATTCATCCTTGGTGATGGTAACTACTGATGTAGCCACAGCTGCCCTGGGGCAGACTGACAGAGGCGTGGCTGCCTGTGCGCGCCTACGGCCCCTCTGACCATCACCGGGATCATCCATGCACATTCACACACCAGTGGAGCCACACTGGAGGCAGGGAGGGTGAAGTGTCTTGCCCAAGGAAACAACAACATTTGGCTGGTGGGAGCGGGGATCGAACCGCTGACCCTTCGATCATTGGACGACCCGCTCAACCACCTGAGCCACTGTCGCCCTCTACTTAGTAATCTGCTCAAAATTAGCGGGTCGTCTGATCTGAGGTCAAACACATACAAACACTAAGGTCATCCTCCAAAAAAAAAGGAGATAGATGGTCTCGCCAGAACATCTGGAATCAGTGCCAAGTCTAATTCTACCATTAACTTCCTCCACATCACTACAAGATCAGCCTAAACGCTCACTAATCTGAGATTAAACTTACTTAGATCTTCCTAAAATGTTTGCTAGAAGTTCTCCTTTATTAGCTGACAGTAATCATTTGAAGGTCACATTCTTGTTTTTCCAGCTGTTTGTGCGATTGTAGCACAGTAGTGAGGCGGAATCTCAACCTTTCCAATGTGGCGTCTAACTTTATATGTACCTCGTACCACAGCGACTTTGTCCTATCGAACTCATTGGTTGTGAGGGGCTGTAAGCTATAAGGAGAGAGTGTAAAGAAAGGAATGCTGGGATATCAATGTAGGGTTACTTCCATGCTAACAACTCAAAGCCAAATTTCTCATTTGCTACTGCAGCATTGCAGAAAACATGTCTTAAAGAACAAGACAGATTTTTTTATGTTGGCTAAAAATTGCATAATCATGATTAAAAGACCACTGGGAATGCTTTCAAAATCAATAAAAGATAGCTAGAGTGGGACTTTAAAGGCTTTATGTTTTCCTAGAAATTCAACTTCAAATTTAAATTCATTTTATTTCTAAAGCACCATTCATGAAAAGAAAACAGCTCAAGGTGCTGCACATAAAAACATACAAGAATGCAAAAAAACCTATCCCCATTCCTGCAGTAAAATCATGAAATAAGCCCCTCACAATAAAATTACAACAGAGTTTTAGGGCCACCCAAAAAAAAGAGTAAAATGATGAGATTTTAAGTCCTAAATTTTCAAGAAAAACATGTAAATTGATGATATTAAAGTGGAAGTGAGCATAAAGAGCAGCAAGTGAACGCCACGCAGCAGCAGAGCAGACCGGCTAAACCCAATGGAACAGGTGAGCTGAATGTTAATTGATAGCGTTCCAAATGTTTGGAAGCTCATTTGTTTAGTTTATAATCTATAAGTGTTTTATTTATTGATGGGTGGTTTGCAGGATCTCTGCAGCCGTTGATGAAGACGTCGGTGTCCCTGCAGATGTCCACTTGAATCCTTTCTTCCTCCACCAGAGACCAGAGGCCTCATTTATAAACGTTGCGTACGCGCAAAAGAAGGCGTACGCCACTCTCTACGCAATAGTTGATATTTATAAAAAGCAAACTTGAGGGGAAAATGTTTGGTCCTTCATCAAGCTCTGACCCAGGCGTACGCACAAAAACGGGTGAAAGGAGAAACGGCGACACCGTCGGCAGATGGAAGAAACACGTGAAAGTGAAAATGACAATACTGCCTCATGAATAACATGAAGACTTCACAAAGCAAGTCTCACAATAACAGCTACATGAACACCTGATTGATCCATCAGCAGTGAAACAAACAAAAAAAATCAAATGAAAATTACAACATAAATTCAAATGAACACATATTTGCAAAAAGAAAAGTGAAATATGTTCTGCAATATTGGCATGTTGTGCAATTCATCCTCATAAATAATATAGTTAACAGAATGAAATAATGTACAAAACTGATATATTGATCCTCAATGTGTCCGTCTGGAGGAGCAGATATAGACCAGCAATAAATAAACGACTTAAAAATACATTCTTTTAAAAACAATAAAGCCGATAGAGCCGCTGCGTGTGCACGCGCCGCCAGATGCGTGAGAATCAGACAGACAGACAGACAGACAGACAGACAGACAGACAGACAGACAGACAGACAGACAGACAGACAGACAGACAGACAGACAGACAGACAGACAGACAGACAGACAGACAGACAGATGTATTAATTGTCCACTGGGGAAAGTTGTTTTCATAGTAAAACATTTCTTCATAAGCTACAGAATTATGGTATTCATGCATATGCCTTTAGTTTGTTTTATTTTTGATACAACAATGTATGGCGTATGTCTCAACCATTCAGAAAGCAACAAGAAATGACATTTGATGAACAATTTCCCATTTCCACGTGGATTATTACCCACATCTGTAGCTTGTCAGATGCAGTTAAATGGATGGAAATAAAATGCCCCATCACAATGCGTAATGACCACAATGGCTGATCTTGGATCTTAGAAGATGTGGCAAATGGAAGAATTGGGAGTGAACGCATCTTTAGACAGCAAGAAGACTTGCTGGCAAACGAGGACCAGTGGCTCATGAGCCGGTTCCCACTTCCTCCAACCGTCCTGTTGGAGCTTTTGGGGGGGGTACGACTCACCCGGTGCACCAGGTGAGTCGTACCCCCCCCCCCCCCCCGCCTCAGTCACCGCTCCACGTAAAAGGGATTCCCCAATAATTGCCACCACTCTCTCATCAAGAGGGGTCAGCTCCGGTGTCCCCTGTCCCCCACCCGTGGCAGACACCCTCTGGTGTTGCAGCGCCAGACGTTTTTCTGCCTCGACTTTGATGTCCGCCTTTTCGGCATCAGTAATGCCCACACTGTGCCCTCCAAACAACATGTTTCTCCTCTTTTCCACCTCACCAACGATAACTTCTACTTCACATTGAGTGAAGTTACGTTTTTTTGATTTCCTCTCTGTGTTTGCCATGGTTTCACTATCAATGAATATTCATTTGTGGGCGTTTCACGGACTATTTATGGGCAACTATGGGCGTGTCATGAAGCCGCAAAAGCTGCGCAGCATTTAGAATTGGTTGTGATTTATTAAGGGAAGGATGCGTAGGATGTGCGTGCGCACGGTTTTATAAATCCGAATATTTCTGTGCGTACGCACGTCCTATGTTTCATCCGTACGCCACTTCTGACGCAAATCCTACACAAGGTTTTAGAAATGAGGCCCCTGGTCTCTACGTCTGTGTGACGCTTCCATGTGAGGAGGAGGTGCACTG
The DNA here is from genome assembly GCA_023969325.1 of Oryzias curvinotus. Classification (NCBI taxonomy): domain Eukaryota; kingdom Metazoa; phylum Chordata; class Actinopteri; order Beloniformes; family Adrianichthyidae; genus Oryzias; species Oryzias curvinotus. The sequence goes on from CM043711.1 coordinate 1,278,771, forward strand.
TTTGGTGTTTTCAACGATCTAATGCTAATATAACAGACTTTTTTCTCGTAAATTTACGAGAAAAAACTCATAAACTTACGAGATTTTTTCTCATATATTTATGACTAAATAGTCTTAATTTAAAAAAATGTATTTTGTAAACTGCCCCTAAAACTTCATCATATAAAATACACCAAAACAAACACAAGTAAAAGAGAAATGTCTAAAGAAAAAAGCTGAAGAAGAGAGAACCCAGAAGGCGCCGTCCGCCCTGTCCTCCTGTTGGTTATGCAGCACAAGCACAACTCCTCCCCAGCACCACCCGCCCCACAGACCCCCAACACCCAGGTCCAGTGCGTCCGACGTCGGCACACCGGGCAGCTCAGAGGACCCGGAACAAGAGATGCCAGAGGACAAGCATGGCCAAAACTCCTGGAGCCCGAACACAGACACCCCAGCCAAGGGTGAGAAAACACCCGTTAACAGTCTAAAATGTAGAAGTAATACGTAGAAAAGTTATAAAATAAAACCAGTTAAATATGAAAATATTAATTTAAATAAGTTAATGCATAAAAAAGTCTAAAACACCTGAAATAGAGGTAAAAATTCTAGATCCCACAAATGAGATCTAATTTAATGCTGAATTAAATGGATGAGTCTTTAGTTTCTGGACATGGGATGAGGCCCTCACATCTTCAGGCAGGCCGTTCCACAGACGACGTCCGTAGTTTCTATACGAGGCCTCGCTGGGGTTTTCTGTCCTGACCTTCAGCAGGCCTGAGCACCTAAGGCGCCTGGGGGTTCATAAGCTAAAAGCATATCTGATAATATGAAGGACTCAGACCATGGACACTCTTATAATCTCTTATATATCCTGGACTTCAGAAAGAGGAGAGTGGACCCGCCCCCGCTTTATATAAATGGGGTCAGCGTGGACAGGGTCCACTCTATCTGCTACCTAGGTGTGCTGATCACAGAGGACCTCTCCTGGACTGCAAACACCACTGCGGCAGTAGGGAAGGCCCAGCAGCGTCTCCACTTTCTGAGAATACTCAGGAGGAACAACCTGGAGAAAAAGCTGCTGGTGACCTTCTACAGAGCCACCATCGAGAGCATCCTCACGTACTGCATAACAGCCTGGTATGCAGGATGCTCAGCCGCAGACAGGAAGGCGCTGCAGAGGGTGATCAACACGGCCCAGAAAATCACCGGCTCCCCTCTGCCCAGCCTAGAGGACATTGCTGGCTCTCGCTATACAAGCAGAGCCAGACTAATTATCAAGGACTCCCACCATCCCAACCACCACCTGTTTCAACTGCTACCGTCAGGCCGACGGTACAGATCCCACAAGGCCCGCACAAATAGACTAAAGAACAGTTTTTTTCCCAGAGCAGTCAACCACATAAATAAATGTGAATCCCACAAAAAGCTGTAACTTCGTGCAATATCTGTAACTAATGTGCAATATTAACAATTCCCAGTGCAATATAATGCAATTCAAAGAGTTATGTAGCTTTGTACATATGTATATTTTCAGTCAAACACAAATTTATTGTTTATTATTGTTTATTGTTCTTTAAAAGATTATCTATTTTTATTGTTTAAGCAGCTGGAGAGCACCGGAAATCTCGTTGTCACAAGTTTCTTGTGTAACAATGACAATAAAGGCTTTCTGATTCTGATTCTGATTCTGATAAACTATTAAAAGAATCTTAAAATCAATCCTGAAGTTGACAGTAAATATACTGTAGATGTTTGTCTTTTTATGAAATTGTGTTTTGTGTTTTTTATACAAAAGCCACTTTTTTCTCTTTTGTTTAAATGCAAAAGCTTCCATAGAACCACTTATAGACTTGTAGATAGCACTGTCTACTTTGAACTAGACATCTGTATATTCTTTGATAATTTTAGAACTGATAAGAGTTCTGACCAAAATGTGGAAAAAGACACGCGTTGACTTTAGAATTTTAACCATGTTTGTTTTAGGTATGGATTGGCCTGGATCTCCATCAGTTCCCCCTCCTCCAGGTTCTAGCTGTCAGATTGGAAGTGAAACCATTATAGGTCCAGTTCCTAAAATGCTTTTCTCCTGTTAGGGTTAATACTGAAAGAATCGGCCGCCATCATCTTCTCATTTCTGGTTACAACTGTCCACAAGAATCAAAACTAAGTATGGTAGCATCATTCATGGATCCAAAACATGATGTGCTGTAATGACACCAAAGACAAACCACTCCAGTTCTCTCATTGCATTCCTTGTTTCACTCTCTACAGCTGCTACCTTCTCCCTGTTGGTGAGAAGTTCAGGATCCACAAAGATCTCCACACCAACAGATGTTGTGTTTGGCCTCTCTGCACATCCTGTGGAGCTCTTCCTGAATGAACTTGACACCCGGTCCGCTCAGCATCATAAACCAGTACCTCCAGCCTACCACCAGTGAAATATTTATGACAAAAACAGGTTTCTCTGGGGCTCTCTAAAACTCCAAGGAGCTTTTGCACATCAGAAACCTGCAGGCAGATCAGTTTGATCTGTTGAAATGTTACACTTCTTATGAACGTAGTTGATAATAAAGTGCAAAAAGTGGATTTAGGTTTAGTAAACCGGGTTTATGTGCATCTTCATAGGTTCTTATTTCTGCATACCCAAAGTATCAGGTAGATTATAAAAGAATCCTTAGTTTGTACAAAATTAATAGGTGCCCAAAAAATGACGTCTACTTAGAAAAAAACACCCCAATACCAAGCCAAATCCCATTTTGGATTCAAACTTAAAAGATCTTGTATAGAGAAAGTCCCAGAGGATGGGGTGGGGGTACTGCTGTGCTGATAAGTGATGGTCCTGCAGGAGTCCTCTTACTCACACTGGAGTCATATAATCCTGAGGTTACTGACCCTGAGATTACACAGGCCTGCTGCCGTCACAAACCTTCTCGTGTGCATATCTTCTTGCTTTTCCACCACATGTTCTGTTAAAAAAGACTGACCAGGTCATGCATGTGTGTGTGGGGGGGGTGTACATGAGGGGGGATCTGCATCTACTGTCATGGTCTTTGAACTTCACCATTGATTGGGTGGAGATCATCTTTACAGTGATCCCTCATTTACCTAACACACACACACACAGTTACTGTATGAGGGCTGTGGGGGTGGCTGCTGTCCATGGAAGTTGCATGATGGCTGTGGTTTTAGGGTGTGGATCATGAGTGAGGGCGCAGATGGGTGAGTCTTTGGTTACAAAAGCTGCATCACTGTCGCTGGAGGAGCTCCGACATGCAGATAATCTGCTGCAGAGATAACACAATGAGTGAGGTTTGGTGCTTTGTTTGTCATCTTCTGGTGTCCTTCAGTCTCACTTGGTGGCAGTAGTTAATCCACACAAATCTGCTGTTGGTTTTGATCCACAGTTAAACTTTTTCAGGTTGTTGACTGCCATCTGTGCTGTTCACTGACCGGGTGGAGGACGAAGGAGGAGAAGAGGAAGAGGATGGCATGTTTGTAGTTCTTCCGTGGTCTAAGTGTAGCTCGATTTGATGCATCTGTCAAAATTTTTAAATCATCTCATCCTAACTCTGGTGTTTGACAGACAGAAAAGTCTAGTCAAGGTTGTGAAAAATGGACAAAAGATCAAAGGAAACATCACGCTCATAAAGAATTAATACAAATACTTAAATAAATATCCTGACAGTATTTTGAATCAATACAAGTATCGCCAAATGAACTATCTCGATGTCGTCAAAACGATTTTTTCTACCATCCCTAGTGTTGCGCCCCCCCTGTGCTTTTATTCCTGTGGGAAACTGATCCAAATGGCTCTTTGAGAGGTTCAGGATGCCGACCCCTGACCTAGAGGAAGACCGAACAGGAGGTTTATGGATGCAGTGAACAAGGACATGAAGGTAGCTGGTGTTAGAGTAGAGCAGTGGTTCTCAAACTGCGAGGAGACCTCCCTTGGGGGGGGGGGGGACAAGGCTGGGAAGTGTGGATGGAGAATGTTTGGACGTCAGGATTCTTTTCGCGAGGGAACATGAACAAACCTCGCTTCGGGACCGCATCTCCGCGGGTCTCATGTCACTTACATGAACCTAATCCTCACCGTGACATTTGAAGACATAATTATTGTTGTTAACGGCGGTTTTAACGTCTTAAAAGAACGGTAAAGCCGCCCGGACGCCGATGCATTTCACACATGCAACCGGTACGGACTGGATACCTACAGCTGCCTTTGTCTGCAACTGTGATCAGATTGCTGGAAGAATGGAGAAAAGCTTGTAGGATGGATGTAATGCCTCCACGCCCCCCCAGGGAGGCACCCCCCACTGTTTGAGAACATACAAAGTAAATGATCCTTTATTTACTTTATCTGTATTTTATAAATGATAATAAGAATGATTTGTAAATGTCTTCCCTGCTAGGATTGTTTCTGAAATATTTCCCAGACAACAATCAGATCCATGAATGCAGCAGCAGCTGCTGGTCTGAGATCTGCTGAGGAGGATCAGTTCACTGAAATCACTGACTCCCCCCTGAGGATGAGGTCTGCAGCACAGACACTGAGCATCCACTCATGAGGCAGAAGGCTGGGGGCATTCTGCTTCCGTTCTCCGTCCTCTTTGGGACATTTTCTGCTGTTGCCACTTTGAAAACAAAAAACAGAGACGGGCTCAGTATTGAGAGTTGCAGCAACAAACCTGCAACCTGGTTTTGAACAGATGTGTAAGACAGTGACGTGCCGTGAGGTTAACGGCTGGTGAGGCACTGACGTCATCAGTCAGATTTACAAACATATGAACCATACTGAGTAACTTATTCACCATTTGATTGACAACAGTTAACGTGTTTTGTTTAAAATATCATTTCAACATGTTTTTTTCCATATACAAACTGCAGCATAGAAAAAAGCACAAACCTTATTATCATCTTACCTTTACTTGTAAATAAAGTCCATACGGCGATCCTTCTGAAGAAAATGACTTGCCGCTTGTTATCACTTCTTCTATTATTTTTAGCGTCATAATCTCAGGGCTCACCAGCGCCCCCTAACATGAGGCACGAGAACTGCTGGCCTCACCCAGCGGCTTTTTTGCCGGCGTTTAGCGCTCAGCACAAGAAACACGTCCCTCACATACAGTTATTTATAAAAACAAACACTGTACATCATATACATCTGCTAAATTATGTAAACTCAGCTCATATAGTACAAGTGATTGAACCAACATACAGAGAGACAGCAGTACCGTCTGACTGCATAGGTATTGCGCAATCCAAGGTGAGGCTCAGCGGGCTGGTGCCTCATCGCACGTCGCTTCTTAGTATCTGAACGGCAAATGCGGAAATTCGGTGATTTTGAAAAGAAAAACACCCAAAAATGGTACATTTAAATGGAAAATGACTGCAAAGCACAAATTACTGATTAAATATAATAAATGAATTTATTTTTTCTCTTTTCTTCTCATAATGACGGGTGAGGCACAGCCTCACCTGCCTCTCCTGACTGCACGTCACTGGTGTAAGAAAGCAGACACATTGCAGCCATGAACACAACTTTGTGTTTCTTTTTGCACACAGGTTCAATGTCATTGTTCTCACAAGGGGAATGATCCTTCAGTTATGGCCCGCAGCATCACTGACTGCACGGTTCCAGATTGTTTTTGCAGTTGGAAAGATTTCTGCGTCTTTGAGCGAAAGTTTGACCCCACATGCACCAAAAGTCACCAAAAGTGGCTGACGCCTAGGACCCGGCAAAAATGAAATTTCAACACGATGACATCACAGCGAGCAATACCGTTAAAAATAAAATGAATGGGCCGAAAAGCGAGAATGGAGTCAAAAGAAAAGCAGTCAAAAATCAGTAATGAAACCAAAACACACATGTCTGGGACGTCCCAAAGAGGTTTTGATATCTGACATTAAACTGGTCTGTGGTGCAAATAGGTTAGGGGGCCGCTGGTGCAAATGACACAATTTTACTGCACAACCCTAACATTTAATAAGATCTCATGTAATTAAGAAGACCTCTATCAGTTTAAAGCTGGCAAGTTTTCTTTTTCACATGCTTGTTGATGATTGCTTCTGTTTTAGCAGCCATTTTGGATCCTCCATGACATCACAAACTGATCAGACTACAAGTAGAGGTGTCTCTCTTTCTGACTCTATGATCCAAACAAACTCCTTTTAGACATCAGGGCTGCTTCACATCACTGCTCCTCCATGTGTCTGGTGATTCCATTCTTCCTCTACACAGAGCTTTGTTTCTGCTGCACCAGTCCTATCCTGAGTTCTTCTCTAAGTTCTTCACATGGACGCCAAAGATTCCGCATCAAGAAGCACAAATGACATTGGGTTCATTAAAACCAAAGCTCCAGCAGGTGCGTCTGAACATAATTAGTAGAACGATGGCATCTCTTTCTGCCCAATGCTAATGCAGTGTTGGTTGGGGGCTCCGCCATGAATCAGGGGTGGGGGTGCAGTCTAACCTTTGCCTGCCCTCCACTAAATGTATGAGTGCATCAAAGCAGCTGGAGTCACAGATGGTTGAGCTCAAGATTAGCTTCTTTAAATTCATTACTGTTTTATTTTTAGGGGAGACATTTTTGGATTAAGGCAGCTCTGCTCAGATTAAAAAGTCAGATCTTCTGTTTGTTTGACTAAAATGTTAAATACAATTTTTGAGGGAGTGCAGAAGGAAAAGCCATTTTTAACCCGAAGAGTTTGCATCACCCACATTGATGGAAATGTGAATGCTTTATGCTGAAGCCTTTTGCTAAAAGCAAAAACAGCTCCAGTGTGCAAAGCATGAAAATAAATTTTGAAAAGACTTAAAACGATGCCAAAACCTCCAGGAAGAGAAATGATTCGTGGAAAGGAAAATCATTCAAGTATAAGCCTCACGTGTAATTAAGTTTTAAATTAGTTAAAACTTCAAATGTATCCAAAAGTCTAACACAAAAGCTAATGAGTATGAGCCTTGTGTGCAGGACGACATTCCACCAGAACTGACAGATGCTTTCACAGTGAACAGGAGTTTGAAACCTAAAGTTAAATAAATAAAAATCAAAAGGTTTTTGAAACCCTAACCTATTGATGCAACTCTATGGGGAGGGGGAACCCAGCTATAAAAGACGTATGCAAGACAACTCATTGTTCTGTCATTGTTCTGTCATTGTTCTGTCATTGTTCTTTCATTGTTCTGTCATTGTTCTGTCATTGTTCTGTCATTGTTCTTTAATTGTTCTGTCATTGTTCTTTCATTGTTCTGTCATTGTTCTGTCATTGTTCTGTCATTGTTTTGTCATTGTTCTGTCATTGTTCTGTCATTGTTCTGTCATTGGTTTCTCATTGTTCTGTCATTGTTTTGTCATTGTTCTGTCATTGTTCTGTCATTGTTCTGTCATTGTTCTGTCATTGTTTTGTCATTGTTTTGTCATTGTTCTGTCATTGTTCTTTCATTGTTCTGTCATTGGTTTCTCATTGTTCTGTCATTGTTTTGTCATTGTTCTGTCATTGTTCTGTCATTGTTCTGTCATTGTTCTGTCATTGTTTTGTCATTGTTTTGTCATTGTTCTGTCATTGTTCTGTCATTGTTCTGTCATTGTTCTGTCATTGTTTTGTCATTGTTCTGTCATTGTTCTGTCATTGTTCTTTAATTGTTCTGTCATTGTTCTTTCATTGTTCTGTCATTGTTCTGTCATTGTTCTGTCATTGTTTTGTCATTGTTCTGTCATTGTTTTGTCATTGTTCTGTCATTGTTCTGTCATTGTTTTGTCATTGTTCTGTCATTGTTCTTTCATTGTTCTGTCATTGGTTTCTCATTGTTCTGTCATTGTTTGTCATTGTTCTGTCATTGTTCTTTCATTGTTCTGTCATTGGTTTCTCATTGTTCTGTAATTGTTCTTCTGTCATTGTTCTGTCATTGTTCTTTCATTGTTCTTTCATTGTTCTGTCATTGTTCTGTCATTGTTCTTTCATTGTTCTGTCATTGTTCTGTCATTTTTTTGTCATTGTTCTGTATTGTTCTGTCATTGTCTTTTCATTGGTTTCTCATTGTTCTTTCATTGTTTTTGTCATTGTTCTGTCATTGTTCTTTCATTGTTCTGTCATTGGTTTCTCATTGTTCTGTAATTGTTCTGTCATTGTTCTGTCATTGTTCTTTCATGTTCTTTCATTGTTCTGTCATTGTTCTGTCATTGTTTCCTTCATTGTTCGGTCATTGTTCTTTCATTGTTTTGTCATTGTTTCTGTCATTGTTCTTTCATTGTTCTGTCATTGTTCTTTCATTGTTCTTTCATTGTTCTGTCATTGTTCTGTCATTGTTCTTTCATTGTTCTGTAATTGTTCTGTCATTGTTCTTTCATTGTTCTGTCATTGTTCTGTCATTGTTCTGTCATTGTTCTGTCATTGTTCTCTCATTGTTCTGTCATTATTCTGTCATTGTTCTGTCATTGTTCTTTCATTGTTTTGTCATTGTTCTGTCATTGTTCTTTCATTGTTCTGTCATTGGTTTCTCATTGTTCTGTCATTGTTCTGTCATTGTTCTGTCATTGTTCTTTCATTGTTCTGTCATTGTTCTGTCATTGTTCTGTCATTGTTCTGTCATTGTTATGTCATCGTTCTCTCATTGTTCTGTCATTATTCTGTCATTGTTCTGTCATTGTTTTGTCATTGTTCTGTCATTGTTCTCTCATTGTTCTGTCATTATTCTGTCATTGTTTTGTCATTGTTGTTTCATTGTTCTGTCATTGTTTTGTCATTGTTGTTTCATTGTTCTGTCATTGTTCTCTCATTGTTCTGTCATTATTCTGTCATTGTTCTGTCATTGTTTTGTCATTGTTCTGTCATTGTTCTGTCATTCTTTTGTCATTGTTTTGTCATTGTTCTGTCATTGTTCTTTCATTGTTCTGTCATTGGTTTCTCATTGTTCTGTAATTGTTCTGTCATTGTTCTGTCATTGTTCTTTCATTGTTCTTTCATTGTTCTGTCATTGTTCTTTCATTGTTCTGTCATTGTTCTGTCATTGTTCTTTAATTGTTCTGTCATTGTTCTTTCATTGTTTTGTCGTTGTTCTGTCATTGTTCTTTCATTGTTCTGTCATTGGTTTCTCATTGTTCTGTAATTGTTCTGTCATTGTTCTGTCATTGTTCTGTCATTGTTCTTTCATTGTCTTCATTGTTCTGTCATTGTTTTGTCATTGTTCTGTCATTGTTCTTTCATTGTTTTGTATTGTTCTGTCATGTTCTTTCATTGTTCTGTCATTGTTTTGTCATTGTTCTTTCATTGTTCTGTCATTGTTCTGTCATTGTTCTTTCATTGTTCTGTCATTGTTCTGTCATTGTTTTGTCATTGTTCTGTCATTGTTCTTTCATTGTTTTGTCATTGTTCTGTCATTGTTCTTTCATTGTTCTGTCATTGTTCTGTCATTGTTCTTTCATTGTTCTGTCATTGTTTTGTCATTGTTCTGTCATTGTTTTGTGATTGTTCTGTCATTGTTCTTTCATTGTTTTGTCATTGTTTTGTCATTGTTCTTTCATTGTTCTGTCATTGTTCTGTCATTGTTCTTTCATTGTTCTGTCATTGTTCTGTCATTGTTCTTTCATTGTTTTGTCGTTGTTCTGTCATTGTTCTTTCATTGTTCTGTCATTGGTTTCTCATTGTTCTTTCATTGTTCTGTCATTGTTCTGTCATTGTTTTGTCATTGTTCTGTCATTGTTCTTTCATTGTTCTGTCATTGTTCTGTCATTGGTTTCTCATTGTTCTGTAATTGTTCTGTCATTGTTCTGTCATTGTTCTGTCATTGTTCTGTCATTGTTCTGTCATTGTTTTGTCATTGTTCTGTCATTGTTCTGTCATTGTTCTGTCATTGTTCTGTCATTGTTCTTTCATTGTTCTGTCATTGTTCTGTCATTGTTCTGTCATTGTTCTTTAATTGTTCTGTCATTGTTCTTTCATTGTTCTGTCATTGTTCTGTCATTGTTCTGTCATTGTTTTGTCATTGTTCTGTCATTGTTTTGTCATTGTTCTGTCATTGTTCTGTCATTGTTCTGTCATTGTTTTGTCATTGTTCTGTCATTGTTCTTTCATTGTTCTGTCATTGTTTTGTCATTGTTCTGTCATTGTTCTTTCATTGTTCTGTCATTGGTTTCTCATTGTTCTGTAATTGTTCTGTCATTGTTCTGTCATTGTTCTTTCATTGTTCTTTCATTGTTCTGTCATTGTTCTTTCATTGTTCTGTCATTGTTCTGTCATTTTTTTGTCATTGTTCTGTCATTGTTCTGTCATTGTTCTTTCATTGGTTTCTCATTGTTCTTTCATTGTTTTGTCATTGTTCTGTCATTGTTCTTTCATTGTTCTGTCATTGGTTTCTCATTGTTCTGTAATTGTTCTGTCATTGTTCTGTCATTGTTCTTTCATTGTTCTTTCATTGTTCTGTCATTGTTCTGTCATTGTTCTTTCATTGTTCTGTCATTGTTCTTTCATTGTTTTGTCATTGTTCTGTCATTGTTCTTTCATTGTTCTGTCATTGTTCTTTCATTGTTCTTTCATTGTTCTGTCATTGTTCTGTCATTGTTCTTTCATTGTTCTGTAATTGTTCTGTCATTGTTCTGTCATTGTTCTGTCATTGTTCTGTCATTGTTCTTTCATTGTTCTGTCATTGTTCTGTCATGGTTTTGTCATTGTTCTGTCATTGTTCTTTCATTGTTCTGTCGTTGTTCTGTCATTGTTCTGTCATTGGTTTTTCATTGTTCTGTCATTGGTTTTTCATTGGTTTTTTATTGGTTTTTCATTGTTCTGTCATTGGTTTTTTATTGGTTTTTCATTGTTCTCTCATTGTTCTGTCGTTGTTCTGTCATTGTTCTGTCATTGTTCGTTCATTGTTCTGTCATTGGTTTCTCATTGTTCTGTAATTGTTCTGTCATTGTTCTGTCGTTGTTCTGTCATTGTTCTGTCATTGGTTTCTCATTGTTCTGTAATTGTTCTGTCATTGTTCTGTCGTTGTTCTGTCATTGTTCTGTCATTGTTCTTTCATTGTTCTGTCATTGTTCTTTCATTGTTCTGTCATTGTTTTTTCATTGTTCTTTCATTGTTCTGTCGTTGTTCTGTCATTGTTCTGTCATTGGTTTTTCATTGTTCTGTCATTGGTTTTTCATTGTTCTGTCTTTGGTTTTTCATTGGTTTTTTATTGGTTTTTCATTGTTCTGTCATTGGTTTTTTATTGGTTTTTCATTGTTCTGTCATTGGTTTTTTATTGGTTTTTCATTGTTCTGTCGTTGTTCTGTCATTGTTCTGTCATTGGTTTTTCATTGTTCTGTCTTTGGTTTTTCATTGTTCTTTCATTGTTCTGTCGTTGTTCTGTCATTGTTCTGTCATTGGTTTTTCATTGTTCTGTCATTGGTTTTTCATTGTTCTGTCTTTGGTTTTTTATTGGTTTTTCATTGTTCTGTCGTTGTTCTGTCATTGTTCTGTCATTGTTCTTTCATTGTTCTGTCATTGTTTTTTCATTGTTCTGTCTTTGGTTTTTCATTGGTTTTTTATTGGTTTTTCATTGTTCTGTCATTGGTTTTTTATTGGTTTTTCATTGTTCTGTCATTGTTCTTTCATTGTTCTGTCATTGTTCTGTCATTGTTCTGTCATTTTTCTTTCATTGTTTTTTCATTGTTCTGTCATCAGGTCAGGTCAAGACCTCTAAAACAAACAACAATTCCACGCTTGGAACTGACATCTGCCACGGCGGCTGTGAAGATGGACAGACTGATCAATGATGACTAACAAAAGCCCCCAGAGGTATCAAGGTTTTGGTCTGATGGTTCCACTGTGTTAAACTACGCTGCCAGTGTTAACATCTGATTCTAGACTCTTGAGCCCGAGGATCAGCAGGGACGTGCACTGGGTTCAGAGTCGGAGAAGGACAGCAAAAACATTTTTAGAATAAAGTACTTATAGATTAATACTTGGATATAATGACCTGTGTAGTTGGAAGTGATACAATTATACATAAACAAATTTTTATTTAGAAGTCAGGATAGGCTCCAGCAGCCCAGTGACCCTAAAAGAGACAAACAGGTTTAGAAGATGAATGAATGAATGAATGAATGAATGAATGAATGAATGGATGAGTGGATGGATGTGTGGATGGATGAGTGGATGGATGGATGGATAGATGGATGGATGGATGGATGAGTGGATGGATGGATGGATGGATGGATGGATGAGTGGATGGATGAATGGATGGATAGATGAGTGGATGGATGAGTGGATGAATGGATGGATAGATGAGTGGATGGATGAGTGGATGGATGTGTGGATGGATGAGTGGATGGATGGATGGATAGATGGATGGATGGATGGATGAGTGGATGGATGGACGTTTGACTAGGGATGGGTATCGTTAAGGTTTTAACGATACTACGACTCTTATTGATACTGCTTATCGATCCACTTCCAACTGCAAAACGTTGCTGGTTTTCTTCATTTTCATGTTCCATTATGTTCCTGCTGTGGAGAATTCAAACTCTAAAATGTCAGGCACCCCTTGAGCTAAAGCAGAGGGTTAGCTGCACTTTGCTGCCACCTGCTGCTGAGCTCCTCAACACTGTTCTTCTCTGCTCGCCGCCAGAGGGAGACTGTGACCTATACCTTAAAACACAAGCTAAGGACGGTTGAATGTACACTCTAATGTGGTGAGTAAATCACTTAATGATGAACTCCATAGACATCATATGGATCAAATTTTCACATAATGTTTTAAAGAAATGTGTCAAAATGCCCCTTTTATAGAGAATTATTGTTTTATTTGCTACACATTCTTAGTGAGTGGTTGGTGAGTTATGTGAGGGTCATGCTGAGCACCAAGGAGAGGCTGAATAGCATGATCTAACGTGGATGTGATGCTTTTCAGTTTTAGCCTGGGTCAACATCTCTGCAGCTTGTAGTGACAACACAACAGATGCACAAACACAGTCAGGAACTTAAAAGGGTTGATGGGTTTTGCTGAAAAAACACCTGTAAGCATCTTTGTTTTCCTGTTTGTCTGCAGGGACAGCCTTTATGTGGATCACATGCAGGCAGGAGGAATGTAGCCACTTTGAAAAAAGATCAACTGAAAAGACATAACGTTCATTAAAAAAAACAAATGCTCTGCAAAACACAACGTCAAAACATCAAATTGTCTTCAGCCAGAGACCTCTGGAGGCTAACTGCAACCCTACAGCAGCTGTGTGGCTTTGTGGGCTGACAGACTACTCTGGCATCCTGTCAGGAATCAATAAAGTTTTTTGACTGTCAATAAGTGTAGTATGAACCTTCTCACCAACAGCACCCACATGTTCTTCTGGGCTCCCTTTATGAACAGCTCATGGGTATAGGCTCCTTTATAGGGAGAAGATATAGGGACAAACAACTGCAGGACAAAACAACTTCAGCTTTGAGAAAGAAGCTTCTCACTTTTCCTCTTTGATTTTTCTTGTTAAAGATGCTCCAGATCATAAGCAGCATCTTGAAACAAATATGTGGAGCAGATACAATAAGCTGCTGAAAGAGCAGGGCTATGTCCAAATTCCTTTACTGCTCACCACTGTCACAATCTTCAGTTCAGTTTTGTTCTTTTTCTGTGTTGTGTCTTATTTGCAGGTTGGCTCTGGGTGTCCCCTCTCCTGTGCCTCTCCATGAGTGGCGCACAGCTGTCTGATCTTTAGGTTAATTCCTTTGAGTTGTTTTGAAGTGTGTCCATTTCTGCTGTTTGTGTCGCAGTGTTGCTTTAGTTCAGTCCGTTTATCCAGGGGGGTATTCAAGAAGGCCCGTTTAAACCACCCTGACTTTACCCTGAACTCTGGCTGAACTCTGGCTGAAATCCTGCTTACTCTGGGTATGTCGGTTCCAAAAGACCGGATATGAGTTAGCGTAATTACGCTCGACTTGGTAACCCTGGGTTAATGAACGTGCACGGCAAGAACATACAGACATTCTCAATGGATCGCCGATTTACGGAGTCACCATGGAAACGCGTGGAGAAAAAAAAGAGACGCTACACTTCAGTGAGACGGAGTCTGAGGTTTTAATGATGCCGTATGAAGATTATATGACCATATGAAAAGTAACACGGCTGCATCATCAGCAAAAGAAAGAGTTTCTGCTTGGAGAAAAATAACAAAGTAAACGCACGAGTTTCTGATCTTATTTCTATTTACATCACGTGTGGAAAATGTGGGCAGATGTGGCCCTCCATGTCATTTCATGTGGCCCACGAGAGCATAAAAGTTTTTAATTTCTTAAAATAAAAAATAAAAATCGGTGTGTATTTATTAGTATCTAGGGATTCTAGGGAATCGACTGGAAATATCAGATTGGGCAACTTTATATTAGGACTTAAACACTGTTCATATAACCTACCCTGACAGAATCAAATTTAAAAGGATTTACGCTAAAGCAACAAGCAAACATATGTTTTCTATGCAACTGTGATTGTCACTTTAAAAAGTTATAATAAATAAATAAATGAGTTATTTAACATTAAGGGGTAGTTACGTTTATTTTTCATGACATTTAGTTACAAGTATAAGTTACATTTGGCCATCTGAGGACAGCCACTATGCTGATGTGGCCCTCTGTGAAAATGAGTTTGACCCCCCTGCTTTACATTGTGACGCATTTATATATAACTTATCCAACTTAAATGAATTACGTCTATTGGTAACAAGTAATTGAGTTAAATGTATTCAACCTAATTTCTTATGTCTATAAAACTTAATTAGTGTTTATACAACTCAAATGTACATATTTATCTAGCTAAATGTCATATTACTTCAATTCAATTAAAGTTTTTCCATCTTAATTTATTATAATTCTTGAACTCTCATATGTCTAAGTTTGAGCCGGCAGATATAATCATTTTTATAATAATAAAAAGAAAGAAACAATATTCACACATTCATTTACCAATTTTCCACCATTGTCATCAGGGCCGGCCCTGGTCTTCTGGGGGCCCTAAGCGAAATGTAATTTGTGGGCCCTCTAACTGATCAGCAGCAACGCAACTGCTGTTGTAATATAAATGAGATCTCTCTATGAATACATTTGTGAATTATTGTTGCTGCTGAAGAATTGAACACAGTATATTTATTGGTGCCAAACAATTTTTAAATGCAAAGAAAAAAATTTGAATGACAAATGTATATATAGACATATATTTTTTAATGAAACATTAGGCACTCAACAAATGACATTCACAAAACTCCAACTTATTAAAAACAGCAACTTAATAGAAAGTCAAATAACGATAAAAAGAAAGTCAGAGTCTTTCTCAGTCTGTAAAGGACGTCTTTGCACCAAATCCATTCTTACTGGATCAGAGAGTGTGGTTGGTCATTCAGCTGGACTTCAGCTGTATTGGATTTGAAGTAGGTGGAGTTTTGGATCCAGTAGCTCCTCCTCCATTCACGTCTCTCTTGGAGCCTCTGGAACATGAGACACATAACTTCAACAAAAGCAAACAGTAAAAACTAAAACAGTCAAATGTTTTCCCTTCCAACAGTAGATGTGGTGACAACAGTTTCTTCTGCAGCTAAAAAACAAGAATTATTATTATACAATAATCAGTGATAAAGCTAATAAAATAACTATAGCAGAATACTAATAATAGTTTAGTGGCTCATTTAAAATCTGTGTGCAGGTTTTTCACAATTTCAAGATCTTTTTATATATTTATCAGAGATTTATTGTTTGCTTGTATATTTGCATGAGGTCATATTTATTAATTTAATTATGAACAGTTTAGGGCTTCATGCTCTTCAGCTGCTGTTTATGAAAAAAGGGTTTATGCAGACACTGTTTTTAAATGACTTTACATGCTATTAAAATGACCTTAGATGACATCTTCAGTGATGTCAGGAACATTATGGGATGTAGATGCTGCACCTCCTCCAGTACTTTTTGATACTTTTTGAGAGCAGAAGAAACTGTGCAAAACATCCTCATTATGTAAAACCAAAACTGCCAAATACAAATAAGAAATCAATGTACCCATTTATAAATAATAAATGTGAACAATGATTTGAGTATAAATGGAAATATAAGCATTTATGCACTTCTTTATTTATTATTTTGTTTGCTCATAATTTTAAAATTAGTACATTTATTTTGTTTTTCATTCATGAGAACATTTTTTTCTTATTTGTATTTGGCAGTTTTGATTCTCCATATTTCATGCCAATGCTAGATTTTAAGACATTGTTGATAGTTAGAATACCTGACTGTCTATAACAGATAAACTGCAGTTTTTATACTGACATAAACCAGAAAATGCAGAATGCACTAAATATGTGTTAGCAAAACAATGAAACAATACGATAACGTGAGTAGAAACATTTATCAGCCATTATACCGTTGTCATTATTTACTTTTCTCTGTTCTCCCCCGTTCTAGAAGCTCATGTCTGTCCTCATCTTCTTGGAAACTTGGATATCAGAATTATTTTCGAGTTTTCCATTGGAAATGACGACAAACAGGGTCGTTTATGATAAAGGTTCTGTGCAATCTTCACCTCGGATCGATTAGTATTTACGTAAATCACGCAGCTGCACAGAAAGGCAGGATTAATGTAAAAATATGCTCCAACATCCTCCAAACTTACCTTGTGATTGATGTTTCAGTTCTTCTGCTTTTCTCAGCTCCTGATGGATAAAGTCTCTTTGGCATGAAGTTCTCTTGTTGTCGCTTTGATCAGCGTGACTAAATGTGCTCGTTTTTTTTCTTTTTCCCAACTTTATTGAAACACAATGCGCTCGTAAATGCACACTGTGCCAGGCTCAGATGCAAGGATGTTGACCAATCGTTGCTAAGAGTGGCGTAACGTCATTATTTGGGTTGCCAAATTGGTTCAGGTGTGTTCAAGGGGGGGGTCATTAAAGTGCAGGCAACATTCTTTTTAAAGCGCACGTTGGTACGGAAGTTCTATGAAATGGGTTGCCAGATTTGGGTCTTTTTTTATTTTCATTTTTTCGCCACTTCGGGGCCCTGGTGGTGACGGGGGCCCTACGCGGCTGCGTAATTCGCGTATAGGGAGGGCCGGCCATGATTGTCATCATGGCAAGCCATAGTACTGGTGCTATATAAACTCATCCTCCTCTTCCTCCCTCTCACTCATGGTGCAGAGACTTAAGCATAGTAGGACGAAAATAATTAGACAAAACACAGTAAAACAGCTAAACAACTAAACACATTTGGTCAAAAACCCACACTTCAACCCAAATCCGTCCAGACAGGCAAAGGGAATGGTATCCCACAATCCCTTGCAGTGCCGATCTAACAGCAGCACCAAAGTTACACCTACTTAACTGAATTAATTTCAGTGAAAGGACATTGCAATCAAAGGACATTGGACAGGCAACTTGACATACCCTGAAACATACCTCGATTTCTGGAACCGAAAGCTGAGGTTATCAACTTCCTTAGCCTCAAGTGGGAGCTAGCAGAACCTGCTTTCAGCAGAACCTGCTTTCAGCAGAACCTGCTTTCAGCAGAACCTGCTTTCAGCAGAACCTGCTTTCAGGAATACCCTGGTTCCTTTCTGTTTACGAGTCCCACCTTGTGTGGTGTTTGTGGAACCTTTTTTTTTTCCACATGTTAAACACCCATTCAAACCTATGGACCTTTTAGAGTGACCATGTTTTTGGACCCTCATTGGTGTTCTGGTTCAGGTCCCCCAGCCGGGGAGTTCTTGCTGTGAGGCAAGAGCGCTAACCACTGCGCCACCGTACCTCCATGCAACAGGTAATCCAGGCAGTAAAACAGCTGCACTTTATGAGATCGTAAATAAACTGGATGGGCTGTCCATCTGCACCTGGGGCTGGGATCACTCCTTCCCTGGCTCTGGGACGGGGCGGGGCAACCCTCTTGGGGCCCCCAGTCGCTCTGGGTGACATCCACCAGGGCTGCGGGGTCTGGGGGGGGGGGGGGGGGCTTGTTGACCCTGTCCTGTGGGGGGGGGGGGCTGCCTTGGGGAGGGGGAGGGTCCACTATCGGTACGGGACCTTCGAGGCATGACGGGCCAGGGTTTTCGCTGAGGCAATCAGCGGTCGCCCCGGCTAGTTGGCTGCCTCGGTCCCGTCGAGGCCTGGCTCCTCTCTCTCTGTGTGGGGTGTGTGGTGCTGGGCCTGGGGTGTCGGCGCCTTGGGGGATGGGACCCCGGGGCTGGGGGGCCTGGGCCCTATGCTGGGGGACGGCTGGGGGACGGCTGTTTGACCACCGGGGGACAGTCTACCAGCTGTCCCCGACTTACCCCCTTCCTCATATAACTCATATTAGGGTGATGGGGTGGGGGGTTTAGCCTGCGATGCACTTTGGGGGGGGGCTACTGGGCAGTGGTCCCCCTCCCATGGTTGCCGTATGGAATGGGCCCCCCCTCTCTCGGTTTTATTTGCACCTTAGACATGTAGGGCCCTTGGTAGGGGGGGTGCTTGGACATCACTGCCAGCAAGCAGCAGATGTCCTCCTAGCACCCTACCCGCCTAATTTTAACCTACACCTTAGACATTTGGGGCCCCTTGGTGGGGAGGGTGAAGGGACATTACTGTGAGTAATCAGGATATGTCCCCTCAGTGCCCTACCCGCCTAATTTTAACTGCACCCCCTTAGTACACACACCCTTCCCCCCTCAAAATATACACTCCAACATAAACACACACACATGCACACACACACCCTCACAAACAAACACACACACATATTTCACAAGAAAGGTGGGACCTTGGACCATCTGTCCCCTACCCCATCCCTGGTAGGGGTACTGGGCCCTTGGCAACGGTGGCCATGTCCCCTGGGTGCCGGTTTCCTGGTCCCTGAGCTTTCTGGCAGACCAAGAGGCGGGGGTCACATCACACCTGAGCCGGGGGTGTCCGTGTCCCTGTGCTGGGGGTTCTGGTCCTTGTCCCTGAGTGCTGGGCCTCACCAAATTTCCAACTGTGGGGGAGCCTGGTTGGGCCACGTGTACAACATTTCTTGTGGACCCCCTCTCCGCCTGGGTGTCCCCCTCCTGGGCAGGGGGGCGGCTGGCTCCTGCCTTGCTCCTTTCTGGACCACCCCTGGGCCGGGTGGGTGGCTGCCTGGAGCGCTGGGCGGGTCTCCCTTGGGGGGTCCCAGCTCGTACCTGGGGTTGGGGTGGGGGGGGGGGGGGGGATGCCCAAAACTCCTGGGTGGTGGTGAGGTGCTCGTCTGGGAGTGTGGGTGCTCCTCTCAAGCGGGGCCTTGCATTGGGCCCTCCCAGTGCGGTGGGGGGGCTGCTCTCCTGGTTGGGCTGGAGCTGCACTCTCTGTCCCCCCCATGCCTCCCTGCTCTCTGGCTCTGGGGGCCCCCGTGGCGGTCCTGCTGGCCCTGGCCTGAGGGCTGGATGTGATCACCCAGGGGGGCGGCTGTTCTGTACCTGCTGCCGTGCGGGTGTTGGGGGGTTCTGGCTGCCGCTGCTGCTGGGGCGGGGGTCTTGGTGTGGGGATGGCTGGGCACTCCCCCTCCTTCTTTTCACATTCCATCATCCATTTAAGAGCATAAACACTCACCTGAGCACAGGTGTTAGCTCACCTTTACACTAATAGTTTGCATGAATGAATGAAATATTTCACACCAGGTGGTTTGAAAGCATAAGTATGCGTGTGTGAACAATATCTGTATTGTGTTCATGTTGATATTTTTATATGTGAACATTTTTGGAGCCAACAGGTATTTTTGTAACATGTGAGCGTGTGTGGACAGGCCCCGCCCCTTTTACATTTGTTATACATCTAAACCTGACAGTAATGATTATAAACATCCAGCAACTTGTTTTAAATGTTTTAAAAGGTTTAAAAGTGTAGCTTTAGTGTGTTCAGTAAATGTTTCTCTTGTTCAACCTAAAGTGTGTTTTGGATTTAGGCCCCCTGAGTTTGACCCCCCTGTAATAAGAGTCTAGAAAATTCCTGTATTTTTTGTGTAAAATGGGCAAATAAAGATGGGGAACACAAAAGGATGCTGTCTAGTTGTGTGGGGGGAGGGGGGCTTACTTGCCAGGAGAGTAAGTTAGTGTAGAACCGAACCCTGCAGGAGTGAGACGCTGGCAGCAGACACGTGTTGGTCCTGTCTGTCTGCCTGTCTGCCTGCCTGCCTGCGAGCGACGCTTTGACCCACCAAGCTAGTGTGACCTCATCGCGTTTACATTGTGTTCATATGTTGTGTAGCTACTTTGTGTGATTCCAGTTCAAGTCAGGAAGCCTGTAGTCCAGGGATGCCTGAATCCTGGAGGGCCAGCCTCCTGCTAGTTTTGTAAGAAACTCTGCCTGGTCTGTTGCTGATTACCTGGATCAGGTGTAATTAGCCAACAAGGTGCTTCACTGGCAGGATGGTTGGAAACATGTAGGACGATGGCACTCCAGGCCTGGATTTGGACATCTCTGCTCTTGTCTGTAAAAAGCTGGATTTCAAAATAAAAGACCTATTGGAATGGCTGCTCTTTTTCACAAACACTGATCACAGTTGAAGCAAAACAAAAATACCCTTTATATCAATAAAACTGACAACCACATTATGGTAGCAATATTCTGGAGTAATTCCACTGATGAGTCCTATGATTTAGTTTTTAATGTTTTATAAGACCCGAAAATATTCACATTTTTTTTTTTAGATCTAATCCCTCTGATATGTTTTACAAAGACTCACACAGGCCGTCACACCAAGAAATGATTGCTAAAAATGATGCAGGAGTCCAGCTAACAAAACATACAAAAGAGCAAAGAAAATGGAATAATTTGGTTTGCTATTTCTAATTATTAACATTTCCAGGGTTTGTTGGTTTTGTTCTGCAGCATCTTCATATTTGTATAATTTTGACAGAATATATTTTTATGGAGAGCAAAAATTTAAAGGTATTTTAAGGTTTAACTTGATTTATTTTGGATTAATGTTCCTGTTTTTAATTAATATTTATGTTCAAAAAGTTCAGTTTTAAAGGTTAAAAAAGGGTTCTAAAGTTTGGCTTTAGTGTGTTCAGTGAATGTTTATCCAAAGTGTGTTTTGGATTTAGGTCCCCTGTGTGACTGAGTTTGACCCCCCTGTAATAAGAGATTAGAAAATTCATGCATTTTTGTGTAAAATGGCCAAATAAAAATAGGGTCTAATTGTGTGGGGGAAGAGGGGCAGGGTGGTACTCGCCTGGGGAGTAAGTTGGTGTAGAATTGCACTGGGAGACGGATCAGTTCATAATGAGCGTTCCACAAGCGCTCCAATATGAAAGGCTCCGACTTGACGGCAAAGATAACCCCGTCACAACCTGCTGTGAAAACTATTCTGACCTCTGATCCCATTTTACATCCATGACACCTGTTCTGTACTTTCAGATTTTAGTTCCTGCATTATTTTTGGTCCACAGTTTGCGTCCAAATGATCCTGAAATGACATCTTTGGGTTGAGGAATGACGGTGAATTCTTCATTTCCACAGCAGTCCTGCTGGCTCCAGGAACTGCTGCACCGCTTTGTTCTGTGGATCTGCTGTCTTTTGAATGCCTGCTGGGTAAATAATAATAATAATCCTCCAGTGGTGAAAAGTACCAAAGAAAAGCTGTCGCCTCAGGAGTTAGGAGGACCAGTCCCCACTTCTGTGGTTCTGTTACAAACCTTCAGGCCCACGTGGCGTTTCTGTGAATAGAGTTTGACCAGCAGATGTCAGCAGAGAGCACAAACTGGTGCGTTCGCTCCATGAAGGTTCTTGATGCTGCAGTGTAACAGAAAGATGAGGATGAATGAGGTTCCTCTGTGTTCTGCTTCAGGAGAGTGATGAGCTTCAGTCACACAAGAACCCTGTGACAATGAGAGTGCATCTTCTTTCCCTGAATCCTCCCATTTACACAGCAGCACACAGAAATGTGGGTCTCACACATGTGAAGCTCAAAAACTGCCCCTCTATTTCACCCATCACTGGTCTAGAGGAAGAGGCAGCTGCTCTTGGACAGCTTTTAGGTAGAAGCTGCTGCAGTCTGGATGGAACTGGATCACAAGGCTCCAACGGTCTCCAGAAAGACCTGCTTCACGTCAACAGGCAGTCCGGAATTTGGTAAAAACACCAGAATCTGGAGCTAAACACAAAGAAGCTGTGCTGTGAATGGAGAAAGGGAAGTGCTCATGGCCCTGCAGGGCCCTGCGTGGCCCTGCGTGCTCCTTCAGGGCCCTGCGGGGTCCTGTGTGCCCCTGCATGGCCCTGCGTGGCCATGATGTCAACCACTAAATGTCTTTGCCCCCTTCCTCCTGCACTGTGGCGCAGGAGACACCATGTTGGAATGAAGGAAGTCGCACCAACAAACACTGATGGTGGCTTCAAACGACTGTCTGCAGCCAAAGGCTGTGTCCGAATTACCGCCCTAACCCCTTTATAGGGCACTATATAGTGCCCTATATAGGGTTTTAGTAGTTAGGGATTAGGGTAGGAGTTCGGACACAGCCAAAAATACCTGTCACTTTCATCCATGACCCGTGCGTGCGCGCGTGCGTGTGGAGCAGGGCGGGGGGCAGTCATGGGGGTAAGATATGTTGAGAGTCACAACCTCCCCCACCCCCACACCCTGAACTGCACACCTGAGTCCAGGTTTGAATCTCTGATGCAGAGATGAATAAAACAAAAACCTACCAATGAAAATAATTTACTTCCTGTTCATCAGCTGACCTCATTTTCACGACGTCAGCATGGGGAAGCCATCAAAAGAGCCGGTCAGGACGAAAGGGCAAAATGTTCTTCGCTGAGGTGTGTGCTTGAAATCCCTGTTTGTCAAATGTCTGATGAAGTTTGACTCTGATCCGTTTCAATGATCACAGTGAACAAAAATATAATTCAAATACAACAAAGTTTTATCTCTCAGAAGATCAAATCTATTTTAAATGTCATTTTTTAAAAACAAAACTCATTATAACTAAAGCATCCCTCTGACTAAAGAGTTCATTCATAAGAAAAAGGCCTAACTATTGAATCGTATGGAAGGAATAAAAATATTTGAACGACCCTGGCTTAACCTCCAGAGCGATGCATGGAGTAAAACACTGTGGACATTCCACCATCATTATGGGATGCAGGGTTTGAGAGTTGGGCACATCAAGGTCTTGTCAGCGTAAAATGACCTGTGAGAAAACAAATATTTGTCCCAAATGTTCACCAACTGAAAGAACCAGGCATGCAGACGGTGTTGTTTCCCAGAGTCCAGATGACCGGAACCAGATCAGTGACAGATCTGCCTCTCTGATGCACATTTCTCCCACTCTGGGGGCTCTGAACTGTGTGGTTTGGTCCTTCAGGTCCTCATGGGCTCACCTTGGAAACTCTTTCTGCCGGCTGCTGCTGGGCGCTGAAGGGGATGGAGACCTTGGTGACAAAGAGGGGGACGGGTCCGTTCACATTCCAGAACTGCATGTTTTGACTGAGAGGGATGGTGGCTGCTGTTCTCAGGCCTGAAACTCCAACGCCAACTTTCTTTTTGCTCCCCACATTTGTTTTGACTTGTTCTGTCTTGTCTTTGGGTCTGGTTGATGCAGAATTCTGGTTTTAAACTTTGGTTTTGTTTAATACGAGCCCCACAGATCTGTTTGGAAGGGTTGTAACAAGAAGAAATGAATAAATACAATGAGGAAATGGATTATATTTACTTCAGAAACTGATTTTTAAGATAGAAATCTCTTCAAAATGAATTTGAGTGTTTTCAACCTGCCATGTCAGGGTTTGATAACATCTGCAAAACAACATCCATCTCTCCAAAGATGCGCTCTTTTTTAAAGTCTTGGTCTGTTGTTGAGTCTGGAGGATCCTGTTGGTTCATGAAACATCTCAGCAGGAGTTTGTATCAGATAACTCTGGAGGGTTCAGTCAGCTGTTCAAACATGCAAACACATACCGGCTCTGTCTGCAAAAGCATTGAGAGACAAACCGAACCGTCTCCACACATGGGACCCTGGTGCCATGGAAACGCCCCAAACGGAGGCAAGCTGAGACTGAGTTATCTTGATTTACGAGCAATCCTTTCAGATGACAGAAGCTCCAGATTCTCATGGTGATGCTGGTAGAAAGCCGTGCTTACATGGTTTCACCCTGAGACAAACAGCGAAACAAAACCAAGACACAAAGCTAAAACCAGTTCCCCCACTTCAGCACACCTACATGCGTAGCCGCCCAGAGACGTGACACGCATAGCACACATTCAAGAGCTGCTCCGGTGGACCACACCTTCAGGACCGGACGCCCCTCACCTCCTGCGCTCCTCCACTCTGCTAGAGGAATGCTGGGTTCTGGGAAACCTAACAACAATGCTGCAAACCAGTCAGAACCATGACAACATGTGACTAATCTGCAGTTCAACAGGCCTTTGACAAAAGTCAGACTAATTGACCGAACAAGTAACAAATTACTGACAAACTGTCCTGTTTTTAAGAAATTGGCCTTAAATACAACTAATTCTAAAGAGCGAGTGAAATGTTTTCTCTTAAAAACAACACAAGCCCCTTAAATAAGGATGCCACACCTCCTCTGTGCTTTCTGCTCATCAGCCTCATTTCTCTGCATTTCAGCAAACCAGGTGTGTGATGTCACCTGTCAGCTCCTACTGGGTCAAGTCAGGTTTTAGACAGTCCTCTAGTAGTTACCTGGTGTCGTGCATCGCCTCCACTTGTTTTCAGTTTTAAAGCCGCTTTAGCCTGATCCTCTTCCCTCCTGACCCCCCAGGTCTGCTCCATCACAACCCCATGAATCCATGACCTTTCTGGCAGTCAGAGACGGACGGACCTCTCAGGTCCAGGAGCTTCAGAGGTGCTTTGGGTCTTAACTTGTTCAGCAGTTATGTTGATGTTGGTCTTAAAGGGCCTATATCATGCTATTCTGAAGCCTTTTATGGTTAACGATATCCATGCATATGAGTAATATATTACCTTTGACTCACAAAAGAGCACATTTTATATTAAATATTAGTTCTTTTCCAACCCGAAATTAAGACTCCTTGTGGGTGTCGCCCAGATGCATGAGTATATTGTGCATATAAAAGGAAACCATTAGCTCCACAGAGAAAGTGGGTGTGCCTGTTAGCCAGGGGGCGGAGCTAGCAGCACAGACTCTTCCTGGAAGGGGCGGTTCTTCACTTATCTACATCACAATGTGAGAACCCACTCGTTTTGGTGGGCTGGGAGGGGCTGGTTTTCAGAGCCGTTTAAATCTGTGAATGAATCAAAGTTTCTTTTTGTGAAGAATGAACATTCTAATACACTTGAAAGCTCAAAAAGTTGATTTAGCATGAAATAGGCCCTTTAACACAAAGCCAGTTGTTCACAGCAATTAAAGAAAACAGTCAGAATAGTGGTCATCTGTCCGTTCAACGTCTGCACATGCAGTTTCCCGTGCACATGCTCACACACACATGAGTTTGATCACTGCTGTCCTCTCATCCGTTTTTTCCCAGCATGCCTTAATGCAGTCCTGATAAACCGGGAGGACGTGCAGCAGGAGAGAGAGCCACACAGACATCCAAGTTTTCTGCGTTTTTCTACAGGGTTACTGTGAAATGGGGGGGGGCGATGGTGGGAGACGTCTGATATCAAGTCAGTACAGGCTGGAATCACTGATGACAATAGTTACAGTATGGTTTGTTAATTATGTGTATAGTAAAACATGTGACAAAGACTTTCTGCAAATACAAATGTTTAATAACTAACTACAACAATCTGAACTGAAGATGCATGAAGTATAAAACAATGGAAGAGTATTTTAATAATCAATATAAAACAGTAACCAGCTCAAAATAACAATGCAACTACAATTTAAACATAACAGCACCGCACAACTATTATTCAGTTCAAATAAATTAACACGTTCACTAGTGCAAAATAGGTGAACAAAAGCAAAACTGTAAGGAGAATTCAAATGGAAAGAGAACGTCAACAGAGCCAATCCGGTAGAAATGAAGTGGTTTGTAATATTTGGCTCTTTGCCCTGAAGCGGCTGAGTTCCCATGTAGATGACAGAAACACAAATAAGAATATGTTTACATTCTTTTTTTTTATTGCACTTCTTCTTTCAGTTATTAAGTGTCCCACCTTAGAGAAAGTGATCTCTGCAGGCATGGAGGCTGCAATGACTTCCAGATGTTGTTTTGTTTGCAAAGGAAATGCTCATTCCTTTTCCACCTCATGGATCTATCCTGGAACGGGATTCTCTTGTACTCTCACATTTCCATAGATGCATCAGGGCCAGCTGTGCGATCGATGCCGCTGCAATTCCAAGCAACACATTTTCCCACAGAACAAAACACAGACAAAGCCACCCCAAAGCCAGCTGTGTTCAGAGGAAGTCATTTGTAGATGAAGAGTGTTTCACAGCTTCTGGAAAGACGTTCTCATCCGAGCGTCCAGCAGGAGTTTCTAATAAATTCATTCAGAACTTTAAAAGTTTGCAATGAAAGCTCACAGTGGAGAAACAAGTATTGGATCCCTTTGTGATTTATAGGTTTACCCTCCTAAAAAGAAACTGACAGTCTATCATCCTAATGGTAGATTCATCTCAACAGTGAGATCAAGAAAATCAAGAAATCAACTTCAAGAGTTTATATGCAGTTATTTGCATTTCATTGAGGGACAGAAGTATTTGAACACTTTTGCCAGAAAGATGTAGTACTTTGTGGTAAAGCCCTTGCTATAAGCGCAGAGGTCAGAGGTTCTTGTAGCTGAGCAGGTTTCTCCACATATCAGGAGGAACTCTGCTCCACTCTTCTAATGACTTCTCAATCCTGTTGCTTAGCAACTCTGAGCTTCAGCTCTCTCCATAGGTTTTCCATAGGTTGAGGTCCAGAGACCGGCTGGGTTGGTCCCCTTGGTGGCCTTGTTTTGGGTCATTCACCTTGGAGGGTAAGAGGAAACCAGGCGCGGTGTGGATCAGAAAAGACCAGCCCTCCCAGAGAGAACACTCCCATCCAAACTGATGCTCTCATCAGTATCTGCTGCACAGAAGAACCAGTGGAACAGCATCACTGTTTTTAAACCTTTGGGCTTGTTTTTGATGAGGCAGATCAAACTTACAAACACATAAAAATGTTTTACATGTGCTCCACTTTCATTTTCTGTACTTCAAAAACTACAGTGAACACTGGAATATCTTTAAGTTGTGTTTTCCTGAAGACATTGATGTCTAAAAGTCTCAGACAGTTTCACAGCAGGTGAATGAAGTGAAACGTCCCTGAAGGACGGCTGGTGTCATGTGATGCTCCTGACTCTTCCTGTGTCAAACAGAAAGCAGAAGGACGGCATTCTCCTCATGCCTGCAGTGTGACGGAGCTCCTCCTGACGCCTCAAGGTGGAGGAAGGTGGGTGAACGATGCAGGGTGGAGGGCAAAGGAGGGAGGGTGAAGGATGGAGGGTGGATGGATGGATGGATGGATGGAGGGTGGATGGATGATGGAGGGTGGATGGGGTTGGAGAGGTGGATGGAGGGTGGAGGATGGATGGTGATGGATGGATGGATGGAGGTTGTGGATGGAGGGTGAGGATGGATGTGAGGGTGGATGGATTGAGGATGGATGGATGGAGGGGTGGATGGATGGAGGTGGATGGATATGGTGGAGATGGATGGAGGGTGGATGGATAGGAGGGGGTGGATGGATGGGGATGGATGGGAGATGGAGGTGGATGGATGGATGGATGGAGGGGGATGTATGTATGGATGGATGGTGGGTTGGGATGGATGGAGGGTGGATGGATGGAGGGTGGATGGATGGATGGATGGATGGAGGGTGTGGAGATGGATGGATGATGGATGGATGAGCGGGTGGATGGATGATGGATGGATGGAGGAGGGTGGATGAGGGGCTGGAGGGTGGAGGACGACTGGATGGTGGTGGATGGCGGGTGGAGGATGCGGGTGGCGGAGGGTGGATGGAGGGTGGATGGAGGGTGGGGGTCCTCTGGGTGCTGCAGCCTTTCGTCCTACACTGTGAGAACAGGGGGGGGGAGCTGGACGCTCTTTCTGCGGTCGTTTCTTCCGGTTCTGGGTTCCATCATGTCGGTGCCTGAGCCTCAGGTGTGCCGCAGGTGTGAACTCTGTCCTCCGGCGGGCAGGGGGCGGGTTCGTCCGGAGACAGCAGCGACATGGTCCCGCCCCCTCCACTGAGTCCTCCGGGCTGGTCGGGGGTGAGGGTTGGGGGAGGGGGTACCGGATTTACCGGACTCCACCTGTCACGATCTCTGCGCTGCTCATCTGCGCGTGCACGCATGCGCGTTGGTTGGGGGGACGGGCGCGCGCAGACACGAAAGACATGGAGCTGACCGAACCGGTTCTGGAGCAGGAAACCGACCAGCCTGCGCGCTCTCGCCGCCTCCTCCATGGTTAGACTGCGGCGGACGGAGGAGGAAGCAGCCGTGTCCGTCCCGGAGGACGCTTTTCCCCGCAGCCGACCGGACCGCCGCGGAGCAGCATGTCCAGAGCGTCGCAGAGCCGCACGCCCACCCGGGCGGCGGAGAGCGTGGTGGAGGTCAAGAGCAAAGTGAGTGCGCGGCGGGAACGGCACCGAGGGTGGGGCGCATCCGCGGCGGAACGCGCCTCCGCCGCTCCGCTTCACGGTCACGCGCCGCGGATCCACAGAGATCATCTGCCTGGCGCGTGGTTCGGTTCCGCTCTCGGTTCCGTTCAGCATCCTCCGGGTAGAGCAGGGCCGGATCCGCTCATTCCAGGGCCCCGCAGAGGCAGACACGGGGCCTCTGTGGATGAGCAGAGACCCCCCCAGCAGGGGTCTTTCAGCAGAACCAAACATGGAAACACAGGAAGCCGGATCAGACAGACAGACAGAGAGTCTGGATGTTTGGGAAACCTTCAGGAAAATCCGGGATTCTGTTCCTGAAAGCTTCACCTGGTTGGAGACTCCAGGATCACAGGGATCCTGTCAGGGTTTGATTACGGTTTGTTCAATGGAGATCATCTGTTCTGCTATTGTCACTTTGGAAAGGATGTTATTATTATTATTATTATTATTATTATTATTATTATTATTATTATTATTATGTCACCTTAAAACATTGGAGATGAGGGCTAAAAACAGAAAAAACACTTTGTTTATCCATCAGTCAAAAACAGAAATACAGGAACAGGAAACAGAAACAGAAAATTCCTAAACTTTGGGGGATTTTTCCTCATCCCTTTATTTTTTTCCCTCTTCGTTTATTTTCATTGCTCAGCAGATTTTTCTTCACAGATCTTTCTTTCCTCCTTTTCATGACTAAATCTCCGTTTCAAAACTCTTTGTACTTTTCAACATTGAGGAGACCTTTAGTGACTGAAGAGCTGTGGGGGGGCGGGGGGGCATCCTGAAGCCTCTGTAAAATGAAGGAGGAGCATGTCAGAGTCAGGCTGTTTACAGCTGGAACTGCATGGTGTGAGCGGTTTTGTTCAGGAGACACTTTAATGGCAAAAAGAATCCATCTTTATCAAATATGAATGTTGAAACCTTTGGGCTGAACCCCCCACCCCCTGCCACTGTTTCGGGTCGGTCCAGTTGTTCCTTTAGGTGGATGCTGTCTCTGGTATGACGTTGTGCTGGTATTATGGTCTGTCTGTGTCCTGAAGGGGTCAGCAGACAGCCTCAGATCCTCTGAGGAGAGCCTGGAACAGGATGTCCCGCCATGTGTCCTCTATTTAAAGTGTGGTTTCTGGAATGGAAGACGCTGACTGACATAAAGGGGACTCGGGATCTGGTCTTCCCCGTTCACACAGTCCCGCAGCGGACGCAGCAGACCTTCTCTGTGCACATCTGCAGATGTCTGTGGGCATGAAGATTTGGTCGCCAGATGTTGTCCTAAAGGCTGCAGAGCCATATCAGTCAGAGGGAAGCGTTCACACCTGGAAGTTACAGCGCTGTGCTCACCTGTCGGTGCCAAACAGCTCTGCAGATCCGACCCAAATGTCTTCTGCTTTTCTTTTCACATCGGCTGTTTGTTTCTCTTTATTATTTTTGTAAATTCTTTACATGACAAATGCCATTTGTTCCAGCTTGTCGTGTTTTTCATGCAAAGCACAATTTTCCTTAGACTTCTCTGGGAAATCAAGGAAATGAGGAAAAACTCAAGACAGAGAACTAGAGGGGAAGCGCCAGTAAAAGCCTTCTTTTTTTCAGGAAAATGTCTTTTTTGCAGCCAGCATACAGTCAGCTGTGGGATCTAAGTACAGGCGTATGCAGCAGCGTCCACTCTGCAGGTCATTGGTTCTGTTGGCTGTTTGTTACGCACAGGACCAGCCTTATCTGAATGACAATCCTTCACTGATTCTGTAACCAAATCCATGCAAAGCCTAACCTGAAAAACAGCTTTAAGTCTAAAACTGTCAGAAAATCTCAGGAAGAAGCTCAGCTAACAGCCATTGATAACCTTTGAATATATGATAATGAATCACAATTAATCATATTAGCATATAATAAACTACATAACAAGTTCAAGATTTGAAATAACGTCTGAATTCATCCACTGCACCCCAGCAGCCAGCTTACCCCCCCTCTCCGCTGACCTCTGATTGGTTGACAGACCTGTCAATCTTCAAAATGAAGCCTCAGATTTGGAGGGAAAACCGTCAATAGTTTGACAGAAATCAAAGATTCAATAAATAGGAAAGACTGGTTTCCTGCAAAATTATTCAGATTCTATTTTAAGGACTTTGATGACTTTTAAAATGTAGTAAATAAAAATATTTCTTTCTGCCTGCTATAAAAAAGGGTCAAATTCATGCTTAGTAACAAATAAGTTCAAATACCACACAGCGGTCCTGGATGTTATAATAATCAAAGCTCACTTTTCTATAATCCACTTTAGCACAGCAGGCATAGTAGAAGTTACTTACCAATTCCAATATTATTGGAATGTTTTTCGTAGAATGAAAGTTCTTTTTTACACCATCAATGCTTTGTAATTCGGGGGCTTTTAGGGCTAAAAAAGCTTTTTTTTTTCTGTGTTCCTGGAACATTTAGGAAGACCGAGCAGATCATGTGTCTCCTAATGCTTTGCAGTCATTCTGCATGTCTGATCCTACTTCCTGGTATTCATAAAACACCTCAGAGTTGTGAAGGAATGCTCAGCTGAACCCTCAGTGGGAAAAGGAGCCACAGCAGAGCGTAGATGGGGATGGTCTCTAGTGTGAGCAAACAAATCAGAGACAAGAGCCTGACGGCAGACCGACGTGTGAACGCAGCATCAGCCCGTTTCTATGACTGCACCAAAGCAGCTGATCTACTGGTGGTTGAAGCAGCGACTTCATCTGAACTCATCACTGTCAGTGTTTGACCTTTACCCGATGCTCCTCTTCCTCGGCAGTTTGACGCAGAATATCGCCGGTTTGGTTTGAAGAGGAGTGGACCGGGAAACTTCCAGGAGTTCTACCGCTTCCTTCAGAACATCCACCACATCCGTGGGATGGATGTGCTGCTGGGCTACGCCGACATCCACGGAGACCTCCTGCCGATCAACAACGACGAGAACTTCTACAAAGCCGTGTCCTCTGCCAACCCACTGCTGCGGATTGTCATAACCAAGAAAGGTAAGCACTCGCATACCCCCAATGCAGCAGCAGAGGAAGAAGGAGTCCAACAGACAGGTCACATCTGCAGCTTCCTGGTGCCACTAACGTCACAGGATTTAAAGCTAGCTTCACCAAAAGAAAACCAGAATCCCAAAAAGCAGTTTTGGTTCTTCTGGTCCATTTCAGAAGCTGCAGAGCTGCTCCTGTCTTTGAAAACGGATTTTTTTTTTACCACAGCTGGATTTAGTGATCTACCTGCTGGAGAAGCTCTTAATCACACATGGATGTCACATAGCAGCCAGGACTGTAGCTCAGTAAATAAATGATTAAAACTACATTTATCACTGGATTATATGTACCTGTAGCGCTGTACTATCTTCTTAGAAGGGTTAGGGTTAACCCGTTGTTTCTCCTGAACAGAAGTCCAGGTCTGTCTCCTCACAGAGCTAACCCTACTGTAACTCTGTTTTTAGAAACACGGCAGTTTCAGCTTCAGACACGGTGGACAGGTCTATCTATCTTTGTTTTGTGTTTCGATCAGAAAGGTTTAGTAAAAGAGTTTTTACAGAAATTCAGACTAGCTCAGAGGAGCAGAAAAGACGGCCGTCACATCACTGAGCTGGGATGGAAAGCGCTAATAAAGTCAGGAATTCTGGGGGTGGAGCTAAGGTGCTGATTCACACAGCACTGCTTTCTGCTTTTAGCTGCTGAGGCTGTGAGGTTTAAATCCAGCTTCTCCTGGTTTTTGAGAAGGTTCAGGAGAAACCAGTGTGCTGTGGATGACATCATTACACAGCTATCCACATCTCAGCCAGAAGGTCTCATAGCTGTCAAGGTAAATGTCTGAGACTGTTCTAAATAAAGTCTGCACATCCCAAGAATGTGGTTTATCCACATGCTATGAAGGGGAGGATGCTAGCTGCATGCAAACGCAGTCAGTTCAATGGACTGAGCAGAAGTGAACAGAGCAGGTGTGACGTCACCCAAATGCCTCACCTCCAGCCCTGTCACCACGTTGAAGCCACATGACAGGAATTGCTCTGTTTCTATAGCAACTGCTGTTGCCAATCACGAGTACCACCTCATACGTATAAGGTGGGGGCCAGTGGACATCTGATTGGATGGTGGGAGGAAGCTGGAGTCCCCCACAGTGCACGGGAGAACATGCAAACTCCACACAGACAGGCCCCCCCATCAGTGTTCTGGTTCAGCTGGGACTTGAACCAGAGGCCTCCTTTCTGTGAGGCAAGGGCGCTAACCACTGCACCACATGCAGCGCTGAAAAAGATATAGTGGGGGAAAATATAGGATTATGTAGCAAGAATGTCTATTCTGACCAATAGAATGACAGAGTAACAGCTGTTTATGTCTCTATAGAGGTTTACGGGATTCTGGCTTGTTGGAGCCAGCGGGTACTTCCTGTTTGGAACACGAGGTGGGGGGGTCCCTCAGTCCAGCTCTCTGTTTACAGTCACCCTGGGGTAAGGCCAGGTTTATGTCAGCCTGAGCGCTGCAGGCCACGCCCCTCATGGTTACAGCTCTCTGTTGTTCTGGACTCGTGGCTCGCTGTTTGCTTTGGCGAGGAGAAGCCTCGCTTGTTTCAGGGATGCTGCAGATAAACAGAACAGTTAGGAAGTAGCCACCATTTATTTTAGTGGTACGATTCACTGATGGATGGGAGAAGCACTGTGTCTCCCCGAGAGGAAAACCGTTGCTGATGGGTCCCGCTTGCTGTCAGCTTCCAGCTGTTATTGAGGAGCTGCTGCTCAGTGAAGAACACTCAGGAACATGAAACCCATCCACACCAGGAAGCAGACAGGAAATGAGCACACACACATTTGTAGACTTCTGCACACAGACATTAGTGTGGGTGGGGGTGGGGGGGGGGGGATTTAGCAGTGGACGCTGGATAAAACAGACTTTAAACGTAGTGACCTGAAAGCAGTGTGTGCGAGGAGGACGGGGCTGCTCCTGGCCGGGGCGTCGTCCAGAGCAGACGGATAAAGCTCAGTCTGAGCAGGAGGCGGTTGTTGGGATGGCAGGGCCTCTAAATCCATTTCTCATCAGGTTTCTCTGCTCATGGTAAAGGAAATGTTTGTCCTGATTGACATTTAAAGTCTTTTCTGAACAAAACCTGGTCCCGGTGAGTAAAAAACTCTCCTGGACAAACCGAGCAATCAGGAGCTGATCTTTACGAGTGGGCGGAGCCTCTACCACACTATAATTTGTGAGCTGCACAGGTAACGACATCCAATCTCCATGAGTCTTTTTACCTGCGTCTGATTACAGGAAGTACTCAGATCATGTCAGGAACTGGTGGTGGAGGACCCAGAAATGCAGGAGAGCATGCATGGTGACAGGAAATAAAACATTAGCAAACAGACTGAAACATGACAAAACCATGGGAGGACACAAAAAGGTGGCAAAGCAGAAGAGAGCAGATGACCTGACAAGGATGAGAACAGAAACCACTGAGGGCAATGAACTCAAAGAAGACAGCTGTGGATCAGGAACCTGAACCTGGAGTGACTGACAAAAACCAAACCGCAGAATCCTCTCAGATCACTGAAATGAACAAATGTGGCTCGTTGACACATTTGGAAATTCTGATAATCCTAAATCCTGTGTTTGTCTGTCTGCTGAAGGAGAATGTGGAGAGCTAAGGCTGAAGCGTTTGATGTTTTTGTCTTGGCTGCAGTTTCTCACTTTGACCTGCAAATTCAACAACACAGAACACGACCTTTGCTGGAAATCCTCATTTTCCTGTCTTCCAGTGATGAATACGTCTTTTTTCTTTTCTTTTAGCACATTTTTGGATGTAAAAGAACAAAAGCATTCTTTGGAATGACACACACGGGGAAATCCTGGTGTGTCTTTTAGATTTTGGACAGACTTTACAGCGTTAATGTAAGAGTTTGGTGGAGAAATATTATAGAAATATAGAAGTATTTGTTTTATAGGGGGTCATAAGTACACACCATGGATCAAAAAAGTATTTGTCAGTCACTGATTCCACAAATTGTTTGATTTAATAAGCTGAGTTTAATCTGTAATCTTCATCATAGAAACACTTCAGATGTTTCTTGATTGGCTTTTGAAAGAACTCGTTTATATAATGGAGCAGAGTCAATAACTAGTCAATTAGTCAATAACTAAGTTCAACTCTATGCTTTGTAATGAAACCCTGGTATCAATGACAGATGAAGGTTTCCTGCAGTCTTCACCAGGTTTGCACACACTGCAGCTGCTATGTTAATCCATTCTTCCACGCTGATCTATAAAGCTGGGATGTTTTAGGGCTGTTGCCGAAAACACGGACTTTCAACTCCCTCCACAGATTCTCCATTGCATGGCGGTCTAGAGACTGGCTAGAACTCTCCAGAACCTTGAAGTGCTTTTTCCGTGGGCAATCCATTCATCCTTTCCTTAATACGGATCAGTCGTTCCGGGCCCTTTGAGGCCCCAAACCATGACATTGCCACCTCCGTGCTTCACAGTGGATTTGGCGAGGGGCGTTCATACCAGAGTTTCATTTTGGTCTCGCCCGATCACATGACCTTTATAAGGCATTAAAGTACTTTCTAAGAATGTACCATTGTACGGTGGTCTCAGCTCTCTTCAGGTCATTGAGCAGTTACCCTGTGATGTTCTGAATGGTTTTTTCATGGTTCTCCCGATCATTTGTTCTCCATCAGGTAAGATCTTTCATGGAGCTTCAGGTGGAGGAGGATTGTCAGTGGTCTTGTATTTCTTCCATTTCCTAAAAGTTGCTCCAACACTTGATCTTTTCTCTCCAAACTGCTTGTTTATGATAGATGCGTTTATCCCAGTCTACAGGTCTGTTATTTTCTCCCTGGTGTCCTCTGACAGCTATTTGGTCTACGGTGGAGAGGTTCCAGTCTGACAGTTTAAGGGTGTGGACAGGTGTCTTTATACAGATAACCAGTTCAAACAGGTGACATTAGTACAGGTGACCAGTGGAGGACAGAAGGGAAGAAGAAGAAGTAACAGGTGTGTGAGGAACAGAATTCTTATTTTATGGTTGGAGATCAATATTTATTTTCTGACCCTTTATACACATAATCGATGAATCTTTTTATCAGTGTTTCTATGATGAACACTACAGACCAAACGTAGCTTTTTAAATAAAAAGACCTACAGAATTTATGATAAATTCTTTTTTGTCGCACAGATGATGCTACTTTTGAACCTGGTTACCATCAGCTGCAGAGCAGGCTGCCATTGTTTCATTTTTCAACCAGCTGTCAGTGTAATCAGATTACCTCAGAGATCTGGAGGCAGAAGCGGAAAGTGAGGGCAGGGCGAGAACAAAGGAAATGAGATGAAACAGTAACAAATGTCGGAAACAGGCAGGTCGTCAGCGGGAGGATCGTGCATGGTCATGGCTCTAGCATGACATCATCGTCCTCAAACCCCCCCACTCTCATGGAGCCCTGTTCAGATTGATGATATTCAGAGGGAGGTCTAGAAAGCCAGAGAACATCTTTATCTAAACGTTTGATTCTTCTGGAGCTTTCACAGGTCTCACAGAAGGATAATGCTTTGAAGGAGTCAGGGAAATCCTGTCCTCTCTGCTTGTTTTGACCAGGTTGCGGTTGCTCTGGTGATCTGGTTTCAACATGTTGCTGCAGCAGACATGAGCGTTATGTTGTCTACTGAAGACATGGCTGAGCCGTCAGTGGGACCAAAGCCACGGCCTGGTAGTCATGTTTGACAGGATCAACATCATGTTGCTTTTTGTTTGGATTTGCAAGCCGGCCAAGCGCTCCTTCGTGATTTCATTGGCTCATTGCAGGCGGTTCTGAAGACATGCTGCAGGAACCTCTGCTTTAGAGTCTGGAGTGCCTCCAAGCATAAGTTAATCAGGACCCAATCCAAGTGATTCCTGAACAGATTCATGTGTAGCAACTGGCAAAGAATTCCAATGGAATTCCCTGATCCCAAGAATTCCCTGTTAGCAAACAGAATTCAGTGGCATAGATTTGAGCGTTTGCTGCCACCTCTCCAGTGGCCGATAGAAGTGTTTTAACAGGAGGTGAGAGGACTGTTCTTTGATACGACACGGAGCCAGCGTCATTGGTCTGCATGGACGTCATGAGTGTCATCCTCAGCATCTTCTTCATGTAGGACTTTAAGGATGGAAGCGGATGTGTCAACACTGCTCCATGACCGGGTCCTGTCAAAACGATTCACATCAGAAGGTTTCTTTTCTGGCATTTGTGTGTGTGTGCAGCTGAGTGTGTGTCTAAAGCCAGAGTTATGCTGATAGATTAGAATCTGAAAGGATTGTAATCTCCGTGTTGATTGGCATCTCAGGACAGAAGCAGACAAACTATGAGGCCATTGTGTCTCATCAGATCTGCGCGGCGCGTCATGCAACCCACCGCCGGCATGTTGGTACGCCCCACCTCCTTCAGAGGAATCACACACTGACGGGTTCTGGGAGCCCATTGGGTCGGATCATGGGATGGGAGTCATGTTTTTAGGAATCAGGATTCTGGGACAAAACAGGAATCAGTCCACAGGGTCAGGCTGGGGCAGGAATGGCATTTTTTAGATTAGATTGTGTCATTTTTGTACATTTAGGGTTTTTCTGACTTTTCTAAGTGGTGGCTCACATAACAGCTGTTAACAGGTGTTAAACTGCCTGATCTGACTTCAAATCGGTGCAAAGAATAAAGAGTTGGCTCAGAGAGCAGAGAACAACAGTCAGACGTTCTGTCAGTGACAGAGGTCACAGCATTTGTCAGACCTACAACCAAACAAGTTTAACTCTGGAGGGAAGAGCCAGCCAAAGCCAAACCAGCAGCCGATATTGGAGGGATTTGGGCTTCTGTGTAGATGCCAGAAAACCTGCTGGGACCGGGAAGGAGTGGGAGCTTTCAGGATGACACCATGGGAGGGTTTTCCTCTCAACAGGAGCAGTTTGGGAAAACAACTGAGGCTCCTCCAGCCCCCAAATACCTGAACGGCATGAAGAGCTGCCGAATGGATGAAAATATCCATGTGCCACATGATGGGAGGAGGGAATGAAATCTTTATACCCAGAATAAAAGATGCTGGCAGAGGAGGAGAGTCCCTGAAATAGACAAAGTAGTTTTTCTTTCTCGACTCTCCAGCCAAAAGGAAGAGTTGTTTGTTTCTGTGTTTTGTCTCGAGGCGCAGCAGATTGTGAAAAGAATTTCTGCTGAAAACTCACTTCTCCATAGTGGGATACTTTACTCAGTAAGTATGTCAAACCATTAAAGTCCACGTTTAGTGGCAGCCACGAATGCTCAGAGTCTCTGAGAGACAAAGGCTGATGTTTCTGCACTAAAGATCGATGTTCCACTCATGAAACAGGCAGGGAATAAAGATTCACACACCCCGCTGCAGCTGTGCATTCTGGGAGTTATTCTTCTTTGACTTGGACCTGCACAGTCACAGGTTCCACTTTCAGCACAAGAAACCTCATGAAGAGCCAAACTTTTCCCTTTCAGAAACTCATCTGAATATCTGAGTACACGACGGTGAGCTGATGATGTGACAGGCGAAGGTGAAGGTCACAGCGGAGTGTCCCAAACCGGACTCAGTCCACAGCTCAACACATTTGAGTCAAAAGTGTCTTTTTTAGGACATCATTGAATACAATAGTTGTTAGTAAATCCGGCATTTAGCCTGGTTTTCTGAGTTTCAGAGTCTTGGTAGGGACTTAACAGCTGGAGCAGGTTCAACTATTCCATCACTAAAATGATGTTTTCTCATAAAAGAAGCCCAGAAGACAAAAGCCTTCAGACATTTCAAGTGTTTCAAAGACCCTCAAACCCAGTCATGCAGCTTCTCAGTAGCAGCACTTGGAGATCCTTCATCTACTTTTTACAAGACCAGAAAATCTGCAGAGCTTTTGGAAACAACAACTACTGTTTGCTTGAAACTGTTCTCCAAATGTTTCCTGGTTCTTCAGATTGAGCTCAGGGTTTAGTCAGGTTTGTGTTGTGCTTTAGGTCAGTTTGTCAGGCTGAAGGGGATGGTTTGTTCCAGATTTAGGTCACGTTTCTGCTCCTAAAGCGTAAACAGATTTGTTGGAAGTTTGTGTCTGGTGCTGCTCTTGTTTTTTATCAGGTGTTTTCAGGATTTTGTCGTTGTGTGGACTTTTTCTCAGGGTTGTTTTGGTCTGCAGTGGAGACACAGCATCACGCTGTTTTCAGACATGCTTCCCTTCCTGTGTGGGCTTAGCTGTGTCTGTCCCTCCAGGCGATAGTCTGCCCCCTCAGCTAGGGCTCTGCCTAGGTTCTGTCTGTGAGGAAACTACCTGAACACACGTTTGATGTGTGTGCACGGGTGCATGTTGTCCCCCTTTACTCTCTCACACACACACACACACACACACACACACAGGCAGACAAAAGGAATGAATCCTGTGTGAGGAATGCAGCAGGTCAGGTTAGGCTCCAGCAGAGGCTTCCTGCACGTTTCTGTTCTTTTCAGGCTGATGTTGCATCTTCTCAGGCTTTCACCAGAAGCACTTTAATGCTGGGAACATTTGAAGAAGCTGAGCTCTTCCTGCATGTGTGCTCTCAGGCTGACGCTGTCTGCAGTGGCATGGCAGTAGACCGGCAGGTTTACCGAATGCAAAGACAGATCATGAATTCATCAGAAGGGGATGGTTTGGATCAGCTGGACTCATTTGGGTCTGAATGTACCCCCCCACGGACAGCTGTGGTGTGACCTACAGATGTGTGCAGCGTTCAGTCTGAGGGGGAGACAACAGAGAGTCATCTTCTGATGAGCAGCAACAACAACGGGATTACAGGCTGAGATTTAATCTGTCTGCATGATGAATGTGGGTCTCTTGTGGGAGCCGCTGGTGCGCTCACCGAGTGGAGTAATCCTGCAGGGGCCTCTGCTTTTAATCCCTAATGAGGCCGAGTCTGTGTCGGTGGCCTGCAGATCATCTGTGCGGGCTGAGTGGACATATCTGAGTGCTGCATCGTGACGCTGCCATGAGGCCTTTGAGCCTGGGATTCCTGTCTGAACACAGCGGCCGGCTTCCTCCAGCGGACTGCGTTTGTGTGTTTTTGTGCGGCTCTCAGGTTTGAAAACGAGCTGATGATGATGATGATGATGATGATGAGCGTCTGGCTCTGACTCTACAGCAGTGGCTGTGATCTCTGCAGACCCACTTCAGCTCCTCCACCACTGGTGTCCTTCACTGACACTCCACTGTGTTGTGACAGATCTGCATGGTGAACTGTGCATCCCATAATTCTGCAGCCTCCATGCAGGGCTCTCCTGTGCAGCTGGTTGACTCCCTCCACCTGTGAGTGCTCGCCTCTTGTTTTCCCGCCATCTGCTCTATCGGGAGCAGAGCATCACTGCAGCCGTTCCGTTAGCTTTAGCCGAACCCAACAGAGAGTGCTGCCATCTAGAGCCCAGGGGTGTAATTACACAGGTTGCAGACAGGGCACTAGTTTCAAGTCGTTTGTGGTCCTATATATTTACATATTTGTACACATATCTATATACTTTTGCTTACAGGTGAGTGACAGCATAGTGACAAAGTTTAAGTCCCTGTTCTGTTAGGAAGGTCCACATTCCAGCAGAACACCCCAGGACAGAACCGCCGGTGTTTGGGTTAACCCCCACCATGTCGGCCTCAAACCCCAAACCCAACCCTCACATGAACTGACAGGAAAGCAGCGCGGCCGCGTAACCCAACCCAACAGAGAAAACCGGAGGAATCTGGAATGGTCCGGTGGGCTCGGTCCAAAAAAGAATCCGAAAGAAGAGAAACAGACTTTTTTATGTGTCTCTGTTAGAACGAAGCTTCATACATACATCCTGACTGGATTTACTGGAGTTTGAACTTTGACGGGGTTTCACATTTACTTTGTAAGGGATCCAGGGATGAAGCAGAACAGAACAATATTTTCAGACTGGATTCCTCTGGAGTTCTGTGGAGCTGTGAGATGAGCAGATAAAGCAGTGATGGAGCTCTGCTGCCCCCTTTTCCCCTCTCATGTTCTCCTCCCTTACGCATTTAAAACAACTCTGAGGTTTTAAAGCGATTTTCCTCCCCTCAGGTTCCCGTTCAGCGTCTCCTTTTAAACAGAACCTCCCCAAATGAAAGCAGGGAGATGGGATCAGCGCTTAGATCCACATTTACCGGAGCTCTCAGTGCCAAAGCTGGGTGTGGCTGTCCTCTGGTCCCAAACTCCCACAGGATGGCTGGGGGGCCCGCGGCTCATTGGCCTAGTTGGGGATTGAACCAGCGTCCCTCCTGGACCGCTCCTCAATCGGATCTTTGTCTTTAATCAAGTTCAGAGCTGAGTGAAAAGAGCAGCTCTTTTATTCAGCTCTGCTTGCTCTTCAGACCCCCCCCCCATTCTAAATGTGCAATTGATTCTATTCTTGTGTATTTAACCCCCCCCCACCACCACCCCAGCTCTCGATTTTGGAAGGGGTTAGAGATAATCAACACTATTGTCCTGTTTTGTTTTTCCTCAGAGGATGACTCTTCGGTTTTTGCCACCAACTCCCTCCAGAGGCGCAAGAAGGGGCTGGCCCTAACAGGACTGACCCCAGGCGCCACACACCCCAGGGGCAAATCTGGCCCCCTTATTGGTCCGCCACAGAACTTCAGACAGATCTCCTCCATCATTGATGTGGACATCCTGCCGGAGGCGTACAGACGGGTGCGGCTGCACAAGCACGGCACCAACAAGCCTCTGGGCTTCTACATCCGAGACGGCGTGAGCATGCGGGTAACACCTCAGGGGGTGGAGAAGGTGAGGGCAGCTCCTCTGTTCCGCTGCTGTTCCTGGGAAGCAAGCGGACGCTGAGCCAGGTCTGTCTGTCCTCCTGCAGGCTCCAGGGGTGTTCATATCCCGCGTGGTGCGGGGGGGGCTGGCTGAAAGCACGGGGCTGCTGGCCGTCAGCGATGAAATCCTCGAGGTCAACGGCATTGATGTGGCGGGAAAATCTCTGGATCAGGTAAACATGCCACTCTCCACAGGAGCTGCAGGGAACATTCAGCCAGTCAGAACACAGCCAATCAGAATGCAGCCAATCAGAACACAGCCAATCAGAATGCAGCCAATCAGAATGCAGCCAATCAGAATGCAGCCAATCAGAATGCAGCCAATCAGAACACAGCCAGTCAGAACACCGCCAATCAGAATGCAGCCAATCAGAATGCAGCCAATCAGAACACAGCCAATCAGAACACAGCCAATCAGAATGCAGCCAATCAGAACACAGCCAATCAGAACACAGCCAATCAGAACACAGCCAATCAGAATGCAGCCAATCAGAATGCAGCCAATCAGAATGCAGCCAATCAGAATGCAGCCAATCAGAACACAGCCAATCAGAACACAGCCAATCAGAACACAGCCAATCAGAACACAGCCAATCAGAATGCAGCCAATCAGAATGCAGCCAATCAGAATGCAGCCAGTCAGAACACAGACAACAAGCTGAGGGGATGTATTTTGGTCATGGGGAGTGTACAAGTGGACGCATCAGAATAGGAGCAGAGCAGGGAACCTTTGCCCCCCCCCTTCACAGTTGCTGCATCACAAAGCTTTTTCAAACTTGATCCATCATGTTTGAATAAAGAAATACATTATTCCCCCCATACTCTGGGGGGTCAGGGACCAGAGACACCCACGAATCCGCAGAATCCACAAAAACGGAGACCCCCCCCCCCTCATGTCCATCAGCGATCGTCACTCATCAAAAACCCCCAGAAACATTTCTGCTGCTTTTTAAACATTGTTGAAGAACATTGGAATATTGACGGGTTTTTGTATTCAGATCAGCAGACGAGCAGAGTTTCTGTGAGGAGGAGGAGTCTCTCCGGGTTCTGACTGTTCCGTAACAGAGAGAGATGAGACTTTTAGCTGGACTCCTGCAGCAGGAGAATCCGTCTGTCACAGTTTCTAGAGCATGGAGGCTCTTTTCGTTGAAAACTGAAGGTTGCAGACATGAATGTGGGTCATTTATCAGGATCATCATATTCTTGTAGAATCAGAACTTTTCAGGTCATTGTTTTCTTACTGAAGATAGAACGGAGACGATCATATTATGGTGATTATAGCGTGTAAGCAAATGATAATTACATAACTGTAACATCCCTGCCTTTTATCATTTCAAACACATCATAACTAAACACAGATACATGAAAATGAAACATGGTTATTCAATCATAAGAACGAGGCATCAAAACATCATTTCACCACCTTCTTGTGACATTTTCAGTGAGAGATTCAGACGATGCCTCTGAAGTGGGGGTATTCACATGGGGAGGGGTCTTCTTCAGCTTGTTGGATCAGCTGGTTATGGATGAAGCCTGCGTGGTGGCCTGTGTGGTCATGGACATGACCCAAGGCAGATTGCATGTTGTAAAAAGACAAAACAGGCACAAAACGATGAGTATAGGGGCCAATAATTTCAGCAGGAGGGGCCACCACGGACCAGACTTAAACCAGGACCAGATGTCCCTGGTGGGACTGGCACCAGGAGTCGCAGACTTAACGTGCAGCTCCGTTAAGTCGTGCACTGCAGAAGAAATGTCCTGTCCATCGCTGGATGGAAGTGCAGCGGGTGTCTCCAACCGAATTGCACACAGCTCCCGATGATGCATGAATCTGAGAATATGTGAGACTGTGAAAATTCAAATGTGAATAAGCAGGGGAACACTGTACTCTGAAATGCAGTTTTTTCATCTTTTATATATATATATGTTCACCATCATGAGAAAAATGACACAAGTACGTGTTATGAACACCAACAACAGCATACTTGTTGGTGTGGGTCTTTAAGTCTATGAGCATTTGACATGACAGACAAACAAAGAAGCCGTTTTTATTCAGCCACGGCTCCCCAAAGCCTTCCAGAAAACTCCCAATAGCTGCTCAAGCTTTGTCCTCCACATGTTCAGAGAAGGACCCAACCAGCCAGTGTGTCCATGGAGAACAAAGTGGACTCATTCAAAAAGAAATAGACTCATAAAAGCCCTTTAGAGCACTTTTCAGAATAAAGTCTGCAGTCAAGTGGCTGCATCTTTTCATGGAGGTCATGACCCTGTGGGTCACATTTACAGAGATTAGAAATGATATTTATTCTTCTTATTGTTGCTCATTTAGTCATGAGAGAAAGTATTAAAATAATGGGAAAAAGATAAAGGATTCAAGATAGAAAATAACATAACAGATGTGTAAAAGCCTTTAACGCCGTCTTATAATTCAGAGCGGTTTGTAAATGTGTCACCTGCTGATGACATCATCCACGACTGGAATGTTACGCTCCTGTAGTGAAACCGGGTTCAAAACGCGTCATTTAACCTGAATTTATTTTGAGTACGCAGTGACTCGTACTCTAGTTGATCGTAAGCAGCTCCATTGGTTCAGTGCAGTCCTGGCACATGGGAAGTCAGGGTTCGATTCCCAGAGGTCTCAGTGAGCTTAGTTCAGTGTGGGTCCTTGGTTAAGCCCACCCATGTTACTGACCCCACATGCTAGTAAACACTGAGTGATCACTGTGGTGATCCCTGGAGGGAAAGGCCAAAAGGTGAACACTGACCTGAGCACGTGATGACGGAGAGAGCGGACAACTGGATAGAAAATACAGCAAGTTACTGATCTTGCAGCTCTAGAGAATGCAATTCACCCCAATCTTTTCATTGTCATCTCTGTATTGCCGGCCTCTGGTTAGCTGACAAACTCACCACTTCCTCCTCTGCCTCTCATGGACCTGCGTGTTTGTGGGGAAGATGTCCTTCACGTTAAGACACAGGCTGGAGACAATCGTGTGGCTTGAAAGGATGCCACTCAGAAGTTCATCGCAGTTATGGAGGAACGTCGCAAGCAAAACCAGCCTCCATTAGCATGAACTACCCCAGGGGTCTGCAACCATTTGGAGCAGTGGGACACTAAGCAAAACTCAGGGAGACGCAAAGACTCACCACATGTTTAGCATAAAACTCTATGTCTGTTTTT
This sequence comes from Oryzias curvinotus, assembly GCA_023969325.1. Taxonomy (NCBI): domain Eukaryota; kingdom Metazoa; phylum Chordata; class Actinopteri; order Beloniformes; family Adrianichthyidae; genus Oryzias; species Oryzias curvinotus. The sequence continues at coordinate 1,323,274 of CM043711.1, forward strand.
CTGGCCACTGCGCTGTTTGCTATAAATACAATATTACAATAATTAAAATATAACAGGGTTATATTTTTCTACAAATAGCACATTTTGATTTTGACAGAAGCACATTCAAATTCCTTTCAAAATAAAAGCCACCCTGCTGCAGCAGATTTACTTGAATTGAAGTCAGTCGTGGCATTTTCTGTCATGATGGATGGATGGACTGTAAATCCTTCTCCATAACTTTGCTTGTATCTGACACAGTAAAAATCTAAACATAAATGAAAAAACGTAATTAAGTAAAACAAATGAACGAAATCTGCAAGCCTGTTCTTTATTCCACTGCTCTGCATTTGGAGGGATGAAGGAGCCGCATGAGGCTCCAGAGCCTCATGAACTAAAGCCGTGGCTGATCAACCTGTTTTTATTTGGGCCACTTTTCTCCACCGTACTATAAACTGATGAGTTTGGATGTCTGCAGAGTGAACAGTTTCCTGCTGTGTGTCTTTTCAGGTTACAGCTATGATGGTGGCCAACAGCCACAACCTCATTGTGACGGTAAAACCGGCCAATCAGAGGAACAACGTTAACCGCGCCAGCAAAACCTCGATGGGCAACACTGGCTCCGTTGGCTCAGCTGGCTCCGTGGGCTCGGCTCTGTCACATGACTCTCCAAGCCCCGCCTCTCAGAGCAACCCCATCACTGCCAGGTACGAGGAGGCTGCGCCTCTCAATGAATCTTCAGCTTTTGCTTTTGCTTTCAAACGGCCTTTCCTCATTTCTCACACAGCTTTATAGAGCAGAGGCGTTTATGTAGGAAACTTCCATGCAGCTTCTGAGGCGGAAGCAACCCTCCAACCTTTAATCTGGTCGTCCGCCTGACGCACAGCTCCCTGAAATGTGCTGGATGTTGAAACGTCGTTTCAGGAGAACCTGAGCATCTTGAAGTGAAACCAGCAGTCTTTACACTAAAGTCACTTAGCTGTAGTGAAAGTGAGGCGGTGGAATGAATTCTCTTCTCTCTGAGGGTCTTCAGGCGGAGCTCTCATACTCTGGGCTGTGAGCCGCTGTCGTCCACAGCAGCAGACTGCTGGGCGGACCTGTGATCAAACGCCTTTCTCTATCCGTGTGTGTGTCTGGGATTCACGCTGCGTTCTTTCCTCTGTGCTGACGCAGCAGCAGCCTGGCTGAGGGCGACAGCGATGAAGACGATGACGAGGGAGACGTCATCCTGGAGAACGACAGCCTGAACCCCTACAGTAGAGACGCCGCCAGGAATGGCGCCACTGCAGCCGCCGCCGCCGCAGGAAGGCCCTTCCCTCAGAGCGTCTCCGTGCCCAACAGCATGGGAGCGTCGCTCAGCAACAGCACCCCCTACAGCCAGGACAGGAACTACAACCACGCCGGCAGCAGTGGGAGGGAGAGGAGGAGAGAGGACGGAACCATGATAACACTGTGACAACGGTTACTATGACGACAGACTAAACAATGAATGCTACTGTTACGGAAAACTAGAGTTTGAGCACAACGTCTGCAGACGTCTGGGATCAACAGTGGTGTCAGAGCTGCTTCCTGCGGGTTTGTTGCTTAATGCATGCAGGTGTGTGCACGAGCGTGCACGTGTGCAGCTCTGACTCCTTCTGCGTGCCAGCTGACCTTCAGCCCCTAGAACTGACCTCAGACCAGCAGGAGGCTGCAGCAGAGGCTGCTCATCGCTAAGCTCCACGTACAGAAATGACCCGAGCGCCATCCTCAGGTTTGAAGGCTGCAGGGGGCGGAGCTGCACACGCTCTGACTCATAGCGGGATATTCTGTCCAACATTTTTAATTTCTAGAGCATTTATTCTAAATATTCTTCCTTTTATAATAAGCATAAGAGCATCTGTCAATAGAAGAAAGAACATTCACCAGATTTAAGACATTTTAAGGACAGTTCAGGGGGAGGGGCCTCTCACCTGTTGAGCCACTGCAGTGAAAGAGCAGGTGAGTCCAGCTGCCTGTGGCTGTGGACGGGTCATGAAGCACCTGGTTCAGTTCACCTGTGTTACCTGTAACATGATGTAGCTCCAATCATTGTTTTCAACCTCTGCTGAATAAACGGGACGATGAAGGACGACTTTAGGGGGGAGCCTGAAGGCCTGGTTTGTGTGCAGACGCTGTTCTCCTGTTGCTCTGAGTTCCTGCCGTCTACACGGCACCCAAACACAACAAAGACCTCAGGGACAGCATGATAGACAGCACACATCCAATCTCAGCAAAGGAGAGGTGCCAACTATTACAGATTCAGACAGATCTGTGAACAACACTGGAGACAAATGGAGAAAAGGTTTCTGATCTTTGAGTTCATCTCCAGACAAAGGAGGGAAAATGTGGCGTTTCTATTTTTGTTTAGTAAGTATCCATCATTTATTACTGACCTCTTAAGACCTGAGCTTAATTTTGAGTTTACCATTTAACCCTTGTGCTATCCTATGACCCCCCCCCCCCTTCCATTGAGGTGTTCTCCTACCATGACAAAGGTGGATAAAGGTGGAGAGGATTTCATGTAATCCATGGACACCAGTGAAGATCAGAAATCATTGAAGAACAAAGGTTCAGAGCTCTGTCTAGTGGGTCTAGATGACCCCACTGTCTAGTGGGTCTAGATGACCCCACTGTCTAGTGGGTCTAGATGACCCCACTCCCAATGTTAACGTGCCTAGGATAGATCAAGGGTCACACATGTAGTCACGGGGCTCCAGCTGAGCAGAACTAACCGCTGGGGCACTAAAACCCACGCAGGTGGACACCAGGTCCAGAAGGGTAAGCCTCACAAAAACCTCTAACCTGCTCATCCCCAGATCCCTGTAGGAGGAGTAGAACTTCCGAGGTTACTGTAGCAACATCCATCAGACCTGCTGTGTCACAGGTTTGCTGGAGCCAACGCTGTCAGTCTGTTGCAGGAACACAGACCCACACACACCCAGAGACAATTTACTCACATGTAGCATGTTTTTGGACTGTGGGAGGAAACCAGATGACCTGGACAAAACCCACACGTGCATGAGGAGAACATGAGAACTCCACCCAGAACGAACTCAGCCGGGATTTGAACCAGGACGTTCTCACCGTGAGGCAAGAGTGCTAACCACTGCACCACCATGCACCTTCAACAAGCTATTTGACCTTAAACAGAAAGCCTGTTAAAGAGCACTTTAACCGTCTCAGAATTGAATTCATTAAACTTTGTGGAATAAATTCAACAAAATGTCCTTAAACTAAACTGAGCTGAAGTTTTTAGAGCCTCTCAGTCCACGTTAGTTTTCTTTGGTGGTTATTCATGAGTAAAATAAAGGTCACACGGTTGTGTAGTGGTTAGCACTCTCATAATGAGAGGTTCACATCCCGGGGGGGTTCCTTCTGGGTGGAGTTTGCATGTTGTTCTCATCCATGTGTGGGCTTCCTCCCACAGTCCAAACACATGCTGCAAAGGCTCGTTTGGGATTCTAAATTGTCTCTTGAGTGTGGATTTGTGTAGTTGTCAGTGTGTGACCCTGCAACTGACTGGCAAATGACACGAGTTGGATAGGCCCCAGCAACCTGGTGACTGTGAAAAGAAGAAGTGGTTTTAAAAAAGGGATGGATGAAGGTGGAAACACATCTGGTGAAAACTGCCGAGGTCTCTCCAGCAGCGCTGCACTGCCCTGCTGTGGTGAAAAGGATGCACTGCAGAAAATCAGCCTCTGGGGTTTAGCAGACTTTATTAGTGTGTCACAAGCCACGCGCAAGCAAGAAAACATCCAGGGAGGTGTGGGGCAGCGCGCTGAGATAAGCAGGGCTGGTTTTTCTGGTGGAGCGGAGCGGCCAACGTGAACACACATCCATGCTGAACCTTATCTCCCCCCGGGACAGTGGAGCAGGGCTTTCTCTGAGCTCAGAACGCTGTGGGTCCTTCTGAAGTGCAGCAGCTGAAGCCTCTGGAGGTCTGTGAGGAGGGAGACGCCACACACATCAAGCAGACGTTCAACCACCCGTGAGGGCGCTCCCCGAACAAACCCAACGCCAAGGCTGGAACGTGAACGGGGATGTGGTGCTGATGGGAGTCCTGACGTTTGTCTGTCTGAGGCTGACGAACAGCAGCTTTTATTTTGGTGAACGACTTTCAGAACATTTTCATCTCAACTCTTTACATTTACCACAGAAATAAAAACATGAACAGGTTTATGTTCATCCTATAAAATCAGTCAAACTTCTTTCATTCCTATATATTTACAGTTCCATAAAACACAAAGTAACATTTCATGAAAACGAGCCTCCTTGTCCTAACAAAGCAACATTCTAACAAATGTTCCCACAGAAGAACAAGAGTAACATCAGGCAAACATGGATCGTTGAGATTTTTGCAAAGCAGAGACACCTGTCAGGTTGTTGCCATGGTAACGATTGATGAAGCTGCGAGGCGGCTGCTGAGAGCTGCTGCCGCATTAAAAAGCTGCAGCTGCTCTGTTGCACGTGCAGCGCTGCAGGAGGACTGCGCAGTTGCAGAGCTGTTGCTATGGCAACGTGACTCAGACGCTCAGTGTCAAGTATCACTCCTGAGGGTGAGGAACATCTCACTTCTGACAGGTTCAGGAACAGGCGGATGACATCGGAGCAGACAGCAGTGAGAGCGCGAGGCCTTTACAGAGGAACTAGAACACAACCGTTCCTCCGCTTCGGTCCATCATTTCAGGCTTTTTTAAATTATTTTAGCTGAAATGACTGAGACCAAATTCCTGTGGATTCATGGCAAACACTTTGATTGTATTTGTGATCCTAGCTGTTGCAGGCTAACAGGTCCAGCAGTTTGAGTCTGTGTTCATTAGGGGACTTTCTTTTTGGTTTTCCTTAGATGAACGCAGGCTTCATGTGTTCCTTCTTTGAAAGGACGTAACCAGTCGTTTCATTTTTATGGAGTAAACCAGGGATGTGGGGCTCTGGGCCTCGAGGGCTGGCATCCTACTGGCTTCTCCCTGCAGCAAATGAGAAGCTGTAATGCCAGGTGAGTAGGAAAACATGGAGGACACTGACCCTCACGACCTGCGCACTAAACCGATTAACCTCATACGAGTTTTATTTTCACTGCAGTTCATTCTTAGACCTGTGACAGCGAAATAAATAAAGGATTTCAAACAAGAGCTCTGGTCTCAAGAGGTTAAAGCTGAGGATCCTCTTATTAACTCCCTACGCTTTCCTTTATCCATATAGTAGAGTGTAGAATTAGTCATTATTGTGGCACATTGCTTTGATCTAAATGGGAAATGTTCTGCAGACTGCATGCTCTACCTCTGCAGCTTTTATTACATAAATGACCTTAAAGAACCTCATGTAATGCATTACAGATAGCACTTTTCAAAGGTAAAGGATTGTTTAAGGATCATTAACAAGTCATCTGTACACAACAGAACAGTAATAAAAGAAGCCAAAAACATCCAACATCTACTCTGTTTGTTGTCACAGGAGCCAGACTTTCCTGCGGTCCCTGAAGTGGTCTGGAGTTTCTGAACGATGAGATATAGAGACGCTGCGCTGCGAGTTACATATGCAAAGACGGACGCCATATTGGATAGGTTGAGATGCCGGCTGACAGCTAATAAAGGAGAACTTCTAGCAAACATTTAGGAGGATCTGAGTAAGTTTACTCCCAGATTAGTGAACGTTTAGGCTGATCTTGTAGTGATGATGGTGATGTTAATGCTAGAATTAGACTTGGCACTGTTTCCAGGTATTTTGGCGGGACCATCTGTCTGTTTTTTGGAGGATGACCTCAGTGTTTGTACGTGTTTGACCTTGGATCAGACGATACGACCCGCTGGATGGAAGCCAGAATTCCCTTAGTGGTGAAGAGGGAAGAGCCCAGCCCCGAATCCCAATTCCCGAATTCCCCAAAAAAATATTGAAACCACAGTTTTATTTCTGCCATGATCAGATTTTCTTTTTAAAATGGGACCTAAATTGAACATGACTTTTTCATTTGGCGGCGCCTGCTACGCCGTGTCATCGTTTACTGCCCAGCGCAGCGTGGCCTCACTCTTTACGTGTCTTGGACCACGCTAACAGTCTCCAGCCTTTATATCTTCTTGTTTCGGAAAGATTTTCAGCCTCCTTTCTTTTCTGTTGCTCGTTTGTTTTGAGCACAAGAACCTGAAAACTGCAGATGAATGAGTTGTTTCTACACAAACCTGATCATCTTCAAACCTGAAAGATGAAGATCTGGAAAGTCAATGAAAGCATGCAGATTTAGAGAACAGTGGAGGAGGACAGGCTGCCTCCAGCAGCCCACACTGGTACAGTGAAATGTTACTGTACCTTTGAGCAGCGCATGAAGACTGTTCAGACCCCGTTTCCAAACTCTGTTGTCCTCTGACACGAACCTCTTCCCATCTGAGTACAGGAGCACACAATGAGACCTGATGAGTGACAGACGGAGAGCCCAGCCCCGTGGCTCTAGTGCTGGAAGATTCAGTCAACGTGGGTTCAATCATATCCTCAGGGAAAGGACCAAGGCTCTGCTAAGCATGCAGGTCATCATGGAGCATTCCAGTGACCATGTGATCTGATGGATGAAACATCAGAAACAAAAGGAACGGTTTCCAAAAACAAACATCTGAACCCAGGCTGCTGCCACAACAACACGCCTCTTCTTGGCCTTCAGCTGCTCCCTTCAGGAGGTGGCCTCGGCCAATCCGCCGCCTCCATTCCTCCGGCCTCTTCTCTCCTCCAAGTTCACCACGAAACTCAGAGGAGAAGAGGAGATGTTGGTCTGAGGATCAGCAGCTGGTCTGAGTCTGGGTGAGGATGTGTGAAATCATCATTTGGATGGTATAACCCCTTTTTCAGTCATGAATCATGTCAGGGGCGGACTTACCATTAGGCAGAGGCTAGGCCGTCCCTGGGGCCCTCAACTCTCTTGGGGCCCTGAGCTGAACACTTCATAAAAGTCTCAAAAATAAATTTTACGTCGATCGATATTTAAATCTGTCATAAAAAACACCCCAAATCACTAAACTGCCATAAGACTGCTCATGTAAAAGTGTTTGGTCCTCCCCCGTCCTTCTGCTGCAATGGTACATTCCAGTCAGCAGTCCAGAGTTAGCAGCAGCAGTGGCAGCATCACCAGACTGGGCGTTTTGTATTCTGAATTCAGGGGCAGAAATGTTTAGGTGAATGGACATAGTTTGGGCGGGTTTGGGATCGGTTCTGGAGCTTTTGGTTCCCGGTTGAACCACGTTTCAAGCCGGAAAGTGCGGTGTGGGGAGAGAGACAGGTGACACAGTGCCTCGCCTGTTGTCTTCCTCACCTGTTCCATAAATGCAACTGAAAGTTTGATTCCAACCATTTGAATCCTCAGAATCGTTATTTTCTGTGTTTCCTGGTTTATCTCAGCGTGAGGCTGTTGCCAGATTGGGCAGGTTTCCTTCAATTCGGGGGGGGGGGGTTAAATTGGGCTTTTTTTTTGTGCCCAATCTGGCAGAAAGATAAATTACGCGATCCTGAGTGAAGTCGGGTTGATTGTTCCTGTAGTTAACTCAGTGTCTGCCATTGATGTAAATCTTATTGATTGTTTCTACATTCTAGACATTTCTATTCCATGTCCTCCGTTTGTATTTGATAGGTCGTGTTTTTTACTTCAGATCTGACATGAAGCTGATGAAGCTGAAAAGACAGAATGAGGCAGAAAAACAGCTGAACTTTGTCTAATAAATGCATATGTACGTTTTTGGAGGATTTTTACTGTTGGAAAAACATGAAGTACTTTTTGGAGTCATCTCAGGTGATGCTTGATTTAGTTCTTAATGTTTCAGTTAATTTTTTATTCACATGATTCTGAAAACCAAACTCCTCTTTAATATGTTGGACATTTGCTTTTATTTGATCTCACCTGAATTCATGGAAAGTAAAACTACAAAAACTATTTCCCCTTCAGTTCATGACAGAATAATAAGTTAAACTACAACTCTTATAGTGTTGAAATATTTGTGCTTTTTCCACTTTTATTTTGAATTATTCTTTGAGTAAAACATCAGTCATTGTTAGTAAAGTTCAGTAGAAATCCATTATTTCATGTTTTTCTCTGACTGACTGCAAAAATGGTGGATGTGATGTCATTAAAAAGGTGTTAAAGTTGGACTTTCAATCAAGTAAGGAAGTCATAATAAATGGATGATAAATTAATCATGAATATTTTGTGTGGTTTTTAATCTGGTGGTCTTTAGATGACTTTTTGGCTGGAAAACCACGACTCTATCTGGCAACACTGGCAGAGGACAAACGACACAGAGGACGCTGTGAAAAGAGGAAAAGGCAAATTGTTGCCAAAACATTTGGATTCTTGACAGTGACGTTGTCTAAACGTGGACCAGTGAGGACGTTTTTCAACGTTTGACCCGACAGGGAAGGATTTAGAAAATAACACAACCACTGTTGTTGTTGGCCTGGGCCCCAAGCTGCTGAATTAACACTAAACCATGAATGACAAGAACCAAAGACACTCAGCAGATTTCAGGGACATGACCGACGCAGGAATGCTGGGTGTCACTGTGCAGACATGCTGATCGGTTTTATTTATTTCAAGAGTTGTTTGTTAAGGAGACAAAACCCTTCCAACAGAATTTGAAGACAGAAGATTCTGGAGTCTGCAGACAGCAAACAGAGCTGGAACACATGCAGGCCTGACAATGATGAGGGATCCCACTGCAGGAACAGTTGATCAGCAAGCACGTGTGCCTGATGTCAGACCAATCAACAGCTTGCAGGGGATGTTTGACACCACAGAAGGTCACACTTCACCAACAAAAGACACTCACTCAGAAACAATTCTCTTTCAAAATGAAGAACTCGTCTTTGTTCTGGTGGACGTCATTGCGTCTCATTTAAATGTCACACGGTGCTTGAGGTTGGATCAGAAATGAGACCAATCGTCCTCACAGGGTCTGTGCTGGTGCAGCAGGATGTGTGTTTGTACTCACACTTGCCCTTCAGGTACATCATGGACTGTGGACCCCAGTGGACATTCAGCTGAGTGGAAACACAAGAGTTTGCTGGAACTCAGTGCGTCAAAGAGCATCGTTTGACGTGCAGAACGTGTTCTACCTTCTGAGCGTGACAGTAGTCTATGAGCAGAGAGATGACCAGACTGCACGTCCATATGACCAAAGCCTTCGTCTTCTGCAGCAGGACATGAGAAACAGCAACACACGTCTCAGTGAAAACACAACCCACATGCAGTGTGCACATGTTCAGCCAATCCTGCCACACGTCATCAGGCCCATCAAAGGCAGGAGGAACCACTCCTGTACTTGTTCTAAAGAAATTATTAAAGCATTCGTGACCATTATCTCTAATTTCCTGCATTTCTGTTTAAAAAGCAGTTCTTCATATGTCTTTAGTTAACTTTGGCTGATTCATTCTTTAGTTTAGATCAGTTTGGAAATGATATGAAGTGATAAGTTTGTCCTCTGAGGCAATACTGATTCCTCCTCTATTCCTGCTCTGCCCCGTTCAGGGTTGCTGGAGCCTATCCCAACCCTTGCTGGGGCAAAGGAGAGGTTCAGCCTGGACAAGAGCCCAGTGCATCACACACACACACACACACACACACACACACACACACACACACACACACACACACACACACACACACACACACACACACATGCGTTCCTGAGTGACCAGTGAACCCAGGAATCCTGTTTTTGGACTGTAGAAGGAAACCAGAGAAACGCACACATGCACGAGGAGGACACTCCACATAGAACGGACCCATCTGGGTTTTGAACCAGGACCTTCTCACTGAGAGGTGAGAGTGTATTCCAGAACCACCATGCAGTCAAAAACAGAATTAGTCTCAAAAACAGAAGTTATGCAAAAAGTAACAGTCAAAGCTGAAACGGTAAAGCTAAAGAAAAGCCCACAGCAGTTTGACGTGTGCCCTGAATGTGTGTGACCTCAAATCATTGTAGCTGTGTGATGACAGAAGCTTGTCTTTCCTGCCACAGCGCGCCAACACTGAGCGGTGTGAGAAAACTCACCATGTCAGCAGTTGTCCGCGCAGACGCTCAGGTCCAGCATGTGTCTGTTCCAGGGCGGCGCTCAGACCATTTATATCCCCCCACCAAGAAGCAGCTTCGATCCTGCTCCCCATGAGGCCCCGCAAGGCTCCTGTTTACTAGGGGCCTCAGAACAGCAAAACAACAGACTGACGTCACCCCCATAATGCAGCCGTCAATACTGAGCGTGGGTTTGGGGGCTTCTGCAGGTGCTGTGCCACAGAGAACTCACGCTTCAACCTTTTTGGTTTCAACTGCAGAACTTTGTTTTTCCTCACGAAGGAAATTTAGTTTCCTGTTTGTCTGAAACAACAAACGTTCATGCCTCCATCTGTACGTCTGAGGGCTTCTGCGTTGATCCAAAAGTCCCTCATTTAGGGTCAACTTTGCTCCTCGTGTTCAAATCTTCACTGCAGAGTTAATGGTGTTGCTGGTCAGACAGCAGCAATGAGAAAAAGATTATGAAAATGTATTTTGTCCCTCTGCTTCACCAAAATCTGAATAAAAACCTGCATGTTTGATGACCTCTCCCTCATCCGTTTACCCTCAATTCTAATAGTTATTCTGATGACACGATAGATTAGACATAGCCCAAAACCCCTGTGTCTGACTTTTCAGGCACTTTTCAAGCGTATTTTAAATCTAGGTGGAAAAAAAAACTTGAATATACAAAAATAAAATAAAATAAAAAAAATTAAAAAATAAAATACATTGGAAAATATATGTGAGACTTTTTAAAACATTCAGCTCCAAATAGCTTTGAACAACCTGTAGTTTAGGTGATTTCTCTCTTCAGAAGAGAAAACAATTCTTGCATGATATGAAACGATATCATTTCTTTCAGTTATTGATATGTTCTTAATGTATCCCAAAGCATTCTCCCAATGATTCAGTTCTGCATAAATACAATGTTAGATCGTTTGCTACACTGAGATGATCTACATTTTTCTCTGTTTGTAAAAAATATGTTGTCATTAATGCTATATTCATATTTCAAAGTTTAATATAAGTCTTAAAATACTTAGTAATTCTACTGTTCTTGTCCTAGTTCCCATTTTCTTGGATATATACATTCCTTTTTAATGAAAATCTTATTTAAGAAGGCCAAATGTTTTTGTTAGATTTTTGCACATCTGTCAGTCATTCTCTGCATTTGCTTCACAGCCATAAAGTCCTCGTCAGTCCTCCTTTGGTTGTCCTCCAACCGTTGACCGTATATGAGGTACATGTATGTGCTCAAACACTCCAGGAGAGTTTACCCTCCATCCTCATGGAGAATAGTTCAAACTGCTGAGCTTAAAGTGATGGAGGACTTTAAGCTTTAAATAAAAACGTTCCCAGTGGGGTTTTAATTATGATTATGAAGTTTTGGACCAGAAAAAGTTGCACTTGGTGACGGGCCAGTGTGGGTTTACCCATGAGCCCCAGCTGAGTGTTGGAGTTCACCCCGGTGGTCACGTCCCTTTGCCGTTGGGTGGGGGAAGGTCCTGACTGAGGTTGCGGTTTATGGACCCAACAGCAGTTTCAGCACAAGCTCTCAGACCTTGTTGGTGTTGGTTACATTCACAAACATGCAAGTCTAGGGCTGGCTAGGTTCCATAACACCATGGTTGGTTAAGGTTTTTATTTGATATAAGTGAGAACGAGAGGCAGGGACCACGGTTGGACCAAAGGAATGAAATGAATAGAAAAAAAACAAGCCTAGCTCTGACTATCCTAAGACAAAAACAAGAAAACAACTGACTTATCTACAAAACGGAAATCAAAACGTACAAGAAATGGCACCAACCAGCTGACCTAGCATGCAGAATAGAAAATAAGCTACGTTGGGTGTAGTGGGTATCCTGTCCTTATTTCCAGTGAAGTGGAAATGATCATGAGTCAAAGTGCTGTCTGGTGTTTTTTGTTTTTGTGTGGTGCTTTGGTTGTGCGCTAGTGCTTTATAATATCACTGGATTAAAGTTCCACTACCATCATCTTCTCAGCGATTGTAAAAACGTTCCCACTTTTTTTTATAATGGTTGTGTTGTTCTTAGACAGAATTTTAAAGAGCCTGTTGTTTTCTAGGACATAGTTCTACAGTTCATTAACAATTCATCTCATAGTTGTGTCTGTGCTCATTTCCCATCATCCCTTTGTTTGCAGTCTCTACAGCTAGCTTACAGCCCCTCAGAACACCCTGAACCTCAAACTAGTGGTGCAACAAAACCGCCGACCAACATCCATCCGTCCATCCGTCCAGTTCTGATCCAGACTCCAGCTCAGAGCAGGAAAACAGAGACGCTCCTGGATCTGTGTGTCTGACAGTGGAGGATCAGGATGGAGGATCAGGGTGGAGGATCAGGACGGAGGATCAGGATGGAGGATCAGGGTGGAGGATCAGGACGGAGGATCAGGATGGAGGATCAGGGTGGAGGATCAGGACGGAGGATCAGGATGGAGGATCAGGGCGGAGGATCAGGACGGAGGATCAGGATGGAGGATCAGGGTGGAGGATCAGGGTGGAGGATCAGGACGCAGGATCAGGACGCAGGATCAGGGTGGAGGATCAGGACGGAGGATCAGGACGGAGGATCAGGCTGGAGGATCAGGATGGAGGATCAGGGTGGAGGATCAGGGTGGAGGATCAGGGTGGAGGATCAGGATGGAGGATCAGGATGGAGGATCAGGGTGGAGGATCAGGACGGAGGATCAGGGTGGAGGATCAGGATGGAGGATCAGGGTGGAGGATCAGGGTGGAGGATCAGGATGGAGGATCAGGGTGGAGGATCAGGGTGGAGGATCAGGACGGAGGATCAGGGTGGAGGATCAGGACGGAGGATCAGGACGGAGGATCAGGGTGGAGGATCAGGATCAGGGTGGAGGATCAGGATGGAGGATCAGGACGGAGGATCAGGGTGGAGGATCAGGATCAGGGTGGAGGATCAGGATGGAGGATCAGGATGGAGGATCAGGATGGAGGATCAGGGCGGAGGATCAGGGCGGAGGATCAGGATGGAGGATCAGGGTGGAGGATCAGGGTGGAGGATCAGGATGGAGGATCAGGGTGGAGGATCAGGGTGGAGGATCAGGACGCAGGATCAGGACGCAGGATCAGGGTGGAGGATCAGGACGGAGGATCAGGACGGAGGATCAGGCTGGAGGATCAGGATGGAGGATCAGGGTGGAGGATCAGGATGGAGGATCAGGATGGAGGATCAGGGTGGAGGATCAGGACGGAGGATCAGGGTGGAGGATCAGGATGGAGGATCAGGGTGGAGGATCAGGGTGGAGGATCAGGACGGAGGATCAGGGTGGAGGATCAGGACGGAGGATCAGGACGGAGGATCAGGGTGGAGGATCAGGATCAGGGTGGAGGATCAGGATGGAGGATCAGGACGGAGGATCAGGGTGGAGGATCAGGATCAGGGTGGAGGATCAGGATGGAGGATCAGGATGGAGGATCAGGGTGGAGGATCAGGATGGAGGATCAGGATGGAGGATCAGGGTGGAGGATCAGGATGGAGGATCAGGGTGGAGGATCAGGACGGAGGATCAGGGTGGAGGATCAGGATGGAGGATCAGGGTGGAGGATCAGGACGGAGGATCAGGGTGGAGGATCAGGATGGAGGATCAGGGTGGAGGATCAGGATGGAGGATCAGGGTGGAGGATCAGGATGGAGGATCAGGATGGAGCAGAGCGGGACACTATGGGCCCACTGACTGGAGTTTGTGCATCACCACAAGCTTTTTTTTTCTTTTTTTTGCTTATTCATGATTTGAGTAAAGTAATACTTAGAAATGTAGTTTTAATCTTAATGTACCTTAAATATGTCCTCCATCATGAGAAAAATGTTATGTTAAAAGCAAACAAAAACACCCTTTTCATTTCATTTCACCTCTCGCTCAGAACAGGAGTGAAACTGCACATAAATAAATATGAAAAACATAAATATACTTTTATTGAAGACAGTTCAATCAGCAATGTTAAAAGGCTGCAAACACCAGCTGCAGTACAATAAATACAATGAAAATAAATCCAATTCTAAAGTATTTCTCATGTCAAAACCTTTGCTCTGTGCATTGAATAAAATCACAAAAGCCTTGAAGATCAGCTCCTTTTTCTACAAACCTAAAGAACAGAGTTTGCAGCAACAGGACAGGTGTCACTCCAGGCGGTTTTAGAGTTTCTTGACAATCTGAGCCAAGTGGCGTCCAAACTGCTCTAAGAGGAGGCGCTGGGCTGCAGCTGCGCTCAGGGATCTCTGTTCAGCGTGAAGAGCCTGAGCCAGCAGAGACTGGCACACCGTCTCCACCCCGACAGCAGAGACCAGCTCTGCTGCACCACTGAAACACACACAGGCACACACACACTCTTCACACTGCTGTTCTAACTTCCAGTACATGAACAAATAACAGAACAACTAAATACATCCCATCTATTGCACTGCAACAGTTTATTTTAACTAGGAGTCAACATAAATGATACTCCAAATGGCCCTCGTCTACATAGCAGGTAAGTAAACACTTTACTTTAACTTCAATGACTTCAAATCCTAAAGTGTCTACCAAAGGTTCACACAAGCCTGGAATAAACAAATATATATAGAACTGTGTCAAACGGGACTCACCCACGGTTGTCATAGTTACAGCAGCCAACACACCTACAGCTGGATGTGCACTTGACATTGGCCTGCATGGAAAAAAACAACATCTTCACACACACGCCCTGAATCATCAGCTACAAAGCAAAGCTGTCAACGGGACCAACAGATGATCTGTCTGTCACTTTCAGAAACCTGCTTCCACATGAGCATTCATCCATTCATTTGATGAGTTGCTGGCTCTCCTCGTTGCTACGGTGTTTGCATCCCAGATTGGGTGGTTTCCCTAGGAGGCCGACTTCTGCTGCAGGTGAAGGTAGTGTGTGTGTGTGTGTATGTGTGTGTGTGTGTGTGTATGCGTGTGTGTGTGTGCGCGTGAGTGTGTGTGTGTGTGTACCTCGTAACAGTCACAGTACTTCTTCAGACACCCAGAGTGTCTGCAGCTGCAGCCTCTGCCAGGCCAACCTCTGGATTCGTCAAACGTCCCAGCAGAACCTTTGGACCTGAAGGCTCCAGGGTTCCGACCTAAACACACCTAGAGGGAACATGAGAGGCGTGTGATCACAGAGAGCCATCAGACACCTCACTTTAGTCTTTAAAGTGTGGATGACACTCAGGAAAATGACACCCCTGGAAAGTCCCGTGGAGTCTGTCCTGACCAGTGATGTGCAGGCAGGGGAGGCACAAAATATACAGGTAGCTTCAAATATCTACACTGCCCTGTAGAAGTACCCCCCACCCCCCCACATGTGTGTCTCTGCTGCTTTCATAAATCACTCATGGTCAAGAAAATATGTCTTTGGTCTGAATTCTACAAAGTAACATCAATGAAACTAAACTCTGACATGGAATAGAATTATTGCATAGTGCCCCCCCCCTCCAAGTCAGTATTTAGTAGATGCAGCTTTGGCTGCAGTCAGCACTGAGTCTGTGTGGAGACGTCTCCATCGCTGGTGGAGGTTCTGTCCGGTTGCGTTTGGACCGGGCAGGAACAGCCTTTTCAAGTCCAGCCACAGATTCTCTCTGGGTTTGAGGTCTGGGCTTTGACTCCGCCCTTCAGAACCTTTACCTGGTTCTCCCCCCCCCTTCCTGTTAGCTTTTGCAGTTTGCTTTGGATCATTGTCTCACTGGAAAAGAAATCTCCTCCCAAGCCGTAGTTCTGTTGCAGACCCAAAAAGATTGTCCTCCCAGAGTTCAGGTCATTTGCAGAATTCATTCTGTCCTCTGTCTCTCCAAGCCTTGCAGGGCCTGCTGCTGAGAACACAGCATGATGCTGCCACCACCATGCTTCACAGTGGGGACGGATTCTATGCTACAGTTTGTAAACAGAAGAAAAATGTTGAGATGACATTTTGAATAAAACACTAACTGCTGTCAATCAAATGGTGAAGAAGCTACTCTGTGGGGTTCATTTGTGGGTCAAAAGATGGATTATATTTAACAAAAACTATTTTATTTTAACGTCTCCTTTGGAAATAGGCTCTAACACAAAGTTCAGCTAAATACAAGCTAACTGATTACATCAGTGCCTCACTCGCTGTGAACCTCACCGCATGTCATTCAAACGGAGTTCCACATAATCCTTCATGATTGAAGTTTGGGTTTAAAACAGCAGGAAATGGTGTATTTTCCTGTTCCAGCTGAACCTGGGGGGCCAGAGTGATGCCAGCTTGCCTTGTGGGGTTTCTTGCTCCTTTCTGAACCAACCTCCATTGGTTTAAGTTAATAATCATTTCTGTTTAGATTGGAACATGTTGGAGAATAACTCAGCAAAATGATGGTCAGTTGAAAATATTGTCAGAAGTGTTTTAATCGAATAAGTTAGTGGCATAGGTGGCTCAGGTGGTAGAGCAGGTCGTCCAATGACCGAAGGGTCGGCGGTTCGATCCCCACTCCCCCCAGCCAGCTGTTGCTGTGTCCTTGGGCAAGACACTTCACCCTCCTTGCCTCCAGTGTGGCTCCACTGGTGTATGAATGATCCCGGTGATGGTCAGAGGGGCTGTAGGTGCGAAATGGCAGCCACACCTCTGTCAGTCTACCCCAGGGCAGCTGTGGCTACAAAAGTAGATACCATCATCAAGTATGAATGAGGAGTGAATGAATAATGGACTGTAAGCGCTTTGAGCGTCTGGAAAAGCGCAGATAAATCTAATCCATTATTATTATTATTATTAAGTTGAATGCATAACACAACAGTGTTCAAAAGTACAGAGTTACATTTACAGATGTTTTTCTACACCAACGCTGTCATGATTAGATTTGATAGTAAAAGGAGAAAAAGAATGAAGGCCCACCACAGTCATAATGGTAGAAAAGGCCATGCTTGACGTTCCTGTTGCAGCAGGAGAATCTGATTTAAATGATGTAGTGCTGTTCGGCCTTCTTCACGCTCACACTGATGGCGGCTCCGCTTACAGAGGCGCTAACCTACAACTACCAGGAACAACGGCTCTTGCCCAAGGACACTTCAACACATGGGCAGCCAAGGCAGGAAGCAAACCTACGACCTTCCAATCAGAGGTCGACCGCTCTACCACTGCACAATTTGACATGTGGTATTTTATTTTGAAATGAACTTGAATGTAAAATAAGGTAAAATAGTTGTATACTGAAACATTTGACCCTGGTACAATTCAGTTATGGTAAATATTTGAAAGTTATATTTTATAAATGAATGGCCAGAAAAACAAAAAGTGTTTTTTTTTTAACTGAAGTGGTATTTTACGGCTCAAACAGCTCTTTTAGCATTAAAGGTCGCAGAGCCCTGACCTGACCCAAAGCCACTGATCCCAGAAGAATCAGCTGGATGTTCAACTCATGATAACAACCACAGGAGTCCTGCTGACTGGGCCGGGAGGCTCTGAGCAGAACCGCCCGTGCTGGTCCAGTACCCAGAATGCAGCAGAAACAGGACTAGTTTTACTTGTAGACAGAATGAGTTCCTGTTCCTCAGCAAGCTGCAGTGGATGGAAGACGTTCTCCAGCATACTGTATCTCAACCCTGACAGCTTCCTTCTATCCAGATCCTCTTTCAAATGTTCTTCTTCATCCGCACATCCTGGGTT
Organism: Oryzias curvinotus; assembly: GCA_023969325.1. NCBI lineage: Eukaryota > Metazoa > Chordata > Actinopteri > Beloniformes > Adrianichthyidae > Oryzias > Oryzias curvinotus. The sequence goes on from CM043711.1 coordinate 1,340,965, forward strand.
TTCCTGGTTAAGCTTCAAGTCACGTCTGTTGTGTGACATGGGTGTGTGTAGCATTTGTTCTCAGCAGTCAGGCCCTCACGAGGCAGCAGAGAGCTGCAGTCACACACCCAGTTTGACTGCCAGGCCAAGTCCCAATACTGAAAGTGGTCTAGGTGGATGTCTTTTCAACACTATACAACCAATGTTACCGTGCAGGAAGCTCAGAGGACTGGCTGTGGACTCTGTTTGTAATCTCTTGGATTGAAAACTACCAAACAAAGAGGCAGTTTGTCAGGTTGGGAACCACTGCATCAGGGACTGTACTGACAGCACTGGAGCTCTTCAGGGAACAGTCTGACACCATTGAGATTGTTCCCGGTTTTAAATAACTCAGAGTTCACCTGAAAACAAACTTGACTGGTGGGTACAGGTAAATGCTTTATAAGAAGGCTCAATTCATTCAAAGTCTGTCATCTGATGCTAAAAAGGCTTTTTTAGCATCAGCCAGTTGTTGCCAGTGCGGTTTATTAATGAACAATATCACGGCTGACAGAACGGCTGGACAAGTGTGTGATGATGGGGTTCCATCTGTGGAGGCGCTGGTGGAGACAAGGTTGAGGAGAAGCTTGAAGGCCATCTGCAAGAACAAAAGGCCCCCACTGCACGCGAGCCTGGCCCCTCAGAATGGGGGCACAATCATCTCACTGCACTGCATTTATTCTAGTTTCAAAGCAGGCACTGGACGGAGGATCTTGTTTAATTTGATCACTTTATTTGTTTTTATTGTTAGAAGTTAACTTTTCACTAATTCATTTATACATTACATATTCATTGTTCTTATCTTATGTTATTTTTAATATAATTTATTTTTTTTCCCTCTCCGAGTGTGGTATGTGTGCGATCCGGACAACTGAATATCTCCAAATAGTAATTAAAGTATTCTCTACTCTAAAAATCCCATATTTGAAGTCTTCCATAATCTCAACACTGCATGTAAATGGAAACCAGGCCCACTTGGTCCTGGTCCACATGAGATCCACCACCAGTTAGTCTTTGCCTCATACTTTGCTTTTATCATTAGGAAGCTCCTGTTGAGCAGCTGATTTCTGAGGAGTAGAGGATGGGAGCTGCTCCATGTCATGTCAGTGTCAGATTCCGTTTACTGCCAAACCTTGATGGCCTCGTGCCGCTGGCTTTCATTCTCCGTGTTGTTGTGGCAGTTAATGCAGTTGCAGCTGCTGCACATCATTCCGCTGGAGAAACAGTCGCAGTACCTGAAAGAACCACAAGGGGTTGTTCATCTGCACAAGTATAGTATAGAGCAGGGGTGTCAAACCTTTGGTTCAGGGGCCCCTTTCAACCCGTCTGATCTCAAGTGGGCTGGACCAGTAACATAATAGCAACATAAATGGTAAATGGCGTATACTTATATAGCGCTTTCTACCCTCTTACGAAGGCCCAAAGCGCTTTACAGTCACACACACAGTCACACACTGGCGGCGGCTCCGCTGCTGAACACTGGCGCCAACCTCCCACCAGGGGCAAAGTGCGGTTCAGTGTCTTGCCCAAGGACACTTCGACACACGGGATTGCAAGGCGGGAATCGAACCTGACATCAGTGATCAGACTGACATCACTTGGCTTTTAGCTAATTTTACTACTTTTATTTATTTATTTAGTTATTCATTCATCTATTTATCCATTTCATCTTGTTTTATGAACTTAAACTAGATTTTAAACGCGTTATTTTAGTTTATCTTATTTCTATGTCTTAATGTTTATTGCTTTTATCATTATGTTTACTTTTTCCTTCTCATTTTTATTCCGGTGCTTCCTCAGCTGGACCTCTCCCTCTGGGTCGGCTCCTGTTCAGCCACTGCAGCTCTGGGTGGGAACTTGTATCACCTCTTAGCTGTGGTGGAGCGGTCCCCTCCTGTGATGCTGCATCTGGCTGTCTATGCAGCATCACAGAGGGGGAGGTTCCTATTACCAGTGTTTCCAACATCTTGTTTTTGTGCTCAGCCTATTTCTCATTGTCTTTCCCCATGAGTTAGGGGTGGGAGGTGTGAAAGGAGTGGGGGGCTAGATATGGGGAGGGGGGCCCTATTTTTTAATTTTGGTGCTTGTTTATTTTAATTTTCATGCTTGTTTTTATAATATTGTGTTTTGTTTTAATGTAAAGCACTTTGTGTTGTGCTTTTATATGAAAAAGTACTTTATAAATAAAGTTTGATTTGACTGACTGACTGAATGATTGATTGATCGATCGATAACAACGTAACGGCAGTGAGGCTGGGGAACTGAGCTGCATCTTCCTCAGACGTGGCTCACGCTTGTTTATTTCTGGATCTCTTATCAAGCCGATCTTGCTTTTCTTTTGCTCCCCCTAGTGGCAGAATTGCACATTTGTGTTATTTCTTTAACTCACCACAGGATTGGGCTAGAATTATGCTTTTTTTTCACATCCTTATAAATATTTCTCTCCACCACTGGGCCAGATTAAAGCATCTGGTGATCCGGATACGGCCCATGGACCGTATGTTTAACACCCCGGTTGCAGAGCCTTAAAAAGAATCCAAAAAGCCTCTTCTGAGCCAAACACTGACAGAAAGCAAATCTGTTCAGGCTGCATTGGTTCTTTGGGTCTCAGACAAAGAACAGAAGTGCAGCTCTGCTTGAGAATGAAGAGGAAAGGAGCAGCAGGGGCCAGACTTACAGTTTGAGGCAGCGGGACTTGGTGCAGTGGCAGGTTTTTCTGGGTCTGGAATCACACTCAGGTCTGACGGCTCTGCTAAAGAAAACAGCGACATCACAACTGACAGAAAAAACATACTTTAACATCTTCCTACTTTCTGTCCTGCAGGTAACATCTGAGCCGGGCCTGATGTCTTAAAACAGGCCCGGCTCAGATGTGTTTCCATGGGCCACAGTAATGGGAAAGAACGCCTGATCAGAAAGAAACTCCGTCATGTAAACGTGCCGTTCAGAATAGTCTGCCCCGGTCAGACTCGTTCAGATCAAACTTTCTTTCCGATGGAGATAGGTGGTTATACCGATGGTTGATCCCATCGTGGAGCATGTAAACGGTTCATTCTGATCGTGTGTCACTTCTGCTCTGGTTTACGTCATTCATAGATGGTGTTTCTCTGAGAGAAAGCTTTGGAGCTCAAACAGGACCCACCAGCTGCTCTGCAGACGCCCCTGAAAAGCGCCGCTCCGCTCTCGCCACGCTGGCTCTCTGCCTCTCTCACCCCTCACGGGGGAGATGTGGGGCAGGAGCGTTCGGTCCACTGGGGGGGTGCTTAGTTACGTGTGCGTTTTGTTGTTTTGTTATGTGTGGGAGAATTCAGACTGCGATCCGTCCCTCTGCTCTGGGTTAGCGGCTGCAGGACTCCGAGCAGAGCTTGGACTGTCAGCTCACAGAGCGGCTTTGGGGCGGTGGCTGAACTTTTCAGAGCAGAAATAAATGTCCCTTAGAAACTGTTCAAACAATCACGTGGATTTGTGTTTCCAGTTGTGTCCCCACAAAATAAAGGCTGATGTTATTCCCAGACATTTACGTGCAGCCAGGATGCAGATTGCAGCGTTTCCTGCATGGTCCTGGATTTTGGGTCCATCAGGCTAATGTTGTTAGCCCGTGTTTATAGCCTGTCCTAACCCTTCCAGCTCCGTTCTTCCACAGAAAAAACACTGACCACACGGATTCAATGAAACGATGAGCGAACAGGCGCTTCATAATATTCATAACATTAACAAAAGCAAGTTTGGAAGATCGTCTCGTATTATGGAGCTGCTGCATAAATGTCTGTGACAGCAAAGGGTTGTTTACAACGGGACGCATCTCCTCTTCCGGTATTTTCAGCACTACTGAGCATGCCCAAATGATTCATTCTGACCCATGGGAACGTTTGTTCTAATGGGAAAAAGGTTTCCTGGGTCCATGTGCACGGGTGAATTTTAACCCGACCACTGATCCCATCAAGATATTCTGTCCAGGTAACCGCGGCTAGTGTCTCTTTGAACTGCAGTCCTCACTGTTTTCACTCAGTCTTCCATGAATCTCTGGCAGAGCAGCCGTGTTCTCACAAAATGCTGATGTCACGTTTGTTAAACGGATGTGGCTCACATGTTAAAGTGTTTGCTCGGCTGTTGGACAGGACAAGTTAGAAAATACATTTAAAAAAGAAATTCATCTCTGGCTGTTGGTGCAGAGTAAGTCTCCACCCTTTTGCCTCCAGGGGCTGGTTCCAGCTTTGCCAATAAGGAAGGGGGTGTCGCTCCTTCCTGACATCCTTCATTCAGTTCTCCTACTTTGGGACCAAACCAGGGCCACAGGTGACACCTTTATAAAACTATCTAATTTGAGGAATTCATTTATTCATTCATTCATCTTCTGATCCGTTTTGTCCCTTTCGGGATCTGCTGGAGCCTCGTACACATCCATTCACTCTCACTTTCACACCTTTTTAGTAATTTAGTAACCAATGAACCTATAAGGCATATTTTTAGACTGCAGGAGGAAGGAGTCCCAGAGAAAACCCACACTAACTCCAGGGCTGTCCCCTTTCCCCTCTGCATCAACTAAAATGTGATTTACAGTTTGGTCCATGCAGCCGCTATCTTTCGCGGGTAGAATAAGCTGCCTCCAAATGAATGTGCTGCCCTAACTTCTCTTTATTTTCAATCCTGCAAGTATTTATTCCAAAGCAAATTTTCAGGTCCCTTGATAATTCTATTGCCCAATTTTTGTGGGACAAAAAGCCTCCCAGGATGAGAAAAACTATATTGCAAAAAAGCAAAAGTAATAGCAGCCTCTCCCTACCAAACGTTGTTTTTTTTACTACTGGGCTGCAAATATTAGAATAATATTATTTTGGTGTTGTGGTTATATGGTTATGCCAGGCTGGTTACCAATAGAGGAGTCGTCTTGTACTTCTGCTACTCTACTCTCTCTTTTGTGTTTTCCTCTTAAACTATCGCCCATATCTTATACTGATAATATCATAGTTAAGCATTGTTTAAAGATATGGACTCAGGTTAAACAGCACCTTCCATTCCAGAAAATATCTCATGTCGCCACTAGGGTTGGGCGATGTCCCCTAAATTGGCCGTTGACGATGTTTGCTGTCAACCATCGGGATGGACGATGACATCGTCGGGGGGGGGGGGGGTATTTTTACATTTTTCGGTCTTATATAATTCCTATTCGTTATTTTGCTTTTTTCATTTTATTTCCCAACTAATGACTAATCCGCGATGATCCAGTATAAACTGAGGGAAGTGACTTCAACAAAAAAAGTAACAAACAAAATAGAAAAGAAGTAGTCCGCTCCTGCACTTAACTAGCGAAGTGGACCAGTGGAGTGCGGACTTACAGCTTTGTGTTTGATGGGAAGGGGGGGGGGTACATGAGTGGTATGTGTGGGAGATTTAAGACTGCGATCCGTCCCGCAGCTCTAGGGGTACGAGCTACCGAACTCAGAACCGGGTCTAAAAGTGAGTGTCTGAGCACAGCTCGGATCGTCAGCAGACACAGCGGTTTGAGCTTCAAAGCAGAAATGTCGCTCGGTCCTTAGAAAACATTCAAACAATCACGTGGATTTGTGTTTCCAGTCGTGTCCCGACTAAATAAAGGCTGATGTCATTCTTACATGTTTAACGTGCAGCCAGCATGCAGCGCCACCCAAAGCTAATGTTGTTAGCCCGTGTTAGCATACTGCTAATCCTGGCTTCGTTCAGAAAAAGCACTGACCACACGGATTAAAATTCAAATGATGAGCGAACAGGTGTTTCATAATAACCGTAACATTATTAAAAGCACGTTTAGAAGATCATCTCGTATATTACCGAGCTGACATGTCAATGAATATAGCCGCTCGGCGCTGTTTAACATCGTTTTGTATTGAATTGTTACATTCAATAAAGTTTGAGAAAAAAAAAAGCCGCTCGGCGGAATTTATATCCTTCCGGTTTTCAAACCCTACTGCGCATGTGCGAATGATTTATTCCGACGGAAAGTGTGACCTTAGTGAACGTTTTTATATTCTGAAAACATTTTTTCTGGGCCCATGTACACGGTTGGATTCTAATCCGACCATTGATCCCATCAAGATATTTTGTACATGTAACCGCGGCTTATGGGGTCCACTCGCAACGTGGCGGGGGCGTGGCATCACGATGGTGGTCTCTCCATCGGGATGTCAGTCACCCATCACGATGGACGATGATATCGTCCATCGGCACAACCCTAGTCACCACTCTGTCCTCCATCATTTACTGATAAGACTTTTGCCTTGTGGAGAAGTCGTGGTCTAGTTTCAGTTAAAGAATTTTACACAGAGGGAACTTTGGCTTCATGTGAATTATCTAAATACAGTTTAACCTGCCCAACACTCACTTCTTCAGGTATCCGCAGGCTCCAAACTTTATATGTTGTTATGTGTTGGCAGACTATCATGATGCGCTGGAAAGACCCTCGCCCACCCACTCATTCACAATGGATAAAAGACTGACTTCCTCTTGTTAAGCTGTACAAACATCAGACTGTCTCTTAGGGGCTCTGGATCTAAATTCTCTGAAATCTGGTTACCTTTCTTGGTCTTTGCCCTTAGAAACGACCCCGGGAATTCTTGAACATATCAGCAGGTATGAGGTGTTCAATCTCTTTGCTTGACATAAATAGGTAGCACGATATATTGTTTGCAAAAATATTTCATTTTCTTCTATTTACTTGTCTATTTCTTTATTTTCTTTTGCCGTATGTTTTTTTCTTTCTTTGTAATAAATCATACATAAAAAGAGGACCTGCAAACTCCACGCAGCAAGGCTGTGTGGAGTGTTCTGGTCCAGGTTCTGGTCCAGGTCCCCCAGCCCAGACTTGAACCGGGGCCCTTCTCACTGTGAGGCAAGAGTGCTAACCACTGCACCACCGTGTGCTCTAGTGTTCTCCTCCACAGTCCTACCAGCTTTGGGTCTCAGCTGATCTGAATCTTTTTTCTGCTTTCTCCTTTCTTCTGTGGCTTTCAGATTTGAAAGTTTACAGTCTGACTTCTTGGGGAAAATTTAAACAGAATTAGGGTCTGAAGATGGAGATAAGAAACCCCCCCATGCACTTCCACACTTCTCACCTCTGCGCTGAGGCAGTAGATGGTCCATCAGCAGTTTGAATGCCGCCGTCGCCCCGAGAATGTGCCGGCTGAAGCAGAACACACCACACGTTTTGTAAGAACATGCTGATCGGCAGGAAGCAACGAGGAGCAGGCTTTTCCTACCTGGGGAGGAGTTTTAAATATGTTGTCATCTCCTACACACAGAAAAAAGAGGGAAATCAGGGAGGAGTTTCACACTGAACCTCTCAGTGACAACCATCAGCTTCACCATTCAACAGACGGCTTGTATCAGCTCCAGGATGGAATTTTTAACTGTTTGATTTTACGTTTTTAAGGCCTGACTTTGGAGTTCCAGAGAAGAGAAGATGCTGAAGGCCATCAGGAAGCTGCATGCTCCCCTGGTGCACAGCCGTGAAGCAGATTGCTGCTGACTACATTGTCAGAGAACGCCATCAGAGCTTCTTCTCTTTGTTCTGAGGTGCTGCGACACGTCTGTTCAGATCTTCCTTGGCTGTGACGTCTGAATCCTGACAGAAGCTTTTACAGCACAGGCAGGACTTTGACACAGACAGATGCTGGTGGCAGTCAGATCCATCTGCCATTGAAGGCACATGAAAGAAGCTCACTGAAACTCCCCACTCCAGCCGCCTTCATCACAGAAGTTCAGGTATTAGGGGACACCAGAGGATTGTGGCTCCTAGTGTCACAACAGTCCCCACAATGGAGTTGTGATCTAGAGACTAACTTCATTCTACTTAAGTTGGGTTTGTTATTCTTTATTGTTTTTGTTCACTTATGATTCTATTTAGGGTTTAAGAATATTTTATCCCTCCTGTTGTTTTCCTCATTTTGAAGAGTGAACTTCAAGTCTTTCAGTCAGCGTCTCTGAAGCCCCCATCTGAGCAGCTGTGCTGCAGCGTCCCACCACCTTCATCTGAATGCTGAATGCAGGCCGAAGACACACTGAGACTATGTTAGCGGCAGAGAGAGCTACAGGGTTTGAAGCAGTCCAAACCTTTCCCTGCAGAGGCACGATCATTTGGAAACAGAGTCCAAAACCCCGGCTGAGAGGGAGGAAGCTGAAGACCTCCTCCATCACCACACAGCACCTGCACACATTTAGGAAAGCCGTCTGAGCCACCACAGAGTCTGTGGTGTCACCGGAAAAGGCTGAGAGCTGACAGCAAAAGCCTGATGAGAGCGATCATCCTCTTAGACGTGTCTCGTACAAAAATACCTGCTTTACATTTTAACTGTACATCTAGAAAAGGTCTAAAGCCTGAATCTTGTTTCATCAGGTCACTAAATATCAACATTCAGAATCATTCTGAGCAACATTTACCTGATGTGTGATGTGAGAGCCCCCAAACCACTGGCTATCCACATCCACGGTTACCAGCTGGTGGGAATCAACCTGAGAAGACACGAGCACACATGAACCGAGCGCCAGTCCATCCATCAGGCTCTGAGCATTTGATCTGACCATCCCGCCGGACAGAAAGCTTCCTTCAGAAATCCACATGGCTGCAGCTGAGCTGCTGTCTGATGGACCAGGAGCAGGGCTGAGGACACAAACAGCCCGTCACTGCCCGCTTCGTGGCACCCCCCCGCTGCATACAGACATGAAGAAAGACACTCACCCTGTGAGCGGGTCACACGGGTCCAGCTGGGGCTTCGGACACTCTGCCGCTGACTGACATGGGGCATGGATCCTGCTGTGGGAGTTAGAACCTACATCACTGGATGAGAACAGACGTGCTGGACACAGCTCCGCTGCTCAGCTTGATTTGTGAAGTTTAGTGCAAACTGTGAGATGTGCGAGGAGCTGCAGCCCCCTAAAGTCTGAAAGGGACTCTGACGAGAGAAGAAAGATTATTTAGTGGCTGTACTTTTGAAATGTATTAGTATTATGTTTCCTGACTCTTTTCTTTGAAAATCACAGAGGGAGTTATTTGGTTGTTTCATAAATCGTGTTGTTCATTTAATTGAAGAGCGAGTGAGCGAGCGAGCGAGCGAGCGAGTGAGGAAGGGAGTGAGCGAGTGAGAGACCGAGTGAGTGAGCGAGCGAGCGAGCGAGCGAGTGAGTGAGCGAGCGAGTGAGTGAAAAGAAACTTTTTTCATAAAGCGCTTAACAACTCCTTCAAGGTACCAAAGTGCTTACAATAAAAGACAGACTAAGTTGCACAATATATCGCTAATTTATCGTTATCGCAAAATCCAGCTGTGCAGTATGCATATTGCAAAAGACAGTGAGAATAAATGTGTTAAAACAATCCTATGGCAGCTTAAAGTATTAATGAATCAAATAAATCCATTTATGCATTTGACCAATCAGATGGAGCCCTTTATGTTAGATGTCACAACACAACACATTAACTTACCTCACAACACTTTAACTCACAACGGAAGTAAAGCTTCCTCTCCTCTCCTTTTTTCCGCTCCCTCCTGTGTATGTGTGTGTGTGTGTGTATGTGTGTGTGTGTGTGTGTGTGTGTGTGTGTCGGCGGAAAAAAGGAGAGGAGAGGAGCGGGTGCAGCGACAGAGAGGGGTGTGAGAGCGGAGGGAGGAGTGTGCGTTCATATTGTGTGTGTTTAGAGGAAGGAGAACCGTAATAAAGAGAGAGTTTCTGGCAGCACTGCTGCTAGCTTCTCTCTTGTAGCAATAACATGCTCCCTCCACAGCTCACTGTGACGTTACTGTCTGTTAGGTAGTTAGCCGCTCAGCCCAGTAGAAATTTCAGAATAAAAGCACTTCAATTGCTGCTTTACTTCCGTTGTGAGTTGAAGTGTTGTGAGGTAAGTTAATGTGTTGTATTGTGAGTTAATGTGTTGTGTGTAAAGTTAATGTGTTGTGTGTAAAGTTAATGTGTTGTGTGTAAAGTTAGTGTGTTGTGTGTAAAGTTAGTGTGTTGTGACCCTTCTGGGCCACCGTAGATGTCTGCCTCCTATGCAGACGAGAATCATTTGGAGTATAATTTTTAAACTGTTGCAGTGAAATGAAAATTCTGTTTTTGGTTGTTTTGCTATTTGTTCATTCATCGCAACTTAAATTGTCATCGCAGTATTGATGACTAATATTGCGAGTTTTTCTCACATCGTGCAGCCCTAAGAAAGACCCTGGTTGTGGACCAGGAAGCGCTCTTTGGAGGAGGTCTGGGTTCGTTTCCAATCGGACTGAGCTTCGGTTCTCTCTGAGATTCCTCAGTCTGAATCCAATCCGTCCTCAAAGCAGACTAATGGACCAAAACGGCCACCGTAGCTGACGTAAACTCAGTAGGAATGAAAGAACAGATGAGCCGCAGACAGACGTAAAGCAAGGATTGTTGTTTGATCTAACAGACAAAGATTTCTAACGGTTTCTTTGTTACGTTTATTTTAACACCCCTGAAATCACTTCTTACACTCTTCTGTCTCCTTACGCGGCACGCGCCCGGCACTGCTGTGACGTCATCCTAAAATCTACCTTGTGGTTTCCTTTGCAGAATCCTCTTAAAACAACGCCATAACACCCCAACGATGAGACACAGAAGCTCATTGAATGTGGTCGGATGATGCAGACTCATTAAAACAACTTTTAACGTGCTCCACGTTACTCCTCACTGTTTTCCCGCCAATCTACATGTCAGAAATACTTATTAGTGGACCTTCAGACCCGACATCTGCTCATCATTGGAGAAGTTTTGCTCCCGACGTTCAAAACTAATAATCCAAATCTAAAGTTGTAATAAGTCAACTGTCCCGATGAGGATTGTAAAGCGCAGCACATCTTTCTCTTGTTTTGATCCGCCCTCGTAGTTCCTGACCAATGAGTGAAGAGATCTTTAGTCACATGGTTTTGTTTACAAGCTTTGGTCTGAAACAGACCAAACGCACGGTTCTGGACTTGATCGGGAACAACGGATCGTTCCAGTCTCAATACACCCTTAGACACATCAGAGAATAAAAGAGTTTCGTGGCCCTGACAAGACCAAGTTTGGGGACCCCTGCTCTAGCATCCATGTGGAGATGGAGGAGTTGTTTTCATTCAAACACCACCTGAATGCAGCATTTCTCTAAGTTTGTGTTTTACATGAGAGACATCAAGCCACTGGTGCAATTGGCTCCAAAATGAGAACAAAAGCCACAGTTTTGAAAAACAACCTCAAAAAATGTTCTGTTTTCAAATGTCTCTTCATTTTCCATCAAAATGGTTTCATCCAGATTCCATGTGATTTCTTTCTCTTGTGGTGGGGATTACCAAAACACTCCTGCTCCCGGTTCGGCCCTTCCATCAGATTTTAAACCCTTTGTGGGTGTGCCCACCCCTGTTGTAGGGTTTCCACACAAACTACAATCTGTCTGATTTCTTTATTCTAACAGTCAGACTGCAGGCACGGAGGACACACTTATGGTGTGAACAGCACAAATGTGCATGAACATTTTCTCTCTACCAACTCACTGAGCGGTCTACGGGACACCTGTATGCAAGGTAAAGCCCAGAATTATTCAGACCCCTGGCAAATTTTGGACCAGCACATTTTTGTTGAATTGTATTCAAAAGCAGAGACTATTTTTGCTTCACTGTGATGCTTCCTGAACGTCGTCCTCCCATCTTCTGGCAGAAAGTTGCCATTTCCAATCAAAGAGCTGCTGGTTCAATGAAAGTAACTTCAGTCAAAATTTGCACAGGGATAAATGATTTTTGGGTTGACAGAAAGTAAGAACTCTTTAGTTGAAGCTGGTGAAGTAAGGAGACACTGAACCGACTGAGTCCAAACTTTTACGGTTAAGCAGTTGAAGGAAAACCTGTGGTTGAAAGGATCCAACGCTGCAGCTGAGCTCATGTCCTGATGGGGAGGATCGCTGATGCTGAGTGCGGTGAAGTCAGTGTAGGGCGCCGTCTGAACAGAAACCTCCGTGTGGCATTCAGGGACATCATGTACTGCATGACAGCAGTTTGGTGGGGGCTTCTCAGACTCAGGGGAGATGGGTCTGCTTCGTGCAGCGTTCAGCTCGGTCATCAAGCTGCTCATTGTAGTAACTTAGACGCCTGTTTGAGTCACAAAGCAGACATGATCAGCTCCAGCTGAGCGTTCACAATGCAGCTCTGTCTGAAAACAGCTACGAAAACTATCAATATTGACCACTGATTGTACATGAAGCTGGACTGAGTGACCCCTCCCCCTGGCGTTCCAAACAGGAAGTAACCGTTGGCTACAAGAAGCCAGAATCCCATAGAGAAATAAGCAGCTGTAACCTAGTCATTCTATTGGTCAGGATAACTGTCCTTGCTCTAATATCTAGTTTAACATGTTCTTCATCATCATATTTTCTTCATTATCACAAGTTATTCAAGTTATAAACTGACCAATCAGGTGCTTCAGTAAAACTACGCGATCTCATGTCCAACGTTCAAAATGTTTGATTGACAGATTTTGTATAGCCCGCTTTCAAGAGGTAGGGGTGTGGCCTTCCAACAAACTCAATCCTGATTGGGGAGAGTGGTTGACATAGAAATGATGTCTCAGACCAACCCAGACCAATCACTGCTTACTGAGGATTTCTGGTTCCAACATGGCGACGTCTGAAAAAATGGTGACTGAACTGACTTCATTTGGTTGGAGCCGGAGGGAAGTCATTTCCTTTTTTTTTTTTTTTTAAACTTGTCCTGTCCGACAGCTGGGCAAACAGATGAGAGCTGAAGGCCTCTTGTGTTGGACATATTTTGCTTTAACAACAGGGGTTATGAATCTATGACAAACCAGAGGAATGTCTGAATAAACCCCTTTTGGAATCCAGGACAAACTTTATTAAATTCCATCATGTTAGAAAATCTTTGGTGCTGGACCGGACGGAAAAGGAAAGGAGGGAAGAAGAGAGAGGGATGTTAGAGAGGAGGGGGGAGAGGAGGGTGACAATAGGAGGGGGGGGGGGGGGTAGAACCATGAAGCAGCCTAAAGCAACAACCCTACTGGATGTTCATCATTACGGTAAGGTTCAAGTGCAATACACATCTCAAAGGGCGGGGCCTGTCCACACACACATCCAGATGTTATAAACACACCTGCTAACTGCAAAGATGTCCACATGTCAACCTGTACACAAAACATGCACACAATACAGATATTGTTCACACACGCATACTTATGCCCCTAAACCAACCAGTGTGAAACATTTCATTCATTCAATCCTGCAAATTATTAGTGTAAAGGTGAGCTAACACCTGTGTTCAGGTGAGTGTTTATGTTCTTCTAAATGAATGGTGGAATGTGAAAAGAAGGAGGGAGGGGCGACCCGCCATCCCCACACCAAGACCCCCGCCGCAGCAGCAGCGGCAGCCGGAACTCCCAACGCCACCCGGCAGCAGGCAGAGAACAACCACCCCCCGGGCGACCGCATCCGCCACCCCGGCCAGGGCCAGCAGGATCACCACGAGGCCCCCAGAGCCAGAGAGCAGGGAGGCATGGGGGGAAGAGAGCGCCGCCCCAGCCCAACCAGGGGAACAGCCCCCCCGCCGCACCAGGAGGGCCCAACGCAGGCCCCCACCCGAGAAGAGCGCCCACAGCCCCAGACGAGCACCTCGTCACCACCCAGGAGTTCCGGGCATCCCCCCGCCCCAACCCCAGGTACGAGCCAGGACCCCCCAAGGGAGACCCGCTCTGCACTCCAGGCAGCCACCCACCCGGCCTACGGTTGGTCCAGGAAGGAGCAAGGCAGGGGACAGCCGGCCCCGCCCAGGAGGGGGGCACCCCGGAGAGAAGAGGGGCCCACAAGGAGTGTTGTTAACATGGCCCGACCAGGCTCGGCCACAGTTGGAATGTGGGCGGGGGGCCAACGCCCAGGGGCAAAAACCCGAACCCACACCACAAGGACACGGACACCCCCGGCTCAGGTGTAATGTGAACTCCCTCCCTGCGCGGAGAGAGCCCCGCCGGGCCCAGGAAACCGGCACCCAGGGGACACGGCCGCCGCTGCCAAGGGCCCAGTACCCCCCACCAGGGATGGGGTAGGGGACAGACGGACCTTGGACCCACCTTCCTTGTATAATGTGTGTGCTTGTGTTCGTAAGGGTGTATGTGTGCATGTGTGTGTGTTTGTGTTTGAATGTATATTATGAGAAGTAAAAAGGTGTGTGTACTAGGGGGGTGTAGTTAAAATTGGTGGGTAGGGCACGGAGAGGACATTCCCTGATTACTCACAGTAATGTCCCCTCACCCTCCCCACCAAGGGTCCCTAAATGTCTAAGGTGCGGTTAAAATTGGCGGGTAGGGTGCTAGGAGGACATCTGCTGCTTGCTGGCAGTGATGTCCAAGCACCCCCCCTACCAAGGGCCCTACATGTCTAAGGTGCAAATAAAACCGAGAGAGGGGGGGCCCACTCCATACGGCAACCATGGGAGGGGGACCACTGCCCAGGAAGTCATTTCCTGACACCACACTGACTCGCTCCAGTCCTCTTAAACAGTCTGATGTGGACACGTTTGATCCTCCTCCTTTATGCTGCCATTGACATTTACTATGATGAAAACTGACTGGTAAAGACCATATGAACACCTGTTCCTACAGCCAGCCCTGGGTTACAGTGAACACATCCGATGGTGTCCTGCTCTAAAGGTTCAGGATCTGGACCTCCGTGTTCAACAACCATTGTCTGAAAACTTACCAATACTGACAGAATCCGTGTCTCCTGATGTGGTTCAACCTTGAATAATAATAATAATGATACCATAAGAACTATCAGATGTTTATTTAAATAACTAGCCATGAAAACACTGGATTGAATGTTACATCAGAGCTTCCGTTGCCTGCTCGCATGTCTTAAGCATTGCATATGAAAGTTTGCAGAGTACGGAAGCCCTGAGGTGCAAATCACATCTGAAATTTACTTGAGGCAGAACAACAATTAAAAAAGCACATTTGGATCTCTGTAAATTGTTTTTGTTTTCTGAAATCTTTTATGGTTTTTATTTTTTACATTTTGTTTTCTGAAATGTAATACTGTTTTTTATATATATTTGTTTAGCTTTTTAACTGTCGTGATCTTTAAATGTGATTGGCACAGAAGCAGTTAATAGTGTAAAAACAGACGAACCACTTCTCTGTGTCCATGCTGAGCTGCAGGTACAATCAAATATTCTTTTTAACATTTTATATAACCCTTGAGCTGTCTTATGGGGTCCAAATGACCCCCCCCCCCCTTCCATTGGCGTGTTCTCCCTACCATGACACAGGTGGATAAAGGTGGAGAGGATTTCAGGAAGAAAAAAGGTTCAGGTTCAGATGACCCCACTCCCAATGTTACAGAGCCTAGGATAGAACAGGGGTTACGTCCCACTCCAGTCACCTTCTGATCTACTTTTTAAGCGTTCCCAGGTTAATTATGAATATGTGGTCATTTTTGAAGACAGTTTCTGCAGAGCTGCAGCAGTCCAGAGGGTCTTTCAGGATACAATACGTTTTGGTGATATAAATGTTTTAGGGTGTTTTAAAACTAATATGACCATGATTCTATGTTTGAAAAGTTAATCCGGGCTGCATGAGTCTTAGCAGAAACTAAATAACTCAGATGTTGACCATCAATGCAAAAGGAAATTCTAATAAAAGTTCATTCAAGTTTTTTAAAAAGTTATCAGTTTTATTCCTGTTACTTTAGTTTGTTTGTGTTTTTGTTATTTATGTAGTTTGACTTCTTATAAAATCACAAAGAGAATGTTTTAGAAAAGCGAGTAAAACCCGAATATTAAAACTATGTGTTTGTTTATTTAGTGTTTCTTTTCTAATGTGGTGCTATAAAAATAACTTTTAATACAGTAAATGTGCGGCGGTGATGTGGAAGTTTAAGTTAACAGCAAGACTTGGTATCGTCCATCCTCTGTCATGCTAACGACGTTAGCTAGTTTTAGCTCCTGGTTTAAACTTTCGGTTTAAAGCAAATCTCCAACCTGGTTCAATCCGCGCTCCAGCCGGGGGTTCTCTTCTGTAGCCGGGGGCTCTAACCGGAGCACAGCGGTCAGGACCGCTGCACGGCAGGACCGGGATTTAGGGTCGAATTCAGGTCCAACGTTCCGTCTCCAACGAATGAACGCACGTGCAGGTACACTTTGCCCGCCCCTCTCTGCCATATATGGCAAAACAAGAACGCAATCGTTTAAACTCCCGAGTCTGCTCAAACTACGTGCAGTGACGTCACGTGCAAGGGTCTGGAAGTGGCAAATGATGCTTGACAAATAAAGTCAAAGAAATCTCTTTTAAACTCCTACACAGATTTTATCCAGCAAAACATTATGTAACTAAATTTAAGGCTGACATAAACAGCAGCTGTACTTTCTGCCAGAAACATCCTGAAACCTGCTCTCATTTATTCTGGTCTGTGAATTCTCATACAGATTTTGGAAAAACTTTAACAAATTTATCACCGACTCTATTTTTGCTGATATACAACTTTATTATAAAAACGTACTTTTAGGTTTTCATAGCTTTGATGTCAAAGATCGTGACGCTTTCTTTTGTATAAACATGTTGTTATTTATGGCTAAATTTCATATTCACAAAAGCAAATTTTCTAATAAAAAAACTGATTTTTTTGCAGCAATATTTAAACTTAATTTCAGCTTCAAAAAATACAAAAGCTCACAAAACAATTAACATTTGTAAATCTTTAGGAATGATGATATAATTTTACTCTTGCATTTTCTCGTTTTATTTATTTTTTTATCATTTTTTTTTCTATGTTTAGTTCTATTTTCTTTATTTTTATTTGTCATTTTTTGTGTTTGTTGCTAATAATTAGAATCTTTCTAGGGATGCAACACGTTTATTCTGTATTCAGAATTGTACTGTACATTATATGTGCATAATTGTTGTAAACTTTCTTTGTTTTGTATGTTACATTTGTTCAATAAAAAGAATGATGTGATAAATGTATGTGAAAGAGTGGTATGCACTTTGTTAGGAAGAGTGGTGTCATGAATACTTGTGAAACTGGAGGACTAAATGTCTTGGATTCACCTAAGAATACATTTAAAATTAATTTGACCAAACACTTCCTCAAAAACCCTGTTTCAATATGGAACTTTACTCATCAATATAAATTCTCTACAGATGTGGTGGTTTAAATTTTATTCTAAATTGTAATAATAATGTAGTAAAACTCACTACATTACCAGCAGGGGCTATTAGCACAGTCCCTCATTTACAAACACAATTTCTCACCCCACAAATGCACCATATGGAACAATAAAGCCAAGCTTTTTAAAAACAACTCACTCTTTTTTTAGTAGCTGGTTAGAGAAACTGATTTTTCAGAGTTTGACAACCACAGCTGGATTGTCCCAGTCCATCCAAGAGGATGTGCTGCAGTCTTTGATTCAATACCATTACTTATTAAAATGTGTACTCTCCTGTTCCTGTTCCTGTCTCAATCCATAACATTTTAAAATCCTATGTTGGAAATATTTGTCTTTTAGGTCAGAAGTATATAGTATCAAAAAAAAGTGTATTTCATTTCAAAAAGAGTTAGTTTCTGTTCCTCAAGTTGTCTCTGATTAGGATGGTTTAGTTACAGATTCATGCTGGAGACAAATTAGGGTAATTCCTACTTCTGGGGTGCCGCTTTGCTTCTTTTTTTTAGGAAGCAGCAAAAAGAAGATTTTTTTTAATTATTTATCCTAATGGCAAAATTTCACATCCACAAAAACGCTCAACAGAAACCAGTTTTTAAGCATTTTTGTAATTATGTTGTTTGTTACATGAAACTAATTAGTGATTCTAGACACCAAAAGGCTTTGAAAAGCATTAATATATGCTCACTTTCGAGTGTCTTTGAATATTTGGAACACCTGCTGGCTTTGATTCTTTGTTATACTGTTGGTATACTATTTCTGTATGCAGAAATTCTAAGAAAAAAGTGATGAAGATTACAAAACAATGTGTAAGGAATTTAGCAATTAAATAATAAATCAAATGAGTTTGGATAGTGATACGAAACTGGAATTTAAACGTGTATAAGAAATTCAACGTACATAAAGACACTTGCTTTGTTTTTCAGTGCCACTGAATGACGTGTGTGAAGCATTGACTGTAATACGCTCCGCTCCACTGGAGGGCGCTGTGGAGTCATTACAACCAAGAAGAAGAGAAGTTGGATAACAGGCGACCTGAGGGGGCGGGGCCTCCTCCAGCTGCGTTAAGGCGGCGGCGGGGCGGCATGGCTGCGTGGGGGTCGGTGCTGATCACCGGCTGCAGCAGGGGCATCGGCCTGCAGCTCGTCAAGCAGCTGTCTGAGAGCAGCAGCAGGCCGGATAACATCATCGCCACGGCCCGGAACCCGGCCGGCTCCGCGGTAAGGTTCCGGTTCCGACCCGCTGCAGGTGTGACCGAAACCAGGTCTGACGTCAGAACAGTTTGACGTATGAACCATGATAATGGTTTCCATAGACCTAGATTGAAGGTCTGTGGGGTTCATTAGTCCAGTGTTGTCTAGCACACAGGAGAACTTCATCCTGACAGTTATGACTCTGGAAGACAGAACACAGAACACAGAACCATGGCAAACATACAGTGACCCCCCCAGTCAGAGTCTAACAGGAGTCATATTTATGGAATTAAAACAATTTCATCAACACCCCCCCCCCCCCCCTATTAATGGACTATGGCCGTGTTACTGAGTCTGCTGATTTGTGCTGAAACTACTGATCTGTGTACAAATTATGCTGTACAGAGAAACCTGCCTTCCAATACCCATGGTTCTGTTTGGTTCTGCTTGGTTCTGCTTGGTTCTGTTTGGTTCTTCTTGGTTCTTCTTGGTTCTGCTTGGTTCTTCTTGGTTCTGTTTGGTTCTTCTTGGTTCTTCTTGGTTCTGCTTGGTTCTTCTTGGTTCTGTTTGGTTCTGCTTGGTTCTGTTTGGTTCTCTTTGGTTCTGCTTGGTTCTTCTTGGTTCTGTTTGGTTCTGCTTGGTTCTGTTTGGTTCTGTTTAGTTCTGCTTGGTTCTACTTGGTTCTGTTTGGTTCTCTTTGGTTCTCTTTGGTTCTTCTTGGTTCTGTTTGGTTCTTCTTGGTTCTGTTTGGTTCTACTTGATTCTGCTTGGTTCTGTTTGGTTCTACTTGGTTCTGCTTGGTTCTGTTTGGTTCTTCTTGGTTCTGTTTGGTTCTGCTTGGTTCTGCTTGGTTCTGCTTGGTTCTCTTTGGTTCTGCTTGGTGTCCTGAGCCATAGCTCCAAGTTGCAGGTTCATAGGTTCAGTCAGTCAGTTTCCTGAGGAGTGAAGCTCCGACTTTCTCTGGGCTGGGTATCATTCCTACATTTTCAGCACAGATGCTGAGCCATACTCAATACTTGATACCAGTTTTGATTTAAATACTGTTTTTAACAATATATAACATTATTCTTGGAACAAAAAAACCTTCTTTCCATAAACAAAACCAAAATGCAAAGAAACAAAAAGGAGAACATGTCAGTGTTACAGAGGAGACAGAAGAGGAGAGGACGAAAGGAACTCACCAGGAGAGCTAATTACCAGGACTACGTTTAATGGTTACTCGCCATGTGGCGACTAACCCTCCAACTTTTACTCGCCAAAGAGGAGGAAATGCTCACAACTGGCGAGTGTTCGTTTCAAAATAAAAGTCTGTGGTGATAGACTCATTCTTCTATGGAGAGAAAGTTCTATTGCGATATTTTAATGATCGTTTTATCGCCAGGATCTACATGTCACAGTGCATTTGATGCATGAAGAGTTTTCCTCCTAAAGCTGCTGGATAACAGAGAAAACAGCCTGATATTCTATTATCTAATGCAGTGTTTTTCAACCTTTTTTGAGCCACGGCACACTTTAACCTTGACAAAAATCCCGCGGCACACCAGCATTCAAAAATTAAAAAAAAAAAAGAGGAGAAACTCAGTCTGTATTGATCTACAGTCCCTCCATGATCTCACATGCATTTTTGTGATCATTGTGACAGAAAAAGCTGGAAGCTGCAGCTGTTTTTTTTTCTAAAAGATGTAATTAAAGGTAAGTTAAAAGATTTAAAACTGTTTGATTTGTGTTGTTGTGGTTTCAAGACGTTAAGAGAAGAGACTCGTGCGCACAGAGAGACGCTCACGCTATTGTTTTTAACTCAATGCATCATGGGAGATGTAGTTCAATAATCCGCCGAACGCAGAAAGACTCACGTCTCTGAGCTTCATTGTTTTGCTCTCTTGTTCCACGGTCTGACACCGGATTCTGTGGAAAGCTACACCGCTAAAGACGAGCTTTAGCTGGTATTTTTGTTAGAACTGAGCGACTTTATCAGTAGAATCTAAACAAGGAAGTGAGGACTTTAACCACTCCTGATTGGTCAGACGGATGACATGTGATTAAGAAATCCAAGAATGATTGGTCGAGACAGTTAAAGGGGCGGGACTTTTACCGAAAACCACTGAAGCTGCAGCTAAATCGCGGTATCGTCATCCTTATCAAAATGTTTTTAATAAAATCAAATAAACAAAAAGAAAAAAGTATTTTACGATCTTTCATATTCCTAACTACTTAGTGTTTTATCAGGGCCTGTTTGGATGATCAAAGAGCTGATATCCTGGAGATGGAAAATGTTTTTATATCAGTTAATGAGGGTATTTTCCCACGGCACACTTGACCATCTCCCACGGCACACTAGTGTGCCGCGGCACACTGGTTGAAAAACACTGATCTAATGATACCATTTAGCTCTGGTTTATATGGAGTCACATGAAATGAAAGTACTGAAGGAAAATTGCCCTGAAATGAAATGAAATGAATAAAGCAGTAACAGACATGTAGTCTGCTTTCTCTAATGGTGTAATTTATTCACACTGTGACACAGATGATGCATCCTAATTATGCATATGCATTAGAGGACAAATGCAGATATGATTGATGGCTGTACTCTAAAACCAATTGGGTTTCAAATCATTAAATCTGTTCATGTGGGGTGGTACACATGTGGACAGAAGAACTGAGGTCTGGGCTCCTCTGGCTTCACCGTTCCGCCATATTAAACACAGATTAGGCTCTTTGCTTCTTTCTCAGGGTGAACTTTGATAAACAAGCAGAAGTTTTGTTCTTTCCATGATCTTCTCCTCATGACCATGTCAGCTCTGTGCCCCTCCGTCATTATTCACCAGTATTGACTGTCTGAGGCTGAGGTTGATGGATCAGATAGCCCTGGTGTACGGCAGTTTAAGGATTGTTAGTGAAAATTGGACATGTTGTGATTTTCTATTCTTCGTTGTGTTCCTGCAGGCTCTACAAGAACTCTCCAGAACATGCCCTGGTGTTCACGCTGTCCCCCTGGGTAAGTGTACGCCGCCTCTTTCTACTCTGTGTGTCAGCAACTCTTCCAACATGTAAAGGACTGAACTTATGTTTGAATGTCGTCCCAGAAGAGGGACATTCATGTGAGCCCCTCTGTAGCCATGTTACCTTGACAACAGGCCCCTCTTTGACCATTTGAGTGGTCTTTTCCGGAGGCAGGTGCCTGTTGAAAACAAACGGATCGTTCCTTCAGAGTGTTTGTAAATGCTCTCCACTTGTGTGGTGCTTTCCCACCGACTGGTTCTTCAAGTGCTCCCACTCAACATCCCACCCAGCAGTTCACTCACACGCTGAGCAGCTTAAACTAACCACCAGAGGCAGATAAGGATTCAACGTCTGGCCAACAATCACTGCAACATGTGACTGTGCTCAGTGGGAATGAAACCAAACCGCCAACCTTTAGTTGAGAGGGGTCGGTTTCCTTTGTCATGATTGGTTCTTCCCTCATGGGTTCAGAGAAGTGTCCTCATCAGTCACCCCCCCCCCCCTTTAAAGCTCCACTCCAATCATCCTCTGATCCATTTTCAGAGAATTCCAAGTGCTCTTTTATTTATGATATGCTGTTTCTATTCAAAGTCAAAAACCTGTGTCCTATCTTCTAGAACAGGGGTCGGGAACCTTTTTGGCCGAGAGAGCCATAAACGCCACATATTTATAAATGTAATTTCGAAAGAGCCATACAATAATGTAGCGTCCCTGTCCCACACTGAGGCACGGAGACTTAACCTCTTTTAAGGTTCTTTATTCTGGTTACTACAGACCGCAGCAAACGCCGTAAAATTAATACAGTAACTCCTGAATCTCTCCTGCTGAGACGAGAGCACTTCTCCCAACTTTATATTCCCCTGCTCCCGCTCCAGCCCTCCCATTTCCCTTATTGGGCCCATAGCTGAACCCCATTGGTCCAAACTACCTAACAATAGGCTGAGGGACAGAACTGAGAGCCAATCAGATCTCTGCATGATGTGTTTCATGAACTCCAGAACTTTTAACGCGGTGCAACAGCGGACCCAACTCAGTCCGCTACAATATGTTTAAAACTAAATATACAAGTGAATGTGAGCATTTGATGTAATTTCAACATTTTTAAAGTACAATAAGTCTGTGGATTCTTTGTAATAACATGGTTATGCTGTTGCTAATAAATGATGAGTATTTCTCGTAGTGGTTCTGCTGATGGTCTAGTCTGGTTGATCCGTGGTGAGTTTCTGCTTCATGCAGGCGTTGAGACTTTAAACGTGATCGTAGGTCTGAATGTTCTGGAGATGTGACAAAGACTCACATGCAGACGTGGAGACAAACACACACTCACACTGCAGTGAGTGACGGGCAGCGTGTTTTACGTTATTACAATCCCTGTGCGATTCACCTGCTGCCTGTGAGGAAGAAAGCAGAGGGTGGGGGGCACCCCCACCCTCTGCTTTCTTCCTCACATCCCGTCCCCTCATCTGCGCGCTCTTTCTCAGAGACGGGAGCGCGCAGGTTTAGGCACGGCAATTATTACGTTTCCTGCTGGAATAAACTCTGTGAAATAGTAGATAATAGTAAACTGAGTGCTGGCGCAGATTTTTCTCTCCAAGCACCGCTACTACTGCGCGCCCCTCTGGTATCGCATCGCGCACGAGAAAGACTGGTCTAATGAAAAAAAAAAATGGTATAAATAAAGATTTGTCTGCGAGCCATACGTGACCATCAAAAGAGCCATATGTGGCTCGCGAGCCATAGGTTCCCGACCCCTGTTCTAGAAGATAGTTTCTGCAGAGCGGCGGGAGTTCATCTGAAATTCACGTATTGGTGCAGAGCAAGCCCGCCCCCACTTCCCATCACCCATCTGCCTACAGTCTCTCCCGCTAGCTTACAACCCCTCACAGCTCCAATTAGCATTAATTGGCAGTGCAACAAAAATGGCAGCAACATCAGATCTATCCATCATCCAGTTCTGATCCAGATTCCAGCTCAGACCAGGAAAACAAAGACGTCCATGGATCTGTTGGTCTGACAGTGGAGGATCAGGATGGAACAGAGCGGGAAGCTGGTGGCCTGCCGATGGTAGTTTGTACGTCACAAATCCCATTTTTTTCAAATTCCTAATTCACAGCAGTGTGAACAAAGAAACACTCAGAACCACAACTTGAATCTACATTTTCTTTTTATTTATCCTCCAACATGAGAAAAACGCCACAAGAACATGTTCAAAACACCAGAAATACATTTTTCATTGGAGTGGGTCTCTAAGTGTTCACTACGACCTGTAAACCCAAATGAAGAGAAATGAAGTCAAACTAAAACCAAAGTGAACCAAAACCAACCCTCCTTGACCCACCTGAACCAAGCCGGATGACGGTGTGAACCTTTCTGTTCAGCTGAAGACGTGTTTGCAGAAGAGTTTTGCTCTTTTCTCTGACATCTCTTTTGATATAGAGACATCATTTCCTTGATCATATGTTACCTTTTTTCAGATGTTTGCAGTGAGCAAAGCATCTGCTCCGCTGTGGAAGAGGTTCAGTTTATTGTGGGAAACCAAGGACTCAACTGTCTGATCAACAATGCTGCTGTTGGATCGTCCAGCAGCATCAACAGTGTAACCCGGGAGGCCATGATGAGGGCTTTTCAAGTCAACTGTGTTGCCCCTCTCTTTGTTACCAAGGTACGTGTTTCTGTGTTAAAACTGTGGAGTCACTCGTGTACCTGACGAGGAGGCACGAGACATCCTGGTTACAACCATCTGACTGTGGTGACACACGAGACATCCTGGTTACAACCATGTGACTGTGGTGACACACGAGACATCCTGGTTACAACCATGTGACTGTGGTGACACACGAGACATCCTGGTTACAACCATGTGACTGTGGTGACACACGAGACACGGCCTGGTTACAACCATGTGACTGTGGTGACACGAGACATCCTGGTTACAACCATGTGACTGTGGTGACACACGAGACACGGCCTGGTTACAACCATGTGACTGTGGTGACACACGAGACACGGCCTGGTTACAACCATGTGACTGTGGTGACACACGAGACACGGCCTGGTTACAACCATGTGACTGTGGTGACACACGAGACATCCTGGTTACAACCATGTGACTGTGGTGACACACGAGACATCCTGGTTACAACCATGTGACTGTGGTGACAACAGTCTGCGTCTATCAAACATCTGCAACAATTTCGCCCAGGCAGCAAAGTTTGAACATTTTAACGACATTGGCTAACGTTTTGGTTTTTGTTTTTTTGCACACACATGAATCACAGACTTCCATTGATGCAGTATTTAATATTAAGCCACCTTTTGGCCCTAAAAGAGCTTCCACTCTTCTGGAAGAGCATTAGTGTCACAGGGACCGCCAGTTCCTCTTGTAGTTTCCTGATAAGAGTTAAGCCTTAATCCCAACTGCCCGTACGGTCGGCAAACCTGTGTAGAGTAGTGGTGTAAGAATTCTTTAAAAATCAGACAATGTAATTTTCTGGTTGTTTGTTTCTCACTTTGTCTCTCATAGTTGAGAAAATGTAAAATCACAGGCCTCTCTTATCCTTTTAAGTGGTAGAACTTGCACAATTAGTGGCTGACTGAATACTTTTTTGCGTCACTGTATAGGAACTGGACAGAGTGTTTGTGACGTCACCCATAGAGAATGCTTTACCTCCGGCTCCAGTGAGCCAGTCGACATAGATTCGTCCGAGTCTTCTGAGTCCAGGTTTCTATAGCAACCACTCTCACCAATCATGAGTGATCTTTTTCAAAGTCCACACCCCTTTCACTGAAAGCAGCTTGGGAGAATCTGTCAAATAATCGAGGTGGGGGCCAGTGGGCGCCACATACATTTATTCATATGTTTATAAAGAGTATCATGAAAAAATCATGTTGAAAGGCCTAAATCATGCTTTTCTTAGGCCTTTCAGAGTAAACCATATCCATTTGTGATAATAATCTATTACCTTTGGCACACTAAGGACAGATTTTTTAATGAAATATTAGTTATTTTCACAACTCACTTTTCTAGTCTGATGACGGGATCTGTGAAGCTCCGCCTTTTTCTTCTTGTGGGTGTCGCCCATTTCGTGACGTCATTCATATAAAATGAAATTTTAGGCTATCAGCGCTGGCTCCACAGAGAAAGTGGGTGTGTCTGTTAGTCTGGGCGCGGAGCTGGAAGCAAAGACTCTTCCTGGAAGGGGCGGTTCCTCGCCTATCGACGTCACATTCTGAGAACCCGCTCATTTTTGTGGAATGGGAGGGGCTGGTGATCAGAGAGCAGCTTTTTAGAGGAAGACTCGGCGTGAATGGGTCAAATATGGATCATGATACAGCTTTGGGGTTGTTGACATTATAATACACTTAAAAGCTCAAAGTAGATTTTTCCATGATATAGGCCCTTTAAGGAAAAGCTATCAGATCAAGAACAGTTGTTCTGACTGATTACAGCTGGTTATTTCTCCATAGAGGTCCATGGGATTTAGGCTTCTCTTAGCCAGCAGGTACTTCCTGTTGGGAACGCTAGGGGAGAGGGGGTCACTCTGTCCATGTCCAATATACAGTCAATGATGCAGCACCACATATCAGACAAAAACAGACTTCTTTAGCATTTTGATCGTTTCTGCAAAATGTTGACAGAATTTCTCTGACAGAAAACAACATTATGCTTTTGTTGTGACTGAGAATCTGCTGCTGTGTGTGGATGATTACTGACTGCTGGACCTGTCCACACATTTACATTCGTAAGATACTTTAGTGATGGTCATTTATTTTAAGATCTTTGTCTTTGTCTTCCTGCATCCTTTGTTTTTTTTTCTAAATGAAAAAAATCTGCAAAGATTTTGTTCTGGTGAGGGATAACGTGTAAAAATGAAGGTAGGAGAAACCCTAACCCACGTTTTCACGGGTTGTTCCACCATGTTCAGTAGTTTCCTTCTCCTGGTTGCTCTCTTGTTTCTTGTCAGTTGTCCCGTTGCTTTTGCTTGCAGGCGTTTCTGCCGCTGTTGCAGACGGCTGCAGCTCGCTCCACTGGGATGGGGGTCCACAGAGCGGCTGTCGTCAACATCTCCTCCATCCTCGGTTCAATCTCATTGAACTGTGGAGACAGCGCCACCTTCAAAAGCTATGCCTATGGCACCTCCAAGGTCAGAATATTGGCTCCGGCTCTGAGTGTGGCCTTGCAGAGGTCGCTTTGCCTGACGGGAATGAAAGAATCTTTATGTGTTTTTAGGCAGCTCTAAACATGGTGAGCCGCTGTCTGGCAGCTGATCTGGGACCTGCTGGGATCCTGTGTGTGTCTTTACATCCTGGCTGGGTGAAGACAGACATGGGGGGGCCTCATGTGGGTATTCAGTAAGGCTTTTTAGTGTGTTTTTTTAGGTGGAGCTGATGGTCAGTTTTCCACACCCCAGGTGTGAGAACTACCCAAGTTTGTCCTGGCATGAACAATCCAATGTACAGTGCATTCCAATTATTATGAACAGTTTATTTAAGTGTCAAAAAGATCCAATTCTTTGTTTTTCAATCAAACTGATGGATGATATTGTGTCTCTGGGCTCTTTGGATCACTGACATCCATCTCAGACACCTGTGATCATTAGTTCTCCAGGTGAGTTCCATCAAAGGAAAAACTACTAAAGAAGGACGTTCCACATTATTAAGCAGACCAACATTTTCCAGCAGCATGGCAAGAAAAAGCATCTCTGCTGCTGAAAGCATGAAATAGTTCAATGCTTTGGACAATGTATGAAAACCTTGGACAGTTCAGGAAACCTTCAGGTGATCATGGTAGCATTGAGAGGTCTGTGGCTGATTCAGAGACACGGGTTGGTGCAGATAAAGGCAGAATGAGGACGCTTTCTGCCAGACAAATGCTTCTGAGAGTTTATGTGTCTGTTTCAGGCCGACTTAACCGTAGAAGAAAGTGTGTCTGGAATTCTATCTGCTCTCGGCAGTTTGACGGAACAGGACCATGGCGGTTTCAAGGACTACCGTGGACAAACGTTACCATGGTAAAATTCAACAATGGGATTCTGATGATGGCCATATCCAACCAGGAAGTCTGTCTGAGCGTTTTTCTTTAAGATTTTGAAAGTTTTCTGGATAAGGATAGCCCAATAAATGAAAATTGGTTCACTTCCCAACTGAGTCCTTTCTGTGCGGAGTTTGCTCTTCTTAATGATAAATAGTTTGTCTGGTCCCTTTGACTTCTTTTGACAGTCAATAAGGGATGAGTACTCATTCCTGCTGCTTGAGACGGAGCCCACAGACCCGTGAGAGACCACTAAGCAGCTTGACTAAACCATTCCTCATTCTGTCCAGAGATTGTTATAAGAAATGTGCTTTACAAAGCATCAGAGCATCTTCTCTAAATGTCTAACTCAACCAGTTGTAGGAATGTGAACTTGTGCCTTCTGGTCTTAATGCTTTGCTACTAACTGTGTTGACAGCTTCATGCTTAAAACTTGAACAATCCATCTTCCAATTCTGCTTGGTGGGATGCAGGAGGGCTGATGGAGCCCCGCTTAAGGCAAAGGGGGGGGGTACACTCTGGACAGGTCACCAGTTTACTGTAGTTTCCTCATCCCAGGCAGAGACATTCATCTGTCCAGTGTTTGACATATGGACAGATCATCTCTGACGTCTCCACCCACCCCAGGAACATGCCAGAAACAGATGGCCGGGTGGTGCAAAGGAAAAGGACTTCAGCTGGAGTGGAAATTTGTGTGCTAGGGGTGTGGTTTTCTAGTTGTCAGGTGGGTGGGCTTGTGTACGACATCATCACTACTTTGTCCCACCCATGTTTGTTAAGTTATCCAGGTGGGCGGAGCCACAGCAGCCATTGCCATTGTGCCCATTGCGCTGCACTCATGTGTCCCATGAGTGCAGCGTCCACCTCCACTGCCTGTGACCTGGTGACAGACTGATGATGTTGGTGCGGTTTCACGTGTTCAGTCATCACACCGACCTCTGGAGGACATACAGGTTTATTTACACAAATAACAAATCTCCCACTATTATTTTTGAGGAGCATCAGAGACTGGATGGGTTTGAAGTCAAGTGAAGAAGGGCGTGGACGGACAGACGGTCTAGTTAGGGGTTGGTCATTTCATCTGATGTGACAGAAGGAGGCAGGTTTTCCAAAGCTCCCATTTCTGAAAGGCAGGAGAGAAGAACGCCGGGAACTGAGGCTCAGCAGACAGAAAAACATGAGAGATGAAAGTGTGCATGCTTCAAATGAGGCCCACAATGTTTTCAGCAGCAGCTTGACTTCTGATGTCAAACTTTGAAGGTCCTACCTAACAAGACTCCACTTCAGAAAGAGGAGAAGAATCAGATTGTTTCGATGTTCTGGTTAAAACGACTGCTTCGTATGCTGCTTTCTCCTCTTACATGCCATGGCGGCAAACAGCACTTCATCTCTAAATGTTCATCCAAACCTCATCATCCTCAGCTCTGTCCACCTAGCAGTCTGCCTAATTGAAACATCATTCTGGCCTCAATGGCACAGTAGTGTTTTGTTGTTGAGTAGCTGGAAGTGGTGGAGATTTGCGCCTGTTTTTCTCCTAATGTTCACCGTGGCTCCATGGAGGAGCTGGAGAACCTCTCAAACAGTAATACAGCAAATCCCAAAGCCTGAATGAATGTCTGTTGTTACTATCACTTCCCCTTAAAACCCAGGATCCGATTCCTAAATGTCCTGAGTCTGGTGTCAGACTTGAATGAAGTGCACAGACATGGATTCAGACTCAGTGAAGCTCACCTTTGAGTTTGAGGTAGGACAGGAAATCCACCACGGTGTGAATGATGTCTTCATCTGCTATTCTCAGCGAGCCTGAGGGGGGAGGCACAGCAGCTCAGTGTTCGTCAGGAGGGAGGGAGATCAGAGATTAAGATCAAGATCAACCTTAGTAATCCCTGTAGGGAAAGTCAGTTGTAGTAGCAGCACCATCAAATACATATGAAATATATGGGAAGAAAGACGTCTATACATGTGCACCCATGGCTACCAGAGGACTTGTAGTCTGATGGCGGCTGGCAGGAATGACTTCCTGTACCGTTCCTTAGCACAGCGGGGGTGTAGGAGGCTACCGCTAAAGCTGCTTCTCAGTTGGTCCACTGCTTTGTAGAGAGGATGGGAGGGTTGGTCCATGGTGGTCCGCCAGCAGTCTGTCCTGTTGGCGTCCTTTGCTTTGGTGCCAACACCCCAGCACACTACAGCAAAGAAGATGGAGCTCTGCACGACAGCCTGGTGGAACGTGGAGCGTCCTGCTGCAGACACTGAAGGACCTGAGTCTCCTCAGGAGGTAAAGTCTGCTCAGGCCCTTCCCGTAGACCGCCTCAGTGTTGGTGGACCACTCCAGTTTATCCTCCAGATTGTCCATCCCCCATGCAGACCGGGGAGGGCGAGGACCTTCTCCTACTGAAGTCAATCAGCGCCTCCACAAGGCCCCTGCACTCCTCCTCCCGTCCATTTTCCACATGCACCGCTACTGTGAGGAGTTCACATGGAGTTCATGATTGTCTTCACGTTTCTGAAACACGGAGTCTCGTTCTAGTCTAATGCTTTCTGAAAAGAAACAAAAGCCAACCAACATCAGCCGTCCATCTGTGTTTGTGGTTCTGGGCCTCTGGGTGGAGGGAATTCTGGGAACTGCAGGTTGACTGTAATCATGCAGGGATGCTGCAGCACATGCACTATGCCGTGATCTCTACATGCTGAAGAAGAAGAAAGGATGAAAACGGAACAAAAGAGCAGCTAATGAGCTGACATGATGAAGAGACCAGACAAGTTAGAAGCCAACAGAGTTTTTAGATGGCAGAAACATATTTTCCAAAGAATCATCCGGTGTTTTTCACAGCAATAACTCAATCATTTAAGGTCTGTTTTTGTTTTAAAATCAAAACGATGTTACACCTGATATTGGAACGACTGAGCGGGTAAAATCTCATCATATGTGCCTAGTTTTCTGGTAACAGACATTAATATAAAAAGATGACGTGTTTCTTCTTTTAAAGAAGTCCTTAGCTTGTGAAACCTTACCCCCCACCTTACGTTCCTAAATGCGATGCAAACCTGAAAGCAGCAACGGTTGCAGTTCATCAAATGACCACCAGAGGCAGGTGTTAAAAAGCAGCAAAGTCTTTTCAACGTTTTTCTAGACCTGTCAGAGGGAAAGCAAAGGAGTTTTTTGTTTTAATTCAACTATTTTGCTTTCATTTGAGCTCAAATCGGTGGATTCAGGACAACGTCCAACGTCCCGCCTATGGACATGCAGATGCAGGCTCTTTCAGAACACGCAGAATCTCTGAAAGAACATAGACTTGGTTCTATATCTTCAATCAATGATAAAATAGCTTTGAACATCAGTTTAGGCCAACCTGTGCTTGAGAATATTTAAATATCTTAGGCTGAATCGGAATTCATCCCATACCCCTACATTTAGCCCTCCAGACGGACGCCATCCTAATCCCTACGGTGAGGGACTATCTGGTGCCCCAGATGCTCTCTACTTTCTTTTAAACGTAAAATGGGACGTCACTGATTTCACAAAGTGAAAACCGAATCAAGATAACATTGACTATTGATCGATCCACTGTGTTCTGATGATGAAAACGTTGATTGGTTTTTAAAATAAATACATTTAAACGTGTTTTTTTCCCCACAAAAATTGTTCTAACGCAATGCATTGTGGTCTATAGTTGCCAATCCAGCGAGCAGCGATGCACACTGGTTTTTTGCCGACTGGATTTTGAACAGTGAAGGTGGACTTAAAGCTTTAGAATTGGAAAGTTTGGATGATATGATCAAAATGAATTGGCTTAGGTATTTTCTGACAAATGGGAGACATACTTGGTGTCATATACTTTCCAAAATTGTATCTTATTCAGTGAGTTCCTGCTGAAATGTGATTTAGACTACAGAAATGTTCCTATTAAACTTTCTGCTATCATCAGCAGGTGTTACTGTACTGGAAACTCCTATTCAAACAGAACATTAGTCCACACAACCCCCCCTTATGGAACTGTCGGAGTACTTTATGTAGGAACTCATCAATATTTTACAAACATTGGATTGATAACAGTATTTGGTCATTATTGCACATTATGAATGACAGTGCAAACATTATCCCATTTGAAAATTTTCCCCTAAGTTTTAATTAAATGATAGAAAACACTATAGCAATGTGATCAAAGCCTCAGCCTTTGATCCAAGTGTCCTCCAGTCTGGTTCATAATGTTCCTTTGCTGTTGTTTATCTGCGTCATCTGGACAGAAACTAGCGGTGAGAGGGAAACGTTCACTCTGAACTGATGCTTTATTTAACACATCGAGATCATCAGCATAGATATCACTTTTCTTTGCCGCTGCAGTCGAGCTCGGTGCGGGCTCAGCCAGCTAAGCGGGGGCTTGTTATGTTACCATGACAACATGGTGAACCGATACATTAGCAATAATAAAGTACTAAAACTGGTTAATATTTCTTTCTTTTGGAAGTGACCATGGTATAAGTGGGATAATGGCCTTCGAAGTGTGCAATATCAGAAATAAACACACTTTGCACTCTAGTTTGTCAGGCAAAGAGTAGAAGTTAGAGAGACGTCAAACGGTTTCATCCAGAGAAGCAGTGGAGAGAGTCGTACATACCTGGTCTGAAGTCCTCCTCCTGGCCCATGTCCCGTTTTCCAGCCAGTCCCTGCTTGTCCCCGAGTGTCCTGTGTCCGTCTATTCCATCTGGACAGTGGGAAGTGACCACAGTCGCACACAGTCACACAGGCAGCACATCCAGCGGCGGGATGCTGACTCAGCTCTGCACTTTCCACAAATCTGACTCTGACAAATGTTACTACTTGTAGTGGTTTGAGGTGTTTTTGACAACATCTCAGCTGTTTGGTCTGAAAACCTGAAACCATGTTTGGGAGTGTGTGCAGAGCCCACTCTCTCAGTGCACACACACACACACACACAGCACACCTTCACCTTCCTCCTGCATGGACACTCAAGGACATTTAGCATGGGAACAGTCAGCATGGCATTTCCTGTGTCAGTGCTTAGTTCAGTTTCAAACGACCACCTGCAGGGCTTGGCTCACGGAATTGCAGCAGATCGACTGACAGAGAGCAAGCAGGACGGCAGACTGAACCCAGAATGATGGCGGTGACAGCAAGCAAAGTGGCCGGATGGAGGAGAGCAGAGTGAAGAAGAGAGTTCTACCATGATGATGCGTTCTGGAGTCTGGTGGAAGATCATTTCCTGACTGAAATGAGCTGTACACACGTTTCAGAAAGAGTCGTGTTCCTGAAACCTCTGGTTCGTCAGGCTTTATCTTCCGTGTTTGTCAGTCTTCAGAGCAGCACTTCACCGTAGGAGTACTCAGGGGAAAGGGATGAGCGCCCGACTCCCCCTGAGGTGATGCTGGAGTGATCAGGAGCACGGTGACGCTTCTGCCCCACTCCCACCACCTGAGACCGATGGGTGGGACTGAGCGTGAAAACAGCCGCGATGCAGCGGCTCGTTTGGGACGGATGAGGAGAAGGAAAGCCGTCCCGCACAACCTGTGATCTGCACACAGGCTCATTTGAAGGTCTCTCTGTGATGCATCTACTGAAACGGGATTCCTCCTCTGATGATTCAAGCTTTAACCACTTTAATGCAGACATTTGTTTTCATCTATTCCATCTGCTTTTAGTTCATTTGCTTTGATGATTATTTCATGTTTTCTGTTTTTTTTGTTTGTGCTGTAATGCCTCCAGCTGTGCGTCGTGTGCAGATGTGACACACAGGACGATGTCCTGCAGGAGGCTGAGCTGGACTCACAGCAAACCTCTGAGAGCAGAGCACCCGGACTCAGACTGAGCCGCTCTGTCCTACACGGACCTGTCTGCTTGCTGCTGGACTGCAGGAATGCAGCAATAGGACGGGTGGCGGCAGAGAGGAGCAGCATGACAGAAAGAAAAAGAAGCAGCTAAAAGCTGGGATGTTTGCAGAAAGCAATTCCTGCTCTGACACCAAGGCCCTGCAGCGGCAGTATGTTTCCATCTTACATGGAGTGACCAGCTCGTCTCTGCCTCTGGGACTGGGGGAATCCTTTATCTGAATTAGGTGATCAATTCGACCTGAAACACAGGATGAGGCAGGGGCAACCTTTACCTGGACTCCACGCACGCACACACACGCACACACACACGCGCACACACACGCACACACGCCTGGATACCAGCGTTCTCACAGCACGTCCTCTGAAGGGGAGGAAGCAGCTGACAGACACATCTAACACCAGCACGGGTCACAGCAGCAGCACTTTCAGCCAAACCAGCATCAAGCAGGAGTGCATGTGCGTGCACGTGTCAGCGTGTGGGGTGCACGTTGTACTTACGGGGGCCTAACAGGTATCCAGCACTGTTCAGGGTCCAGCCTCGCTTCTCCTTTGCCTGCAGACACACAAACACTCACAGGTTCTATCTCTGACAGAAAGTCCAAGGCGGCCTCAAATGCACCGCTTCATGGGAATAAGCCCTCTGAGGTCGCTCTTTAGTGGGTTTCAGTTGGTGATGGGGAAAATATCACAGCTCTGCTGCATTTGGAAAAAGCCTTGATGTTTTATTTTCAGCAAAACGTAAGACAGAGTCTTTGAAGGTTCAAGTGAGCCTCATCGTCTGCACATGCATCATCGTCTTCCTCAGCTGCAGCACCTTCAGCATCTGCTGGCATCAGGGAGGAGCTGCACAGACGCACCATCAGTGAGATCATCAGTGGAGCTCTGACTAGGATTACTCTGGTGGTTGAATGGTCCATGACCAATTTATCCAAGTACTGAAGTAATCTGGATTATTTGCAGAATCTGAAGCTAATCAAAAGGACGGCTTTTCTCCCTGCAGCATCACTTTCAGTTCTGCAGCAGAGCAGTTGTGGTTTAGAAGATAAATGTCTTCATCCTGAAACAGAGGGTGATTGGAAGCTTTGTTTGATCTGCAGCTGGTGTCCAAGTGTGGCGGGTGGGTCTGGATGATGGTCTGCATGGACAAACACATGACTTCTTTTAGCAAACGCGGCTGTCGCACGTCTTCTGCAGAGGGTAGCCCTCCTCTAACAATGAAAATCAACTAAAGCATCAGCAGATTATAACCCCTGAACTGTTCCTGCTGACCCTCCAGAGGCTGCAATGCCTCAGATGACCACCAGATGTCCCTCTTTGTAAAAGTAAAAAGTTGAAGCTTCCAACGTTTTGGTAATATTCGAAGTAAAAGCCTGACATTTTCTGTAATCAGCACCTGTTTAATTCTTTCTCAAATGTTTCTTTTTGATGGAAATGTATGAACATTTAGTGATGGACAAGAGAGCACTGCCTCACTTAGTCATCCTAAAGGTTTGGTGGGTGAACTGTCAGAGGGTCATCTGGATGTTCACTTTTGTGATCAGTGATGCAGAGGGGGTCCATGCTGGCTGACACTGACAGACACCAGCAGCTCCCTGACCTGAACAGCTGTTCTTCTACAGTCATCAGCATCCAAACGCTCCAGCCAGCCTCAGAGCGGGGAGGGGGGCCATCACTGCTGCCTCTTCAGGACCTTTCCTGGTTCTTTCCATTTCAGCTTGTTTGTCCTTTCAGCAGATTAGCTAAAGCCAACCCCCCCCCAATAAAAAAGCATTCACACTGACAGGTTTACTTCAACCAGAGTCAGTTTCCTCTGATGGTCCTCCTGGTTCATGAGGTGTGAAGTTCTTCTGGTTTGGACCCAAAAGAACTCCTGAGGGTCTCTGTAGGTCAGGGGGGGGGACATTTATTACCATTCCCACCCATTTCTACTGGGGGAACGTCCCTCTTGAAGCTGCTGTAAAATCAACTCTCAGTGAAATCCTCTCTATTCTTATCATTTTTATGCTACGTTGAATTTCACTTTGTGTCAAACTACAAATGTGTCGTATTTGAGTTACTTGAAGTTTTTAACTCTTTGTGGTCTCATTGAAACTTCACTCAGCTGCAGGTCTGATGGTCTGACAGACAGATGGACCTGATACAGTAACATAACCACCATGATGTTTAACTGGTGCTGTAAAACATCTTCAGAAAAGTTAGTTAGAAAAAAACCTTTCAATCTTTTGAAAGATCCATTTTAAATGGTAAATGACGCACACCTCAGTCCCATTCACACACCTCAGTCCCATTCACACACCTCAGTCCCATTCACACACCTCAGTCCCATTCACACACCTCAGTCCCATTCACACACCTCAGTCCCATTCACACACCTCAGTCCCATTCACACACCTCAGTCCCATTCACACACCTCAGTCCCATTCAGACACCTCAGTCCCATTCACACACCTCAGTCCCATTCACACACCTCGGTCCCATTCACACACCTCAGTCCCATTCACACACGGATGGCAGCTCTGATGGCAGCCTTCCAAACCTTTAGAACATGTTCAATGATGTATTTCATTAAGGCTCATTTAAATTGATGTAATTTGGCTTGGAATTCTGAAAATGCTCTTGTATGGGCATTTTATGTGTTCAATTCATGATGTAGAGATAAGAGGATTTAAGGATCAACAGGTGATTGAATAATTCCAAATCCATGTGTGAACCTGATGGTGGTGAAATAATCAAAGCTCTTTGACTAAAACCAATGAGTTTTATATTGTAATGTGCAACAATGATCACTGAAAGGTTTGAATTACAATCAATAACTATTGATTTTCTTTATTGATCAATAAAGTATCAATAATTACTGGTTTATTGTGATCACATGTGTAATAATAATCAATATATAATGATTACCGTTACTGTTTACTGGAATCATGAATGAATGTTTTCTGAAGTTCATCAATCATTAATTAGAACTATATATAATATAAATTTGTTTCTTCCCGCTCCTTTTTAAATAAATCAAACTCTACTTGACTTTAGTAAGTGATCCTTGAATTGGATAAAGTCATGTGATTTAAGGGACTTTTTTTTCTATTTTCTTTTCTTTTTTCTAATCTATGCACTTCATCATTTCTGCAATGAGTTTGATACATCTGTGTACATTCTTTATTGCTTTGACTACAATGCTTCAAATCCATCAATCAATCCATCAATCAATCCATCAATCAATCAATCTGGAAATGTTCATTGAAACCAATCAGTCATTGGACACGATCATCCAATAAAATAGGAAGTTATGGAAGAAATGTTCCAAATAAACAAGTAAAACAAACTTTCTGTTTGTTTGGAGAAATCTTCTCCTTTGCTCTCTATGGAGTGATATTTCTGCACACAAAACTTTCTTGCTGAAAAGTTTTTTGCTCAAAAACATTTTTTACGTTTGCAAAACACATGTTTTCGCGTGCGTTGTGTCAAATCTCGCTTTTGTCTTCTCTTTGGTTTTGCTGACTACTTTGAGCGCGACTTAGATATGACTATGTGATCTGACTGATACTGGCGTCACCAAAAAGAAATTCACATGCGTTGTGTGTCATCTCACTTTTTTCTTATCTTTGCTGAGTTAAGTTGATGAAGACGTTTTCATTTTTTTAAATATAATTTTAACAATAATTCATAGTTTCTTTTTTTTTTTTAGCATTCGTTCATTTGTATAAAGTCAGATATTTGAATTTATGGCTGAGGATCTCCTGAAACTGTCAGTTTATCTGCTGACATTAAATCAACAGGCCTGTGTGATCTGAGAATCCTGCAGAGACAATTATTAGTGAAAAGTGTGATTTTCTTTAAGGTCTGATTGTTAAAACATTAAAAGATTCAAAGCACATATTATTTAATGCTGCACACATGTTTGGGATCAGATGAACAGCAATAATAAGCAGAAGAATGACGGCTCACCACAGTAAACTCAATGTATATAACACAGAAGAGGCATTTTTATTATCATTTATGTTTTAGAACTTGTAAGCGTTTGTCCAAAGCTAAAAAATATTAGTCATAAAAATGCTATTTTCTCTTAATATTTCAACAATTTTTGACTAAAATCAAACAATAGTTCAGATACAAATCTTAACAAGTGTTGCTTCCCTGCTGGACGGAGTCAGAGCTCAGATGGTTTTTCCTGCTGCAGACATTTTAAACGCGTTCATCTCTACACTGACATGAATAAATACTAAACTCCGTTTGGTTTTAGCTGCTCTGCTGCTCCTTCTGGGTTTTACTCTGAGACAAACGGGCCAGAATGGTTGAAAACGGCAGAACCCCGTTAGAACAGAACCGACCCAAAGTCCATGTCTGCCTCGGAGTACCATCAATATGAGACAGAGACACCTGATTGGTTAGAATCTGGACCAATCAGCAGCTGTTTGATGGCAGCTTGGTCACGCTAAACCGAAACTTAACTCAGCAAAGATAAGAAAAAGGTGAGATGACACACAACGCATGTGAATTTCTTGTTGGTGACGTCAGTATCAGTCAGATCAGATCACATAGTCATATCTAAGTCGCGCTCAAAGTAGTCAGCAAAACCAAAGAGAAGACAAAAGCGAGATTTGACACAACGCACGCGAAAACATGTGTTTTGAAAACGTAAAAAACGTTTTTGAAAGCAAATACATTTTGAGCAAAAAACTTAGAAAGTTTTGTGTGCAACGTGGTGGCAGAAATATGACTCCATAAACATGCGCGTGCGCGGCAGAGCCAGCTGATTTTCCGGCTAAACGTTGTTGGTCGCAGGTTCTGGAAGAGGTCATTACAGCAGCAAAGGTCAGCAGGTGGCACAGCCAACATTTACCCGCAAAGTCCCGATCAGCATCAACAGAAGTGCTGAGACCCCCGTTCAGCCCCGGACCCCCGTGTTTCAGACCTGAGGTGAAGGAAGTCTCTTCCTTTTCTTTCATCTCTCTCCGTTTTTTTCTTTCATGTATTTTTTTATGAACTTGTCTGTTTATTCCATTTTTTAACTGACCACATCTAACCTTAGAGGCTGGCAGCTTCCCTGATCTTCTGTTCTGCTCAGTCTTTGGACTCTTTTCTTTTATTTCCACACCCTCCCGGTTCCGTCCGGGACCGGGAGTGACGCGCGCGCGCTGCTTACCGCGATAACCAGCCCGATGCTCTCCGACAGCGCCGCGCAGAAGATGAGCGACGCGCAGAGGATCCCCACGCACTTGTGCATCTGGGGAGCGCAAGAAGAAGAAGCGGATGAGCTGGAGCCAGGCTGCGGGTGGGTGGGTGGCGGAGCGGCCCGCCCCGCCCGCAGCGCCTTACCTTTTCAGCGGGAGAGGTGGCTGCAGCAGAATCTGTGCGCTCTGGTTTGGACGCTCCGCGCGCACCGGCCGGCTTATATGCGCGACCCCGCCGCTACCTGCTGGCGTCAGCAGCCCCCAACCCCCTCCTGCAGACATGAGGGGCAGGTCACGAACACGGGTGTCACTGCATCACCCCCACCACCTCCCGAATTCAATTTGACAAACGCAGTTCCGAGCTCATTCTTCAATGAAGGTCAGGAGGGGATCCGGACCATCGACCACTGCTCTCTCTGTGGTCCGCTCGGCTGGAGCCTCTCTGGGTTCAGACAGGCGGATTCTGCGTCTGTCCTGACCCAGTTCAGGTTGCAGAGGTTTGGACAGGGGTCTCCTTCACAAAACCGCAGCTCCTCCAGCAGGAAAGTTCAGGTTTTGGTTTCTTGTTTGAGTTCACCGACTTCTCATCAGCTTCAGGAGTTCCCTGCACTCCAAAACATCAGGTTCTCATTTTATGCTCCCTGTAGCCTCCTGCTTCACAGTTTTTCCTGCAGAAATGATGTTTCTTTAGATTGGCATCTTTCACTTTGAATTTGATGAAGACTGTAGCATATTTTCATCACTTGAGGCACTCCTTTTGTCTGTGATCCTCGTCTCTGTCTGAAAACGGAGGCAGCTTTTCAAAGCAGAACTGCTGCTCAGTCCTGAGAAACCGTTGTGTTTCCTTCCAGTCGTGTCCAGACAAAATAAAAGCTGATGTTATCCCCACACATTTACAGCCAGGATGCAGATTTCTGCACTGACCGCATGGATTTAAACTCCATCTACAGCTAAGTCTTGTTAGCACATGTTAGCCTACTCCTAACCCTCTTTGGCTCCGTTCCACTACCAAAGAAAGCACAGACCACACAGATTAAAAACATTATGAGTGAACAGGCGCTTCATAATAACCATATTAACAATAAAACACAGTTAGAAGATCTATGCTGCAGCTTGTTTGTTCACAACAGAACTCAATATTTCTTCTTCTATGGTGGTTTCCTGTATTTTAGATGGTTTGTTCCGTCCAAAAGTGTGGCGCGTGTAAATGTTTGATACAATAGGATCAAGTCTTTCTGGGCCGGTGTACACAGTTCAACTGTAATCCCATCTTGGATCTGACCCATGGAGCTGCCCGTTCACACAGAGTCAGGAGTTCTTACTGTGTTCAGAGATCTCTGCATGTTGGGGGGGGGGCTGTCACAAAGACAAACAGCATTTCTTGTCACTCTGCACAAACACACCCTGACCTGACGTTGGGGGGACTTCCCAGCAACAAACCTAGCTGCCCCCCCAGGATTTACTGTTACAGCATGTCACGGCAGCAGCAGGTCGGCTGCCATTGTTCCCAGAGTTAGAGCGGCGGTAATGGAAACGTAACACGGCAAATGGAGGACAGGCAGACGGCAGAAAGAAGGACGGAGCAGCTGAAGGGACAGAGAGTCCTCCGCTGTGCAGGAGTGGGAAAGCTGTAATGCTTCATGAGGGAAGCTCGCCAAAGTGGCTGTAAGCGTGTGGACGGCGTGTGTCCTCTGGCTCGCCACTATCCTCCGTCTCTGAGATGCTCTTCACAAACTCTCTTCATCGGCTTTTCCAGTTTCCTGCTTTCTTGAATGACTGCCGGCCACAGTCTTCATCACTTCATCTTTGTGAGCATTGCAGCCTCTCTAAATGCTAATGAGATGTGCACGTCAGTAATGTAGGTTCCTGGGGGCCCTTCTTTACCTCAGCAAGGGGGGATGAACAGAATGGACCTCGGCTTTGTTCCTCCAGCACAGTGGCAGATGTCGCAGGAGCGTGCATGCTTTCATCTTCCGTTAAGGTGTTGTCCACCCTGGACTTGTCATTGAAAAGATTTGAAATAAGCACAACCACATGAGAATTCCTTTCAGAATCAGCGCTGTGTGACGACCAGAGGCGGGACTGCCTGATGAGCGGGGCCTAAGCAGGACAAGCTTTGTAGAAAGACGGAAGAAATCCTTCAGCAGCCAAAGCTAGACGTGAGCTCAGCTAGGGTCAGTGTTTTCAGTGTTTTCCACACCAACACTGTTTTCTTGGAGATGAATGGTGCAGCAAGTTGGCATTTCCTCTTTAAGGAAGTCATTTTAACATGTTAAAGCTGCTCTGCATGGAACAACTGCAGCATCTTTCCAAAAATGTGTTTCCTGCAGGGCGGCGCTCTTCTCCACCTGTTCTGTAGTTTGTGTTGCTGTTGTGGTACTTTGTCGGCCCACCTTTTGTCTGTAGTTTGTTGAAGTGAAGCTGTAGGGCTGACCTGCCGTTGTCTCCTGTTCATGTTAGTCTAGGGAGGTTAGAGTTTGTTGTTTTTCTTTCATTCACAGGTAAGATCTCAGTTTTCAGTAGGGTGGGGGTGTGTTTGTTGTTTTTGCCTTGGTTCACCCTGAAGCCTTTTTGCTTCAGTTGTTCTTGGTTGGTTATTTATTCATTTGTAATAAATGTGTTATTTGTGAATGGAGACCATCTTTTGGAGTTTTGTTAATCATTTAAGTAAGTCGGGGCCAAAAGCTTTACTTTTCTGTTTGCTCCTCTAGGCCCCCCTAGACATGAAAAGGGGCATAACAACGGTTCATTTCTCTTCATGTGCTGAAGCTCTTCCCACCCACAGATGCACCGCTGACCTCCCAGAGTGAAACACGGGATGCTCTGTACTGTGCACGCCTTTGTGGCCCCTCCCCACCGCTCTCCCCCACGCCATAATGGCTTTCTGCCCAGATCTTCTGCTGCTTCTCCCCGAGACCTCTGTCATTGTTGGAGACGAGTGCTGCGGTGCTGATGTCACTTCTGTTTGATGCAGAGGACACAAAAGAAAGACAAGAAAGCAGCAGGAGCCCCGCTCCGTCCACGTCCCACAGGGACTCCAAAAACCTGAAAGCAGGTGATTCAGGTTCCATTAATAAACACCTGACAGCAGAGAAAAACAGGCAGTAGTAACAGTACTGTTAGTCCTTCAAAATGATCATTAAATACAAAAAAAGAGTATGCATAAGAATACTTAAAAGTAAAATGTAATCCTCTCAAAAGGTAGTAAATAGTGGCTGAAAAAACTTTATAAGTAGAGGCTCAAAAATGTTAAAAATTGACTTCAAAAGAAGTGAATGGATGGCATCAGTACTTTATGTAACACTAAGATCTGACATTAGACACACACCTGTAGCAGAGGCTGTTGAAACGTCTGCATTAAAGATTACTGATTCTCTATTCAAATATATTTGAATAGATTATTGTACTAGAGAACTTGATAAATGCAGGAAATGCGCCTCCCTTCTACTAATTCCAGCTTGTAAATCTTCCTCCTGAACAATCTTCCCTGCATTGTTCCTTTTTCAGTGACTTTTGCTGCATGTTTCACTTCTGCCATTGCATTAGGTTGTATCTTGAACTATCAATCACAACCGTGTTCAGAAAACTGTAGGAATCATTTATTGTTTTTCTTGTCATATTCCAGACAAAATAACTTCCAACACCCATAGAAAAACTGTAAATAAATTGAGCGACTCCGGACAACGAATCAAACATGTGTGACGCTCAAAAGAAATAATGAAATCAAAAATATTTTAATTCAGCTTTTAACTACTGGTGTCTAAAGTGTTAGTTTTTTACGTTTAAAACTAATTTGAAGCGACACAACACAAAACACTGCAACCACAAAACACAATACAAATTAAAATGTGTGTAAAAAACAACAGAAAAAAAGACTTTTATTTACAGTAAAGGCTGACTCACAAGAAAATAGGAAGGTCCAGAGACGGCTGGATCCAAACGCAGCAGGTTTATTAGTTCAGCTATAAGTCCACAAAGCTAAATCAGGGTCGATAGCAGGCATGAGATCATCAGAGGAGAGACGGGGTAGTCAGGATCCAGGCGGGGGTCGGGGCAGAGTCAGGGTCAGGAGACTGAAGATCAGGTCCAAATATAACGCTCGGTGATGGAGGCACAGTGGCACAAACAATAGTTCCCACTGAGCTTCACTCAGTCTGCTGTGGCTGATGAATGAAGGAGAATCAGGTGTGCAGCATCCAGGAAGTGAGGGTAGAACTCTGGAGGTGGTTACCAATGGTGACCAGAGGGGGAGACACAGTTCTGACTTCCGTCAGAGTCCCCCTCCTGCAGGCGGCTCCAGAAGCAAGGGCCCCCCTTACGCTGAGGTCGACCACGAGGCTAGGGTGCTGGTCTGTCTGGGTGGCATTGGTGGAAGTCGTTGATCAGGGAGGGGTCAAGAATGTTGTCAGCAGCAACCCAGGAGCATTCCTCTGGGCCGTACCCCTCCCAATCTACCAGATGTTGAAGATGACCTCCCCGGCGCCAGGAATCTAGGATCTCCCTGACGAGATGAATAATCCACCGTCTGGCTTTAACAGGGAGATGTGGAAGATGGGCAAGATGCAGTATTCAGAAGGCAACTGGGACAGAAGGACATAAGGTAGATCTGTTTCCTTATTTGGAATGGACGCACATACCTGGAACTGAGCTTTTTGCAGGGGAGCCGCAGCTGAAGGTCCCAGGTGGAGAGACAGACCCACTGACCCAGAACCAGATTGGGACCCTCTGGTCTGTGCCGGTCGGCTGGCACTTGGGTTCGGTGGACGGCTTTCCATAGCTGAACATGAGACACGTCCCACGTCTCCTCACAGCGGCGGTACCACTCGTCCAATTCTGGCCGCTCTGTAGGTTCTCCTGACCAGGGAAAGAATGGAGGTTGAACTCCCAGTACACACTGGAAGGGGGAGAGTCCTGTGGTCATCTTTTTGAGGTAGTTCTGGGCATACTCAGTCCAAACCAGGAACCGACTCCAGTCCTTTAGATGTCGACTACAGCATGTGCGGAGGAATCTCATAATTTCCTGGTTTAGGCGCTCCACTTGGATTTAGGATGAAACTCATGTTGATGCCCAGACCCCTGTAAATCTCGCGCCGCACACGTGAGGTGGGCTTGGGGCCACGATCTGACACCATGTCCTTCGGGAACCATAGTGCTGAAGCACTCAGTCAATGAGTCGTTCTGCTGTTTCCAGTGCTGTGGGCAGCTTAGGCAAAGGGATCAGTTGGCAAGATTTAGAAAAATTATCAATAACTGAGAGGAAAGTGGTGTTACCTCTCGACCGGGGTAGATCTGTGATGAAGTCCATTGCGATGTGTGACCAGGGATGTCGTGGTTTGGGCAGTGAGTGCAGGAGACTGGCCGGAGGCGACTTAGCCATTTGGCAGGATGCACATCAAGTTACATACTGGGTCACGTCTGCTTCAGCTTGGGCCACCAGAAAGAGTTCACAGTTAATGCTTGAGTGATGGCCACACCTGGGTGACCGGCTGCAGGCAAGTCATGCACAGGTGGAGAACCTGTTGCCGATGGGACGGAATGATGTACAACCTGTCAGCTGGACAGGATGGCAGTGGAGCCTCAGTGGCATTGTGTTCCGGCAACTCAGTCCCACTGCACAGGTGTCAGGATCAGCGATAAAGGCAAGACGGGTTCTGGTGTGACTGGTTCCTCTGCAGAGTTGTCGTGTAGATGAGACAGTGCATCTGCCTTTCTATTCTTGGAGCCTGGGCAATGTGTGATCTGAAAACGGAAGCGTGAGAAGAACAGTGGCTCAGGAGGTTGAGCAGGTCGTCCAATGATCGAAGGGTCAGCGGTTTAACCCTGCTGCCCCCAGTCAATTGTCGTTATGTCCTTGGGCAAGACACTTCCCCCTCCCTGCCTCCAGTGTGGCTCCACTGTGAATGTGTATGGATGTCCCGGTGATGGTCAGAGGACCCGTAGGTGTGAATTGGCAGCCTCTATGGCTGCAAGTTGAATGAATGAATACTGGACACATTGAAAGTGCTT
The DNA here is from genome assembly GCA_023969325.1 of Oryzias curvinotus. Classification (NCBI taxonomy): domain Eukaryota; kingdom Metazoa; phylum Chordata; class Actinopteri; order Beloniformes; family Adrianichthyidae; genus Oryzias; species Oryzias curvinotus. The sequence goes on from CM043711.1 coordinate 1,385,402, forward strand.
TGAGAGTCTGGAAAAGCGCAGATAAATCTAATCCATTATTATTAGAAGAACAGGGACCAACGTGCCTGCCATGGATTAAACTGCTTGGGAGACTTGATATACTTCAAGTTCTTGTGGTCAATTAGAACCAGGAAAGGGTGAGCTGATCCTTCAAGCCATTGCCTCCACTCAGAGAGTGCCTCCTTCATGGCCAGCGGTTCCCGGTCACCTACACCATAATTCCGTTCCACGTCATTAAGCATCCTGGAAAAGTAGGTGCACGAAAACATCTTGGCTGGCTGACCATGACGCTGTAAAAGCACGGCTACGACCCCTGTGTTAGAGGCATCCACTTCCATGATCAATTGCATGGCCGAATCTGGGTGATGGAGGACAAGTGCCTGGGTAAAGCACTGTTTCAGTATCCGGAATGCCTCTGCCGGAGTCCAGAGCAGACGTTAGGGAGCGCCCTTCAGTAGAGAAGTAAGACAGGCTGCCGCTATACTGAAGCCACATATGAAGCGCTGGTAGAAGTTGGTAAACCCGAGGAAAAACTGAAGCTGTGGTTGGCTGGAACCAATGCAGCACCGCCTCCACCTTGCCCTGGTCCTGGACTGATCACACAACCTAGAAATGCGACTGAGGTTTTGTGGTGGTTGAAAAGCTGGTCTTCCACGTTTTTGACGAGGATAATCCCTCGTCGCAGCACGCCAGTTCCCGCTGCAGCTCTGTGGTGAGTCCCTCACAAAAAGCTGTCACCAGCAAGCTGATTGTCCAGTCTGTGCGCACTGCCACAGTCCGGAGTTGCAGCAAGTAAGCGGCTGCGTGTAACTGTTCACCGTGTTCTTTACAGTCCGCTGGATGGTTAAACACGTCCCGAAGCTGCTGTGTGAGCGCAGCATTTGAGTGGAAGGGTAACGCACCTCCAGTCCAGAGCGCAGCTATCCATTATCCACGCTTCTCTGGTCAGGTGGGAGCACACCAGCGACAATTTAGCATCTTCTGTGGGACAGAGGCTGGATTGTTGGCGCAGAAACAGATCACACTGCACGAGCAAGCCCACAGATTGCTCGGGGTCCCCATTGAATTTGTCCACAAGCACCATTCTCGGTTCCAGAGCGTTGCTCCAAGCGCACCATCTCCGGTGGCAGCTTATGACAGAGCAACCGGAGGAGTCGTGCGGATGTGTCGCTGATGGGCAGGTTGATGTGCAGCCGTGACATGATGGCTTTGGTCACAAAGTTCAGACGTTGGAGCTAGCAACCGTGCTCCAGCAACAAAGAAGCAAACCCTGCTGGGTTGGTCGGGCTAGGAACTCCTGCTGCTTGATCCATGTTAGGCAAAGTATTCTGTCACAAGAACAGGCAGATGGCTGGTTCCAAGTGCAGCAGGTTCATTAGCTCAGCTAAAAGTCCACTAAGCGAAATCAGGGTCAGGCAGGCAGGAGTCGATAACAGGCATGAGATCATCAGAGCAGAGACATGATGGTGAAAATACAGCTGAGGGTCAGGCCAGGCGGCAGGCAAACAGGTTCAGAAGACAGAAGATCAGGTCCAAATATAACGCTCTGTGGTGAAGGCAGAGTGGCACAAACAATACTTCACACTGAGCTCAGCTCAGTCTGCTGTGGTCTATTGAGTTTAGGAAGCAGGTGTGCAGCATCCAGAAAGTGTGGTTAGACCTCTGGAGATGGTGACCAGTGGGGGAGACAGAGTTCTGACTTCTGACACTGACATTTAGAAAATCATGTGTCTCAGCTTTGAGGAGCTGATCTGGTTTCTTCTGTCATTATTGATCTTTTCTGTTCTGGAGAAGATTCTTTCAGGTTCCTGTACAAGTTGGTTGTGGAGCCGATTCTAGATGGAATTATTTTCCTGCAAACTCTAAATCTTCCCTTTTATTATCAATGAAAGTGAATTGCTTCCAGATTTTGCTTTATTTGCCGTGTCCAGTGTCTCTTTTTCTACGTTTCTGTGTTGATGTCGTTTGTTGTTGTTGCCACTCTCTCTCTCTGTCTCTCTCATTCTTGGATCACGTGCTGCTGCTGCGCATGTAACGGCGCCCCCTGTCTGCCACTTATTTATTGACCAGTCAGGAAGCGAGAAAAAGAGCTGTTTCATTCATGGCCGACACATATTTAGGGAAGCGACAGAATTAGTGGATAACGTGGGGGGAGAGAGGTATTTAAATCACATTTTGTAGTAATGCTAAGACACTGAAAACTACAGAGATGCACTTCCATCCATGATGCTGGTCTCCCGTTCCACCTCATCCCAAAGGTTCTCTATTGGGTTCTGGTGACTGTGGAGGCCGTTTGAGTCCAGAGGAGTCATTGTCCTTTTAGAAACCAATCTGAGATGATTCCAGCTTTCTGACATGGAGCCTTATCCTGCTGGAAGTAGCATCAGAAGATGGAACACTGTGGTCAGAAAGGGACGGACATGGTCAGTGACAATACTCAGGTAGGCTGTGGTGTTGGAACCATGCTCAACTGGTACTAAGGGGTCCAAAGTGTGCCAAGAAAATGTCAGACAGTGAGTGTATGTTTTACTCTGATCCGAGTGTTGGAGAAATATTGCATGTACTTGAAAAGTAAATGGACTTCTCAAATGAGTCAGTTATAAAGATATAACTCTCATTAAACAAACTGTCCACTTACCAATAAAAATGATGCCCCTAAATATGAGCATTTTGAATCACATGAAAATGTCTGATTTCCATCATAAAATGTAACCACCTCTTGTGCACTTCAGCCTCTGGGTGGTTGTAGAGCACATGTAGAGTGGTCAACTGCTGATTGGAAGATCACAAGTTCAGTTCCCGCCCAGGCGTGTTCAGACTCCAGGATTTATTACTTCTAGGTTTGTCCTCTTACTAACCAATCTGTTTGTGACACAAACCCCACCGGTTTCAGAAAACTGGACAAAGGAAGTGAAGGTAGTTTCAAGTTAAAACCTATTGAACAATTTTGAGCACTACATCTATTTTATTTTATAAAAACCTATGCTATTAATTCAAACATTTTATTTATTAAGGAGCCTAGGTCCCAGAAAACCCAATGTCCAACCTGGTAGCATGTTTGTTACTGCAGAGCGGGATCAAGAACATGACCGCCCATGAAAACGTCACTGACGCACACATCAGTGCAGGACCAGCATCTCCTCATGACAGTCATGTAGATGGAAACCATGCAGGAGATAACTCTTTCCAATTCTGTGCAGAGACAAACCCTGTTAGAAGCCAGAACCCAGACAGGTCAATACCTTATGAGGGGATGCACACTGGACTGTTTTCATAACTTAATTCTGATCGGTCCATAGTGGTGCTCCTGGAACTGAAGTGAGACAAATCAGAGCCTCTTGTCCAGAGTATGGACTCCCCTCTCAACAGCCGCTCCATCACATATTGATCTTCACCATGGTGTAGCACGCAAGATGCTCACTATCTTCTGCCCAGAACTGACTGGTGTTTTACTGTGAGTCTGCTTTAGACCTGAAAGCTCATTTTTTATCCTTTTCTCTAGTGAAATGATTCTGATTGGAGCTACTTCTTCAGCTCAGCAAAATGTAATTCCTCCTCAGTTTATTGGTAAAGAGCAAACTCACCAAAGAGGAAAAAAACATCCACATTTTTCCAATTCTGTTCATGTAAATGAAGATGTGATCAAGATATTCTATTTCCTCCTGAGCATGTCCGACAATGGAGGAACAACTCCAGCTGATTCACTTCAAGAGGACATCAGGGATGATGGTCATGGAGGGTCCTACAGCAGTAGGTGTAGCTTTTTAGCAGACACTATTCATTCATCCATCCATCTTCTAATCTGTTTTTCCACGGGGCTGCTGGAGCCTATCTCTTAGACCAAAGCAGTGGAGCTCTGACCTCCCCATGACTAACAAATCACTGAAAGTTTTAGTCACTGCAACTTACCATACTTTTAAATGTGTCTTTTTAATAACACTTTTAAAAACATGTTCGGCTCAGTTACAGGGAAACATCTTTTTACTTAACTCCTATATTTGATTATATGGCTAACTGAGTGTCGACTGAACCGCACAGAAGAGCTGCTTTGCCCCCCACCCCTATATGATAATATGTGCAAATTACACTTAATCACTTCTCATTTATGTCCTCTTCAATAGAGCTGTGCGACTGCCATCTAAACACATTATATTGTAAAAAGCCAATTATGTGTCATTTGAGAGGAGAAGGTGTAATAGCCGCCTCTCTTTGTTGCAGCATCTCTCTCTTTGCTTCTTGTGATCCTTCCGGTTCTGCTTTTAAACCTCAGCCAGCATTTTCCCAACTTTTGTTTGTAAATTTAGACTTTCATGTCCTACTTCAGAGATCCCCCTCACGGACCAACATACCACCATAAAACCCCAGCCATGTGGAAGAAGGAGTTGCTGGATCACCTGCTGTTATTGCCAGTCTCTTCAAGATATTATCTATTTTTCCCCATCTTTGTTACAAATGATTTTCTGTCCACACAGTCTGTGTCACAACCCTTAATTGAGGTCTGTGTAATAACCAATACCATGTATTGAATTATCATGATGGGCTAGCTGATGTTGCAGCTGATTGTTCTGTCTCATTATGACTGTATCTGCAGAACTGTAACATCAGCTCATAACCTCTGCCAGTGTTTTGCCTGTAAAAGTCGGCATCAACATCAGAAAAGATTTTCTGTCTGTTTCTATTATCAACATCAAAGTTTCAGCATCTGAATTCAAGAGGTGGTTTAACAGAAAGGTTTAATCAAACATCGAAGCAAATGTTGTGCAAGTTCATCAATGACAGGTTCTGACTGGGACCAGTGGGTCTGCTTCTCGCTTACAGGGAAGTTCCACAAGGCTCCACTGGGTTTTCCCCAGTGGGAAACCTGGGAGGATGGAGAAGGTAGAGAACCAGTTAACATGGTGTCTTTTCTCATCAAGATGAGAGAAAAGTTGGAGAAGATGTCTGACCTTGCTCAGGACCACATGGTAATGTCTCAAACAAACCAGAAAACCTGGCATGACAAAGCTGCTCACACCAGAAGTTCTTACCCAGGTCAGAAAGCGTTGGTGATGCTGCCAACAGTGGAGAGCAAGCTACTGGCTAAGTGGCAAGGGCCCTTTGAAGTTATTCAAATATTGGGTCCCACCACTAACAAAATCCCTGTTCCAGATCACAGCCACAGCAGTCGTGTCCTGCATGTCCATCTGCTGAAGGAGGAAAAACACACAGTGACCTTCAGAAGGAGCATTGCCTGATGAGGAAGTAGAAGAACTATATCTGCCCACATTCCATCAGCCATAGAGAACGCTGTGGTGAAACGCCTAAGTCACAGGATTCCACAACGGTTACTTGGTCCCCTGCTAAAGAAATTGACCTCATGCTGTCCCTAGGCATCATTGAAGCTTCTCAGAGTGAGTGGTGCAATCCAACTGTTCTTGTTCCAAAGAAGGATGGAACAATAAAGTTTTGCCTCAACTCTGTTTCTAAGTTTGATTCATACTCTACAACATGAATTGATGAACTCATTGACCTCCTTGGTAAGGCAAAATATCTGTCAACGATTGATCTCTCCAAAGGATATTGGCAAGTCCCGTTAACAACCAGGACCAGGGAGCTGACTGCCTTCAGAACGCCACGGGGCCTGTACCATTTCACTGTGATGCCATTTGGATTACATGGAGGTCCAGCCACGTTTCAAAGATTAATGGATAAGGTATTGTGTGGTCTGTCACAGTTTAAATCTGCATACCTTGACGACATTGTGGTGTACAGCAACAGCTGGGAAGAACATCTGGAACACCTGAGAATTGTGTTGGAGTGTCTCCACACCGCAGGTTTGACCATTAATCCAGCAAAGTGTGACCTGGCGAGGAAGGAGATCCAGTACCTGGGCTACGTCGTTGGGAACGGAGAGGTAAAGCCACAGGTGGAGAAAGTGCAGGCCATCCAGTCCTGCCCTTTGCCTCAATCTAAGAAACAATTAAGGTCTTTCCTTGGCATGTCCGGCTGGTATCACAAATTCTTCCGAAGTGTTTTAACTAGAGCAGCTTCACTCACTGACATGACAAGTAAAAAGGGCCCCAGAGAGCTGCGATGGACAGAGAAATCAGAGACATTCAACAAGCCTTAAGTGGACATCCTGTCCTGAAGTGTCCTGACTTTCAACAACCTTTCATATTGCAAACTGATGCCACAGACAGTAGCGGTTTTAGGCACGGTCAAGTCGGGCAATGGCCCGGGGCGGAAAATGAAGGGGGGCGGCGCCGGCGGCTCAACCCTTGTAAAAAATTATATGCACCACCATTGCTTTACTTATGTCACAGTTTTTAACAGCCTGAAACCTGGCCCCGCCCCGCAGCTGCGCTCCCTCCTGTCTTTGTAGACGCAATGTGTGTGAAATGTGTGTAAAATGCAAAATGGCACTGCAGGAGCAGCAGCTAGTTACAGCAGCTCTCTCTTTTCTTTTCTATTGTTTTTTGGCCCGCTCTACGGCTTTTCTTTTACGTGGTCAATGCCTTTTGCAAGTCTGCACATAAGGAGACCAATTTTATTATTTTTGCGTTCTGTTCATTGTTTCTGTTCATTGTTCATTGTTTTTTAACTTGTTTGGGAGTGTGTCGGCGGGCCCCCTCAGCTTCGCACATGGCTCCATTGTTTACTCCAGGGATCAGCTGTCGGCTCTGTGCGGCCCTGCACTTCTCTACACCGAAAGACCTGAGGTTCCACCTGAAATACGGAGGAAACGGAGAGGCTGCAGAGCAGGACGTAAGCTTCGGGAGAGGAGATGGAGGTACAAACCATACGTTCCATCCATCATTATGGGAAACGTCCGTTCCCTCTCCAACAAGATGGACGAGCTGACGGCGCTGACCCGGCTACAGCAGGAATACAGGGAGTGTAGCCTCTTGTGTTTCACTGAGACGTAGCTGAATGAATCGACACCGGACTCCGTGGTCGCACTGGATGGATTCAAACTGGTTCGGGCGGACAGGAGTTTGAGACACAGTGGTAAGAAGAAGGGATGAGGACTGGAGGTGTTTATAAACGAGAGATGGTGCAACCCGGCGCACGTCTCTGTGAAGGAACAGCTCTGCTCCCGTGACATCGAGGTTCTCGCTGTGGGCATTCGGCCGTATTACTTCCCAAGGGAGTTTTCGCATGTTATAGTTTTTGACGTGTACATCCCTCCATCGGCCGACGCCTGCTTCTCATCAGCGGGGACTTCAACCATGCCTCGCTCTCCTCCATTCTCCCCACTTTCACTCAGTATGTTAAGTGCCACACTAGGGAGAACAAGACGCTGGACTTAATGTATGCGAACGTTAAGGACGCATACGACTCCAACCCCCTCCCCCCACTCGGCCGCTCTGATCACAACCTGGTGCATCTGGTTCCTGAATACAAACCCAGGGCAAGAAGAGAGCCACTCCAGAAGAAGAAGTCAGTGAGAGCGTGGACTGACGAGGCCAGGGAGAGACTGAGAGACTGTTTCCATCCACGGACTGGGAGACACTCTGCAGCTCTCATGGAGATGACATCGACAGCCTGACCCACTGCATCACTGACTACATCAGCTTCTGTGTGGAGAACACTGTACCAACTCTGAGGGTGCGGTGTTTCTCCAACAACAAGCCCTGGGTGACCCCTGAGCTGAGAGCCCTACTGAAGGAGAAGAGGAGGGCTTTTATTTCAGGGGACAGAGGGGAGCAGAGGAGAGTTCAGCATGAACTCAAATACAAGATCAGACAGGCCAAGAACAGCTACAAGAGGAAGCTGGAGGAGCGGCTGGAGAACAACAATGTTCAGGTGTGTGGAGAGGTCTAAAGACCATCAGTGGTCACGGACAGAGAGCAGACACGGTGGCCAATGATGAAGATCAGGGCTTGGCCAACCAGTTCAATCTGTTCTTCAACAGGTTTAACTCCAGCCCTCCCTCCTCCCCCTCCACTTCACACATCTCCAGCCCAGCAGCTAAACCAACCCCCACCCCCAATCACTCTCATCACTGCGCACCACCCCCCATCCACAACCGTACCATCTCTGCCCCACACCTCCACCCCCCTTTGCCTCACTTCTGATCAGGTGAGGAGAGAACTGAGGCGACTTAAGACCAGGAAAGCTGCAGGTCCCGACGGCATCAGACCCGGACTGCTCAGGGACTGTGCTGACCAGCTCTGTGAGGTGGTCACTTACATCTTCAACCTGAGCCTGAGTCTGGAGACGGTCCCAGTCCTGTGGAAGACCTCCTGTGTGCTTCCGGTTCCTAAGACGGCGCATGCTAAGGAGCCAAAACTACACTAGCCCAGCTCCACCATGAAACCATGGAGCATCCTGCCACCTTCCTCGGTCAGCACGCACGGACCCGCTGCAGTTGCTACAGCGAACATGGGTGGATGACAGGTCTCTCGGACTCATCTGGGGACGCGGAACCAGGTCTAGGTGGTACGTTAGGTTTTAACGTATACTACTCATCGTGCTACGTCGGCTACCGGCAATTTTTGAGGAGAAAAAGAATAAAAAATAACAAATTGAACTAAGTTTGTTTTCTCATATGAACAACAGGTTTTTTAACAACAGACTTTACAGAGAAGTTGACAGATTTTTTAGGTTAACAATTGTTTATTCTATGAGCGTGAATTTCATTGGCTTTGTCCATTTTCCACAACCTTGAACTTTTGCGTATAGGAGCAGCTGATAGTTGGCGTCTGGACAAAGCGTTAATCTAGCCGACCTGTTGTGATCTCGCGTGCACGCCCCCCACCCCCCCCCGCTGAGTGTCTGCCAAACAGCGCAACAGCGTCATCGTACACAAGGTACAGCTTGTCGGCACGAATAATTTTACGCAGAACATAGTTCTGTCTAGGCGCATGTGTCCCTACAAGATCGCACTGATGTGGTGCGCTGCCTTCGTGTTGGGCGCAGGCGGCGCTGCTGTCGAAAAAGCCGCCCCCGTGCACACAAATAGACGTAGAGCCTCCTTCACGGAATACGAAAGTAAATCCAGCTATTAACGCAAAATGAGACTTGTGAGAAATATGAGATAACATTATATTTTGTGGAAACAAAAAAAAAAAAAAAAAGTACGTCGCTACCGATACAGACGTCAGGTCAGATCTTAACGATACGTCTTGAAATCGGCCCGGGCTCGTTCAATACCGGGGCACGGACATCCTATGAGGACTTTGACCTCAGCGCTTCAAACACGGCCACTCCTGAGAGAGAAGCTGGAAAGTGATGGGACGTGATACCTCAAACAGACCACAGGCTACACAACTGTGTGTCAGAGGTGGTGGTTTCCAGCACTGGTGCTCCTCAGGGGACGGTGCTCTCACCGTTCCTCTTCACCCTTTATACCTCGGACTTTACCTACAACACCGGCAGTTGTCACCTCCAGAAGTTCTCTGACGACTCTGCCATTGTTGGCTATGTGTCGGGGGGGAACGAGCTGGAGTACAGGTCAGTCATCAAGGACTTTGTGGACTGGTGTGAGCGTAATCACCTGTGCTTGAACACCAGTAAAACAAAGGAGATGGTGATTGATTTCCGGAGGAGAACACCACAATACACACCGGTGAGCATCCAGGGCTCGAAAATTGAGGTAGTGGACAGTTTTAAGTACCTGGGTGTTCAGCTCAACAAGAAACTGGACTGGACTCAAAACACTGATGCCCTGTATAAGGAGGGCCAAAGTCGCCTCTACCTTCTGAGGAGACTGAGGTCCTTTGGAGTGTGCAGGCCTCTCTTAAGGACATTTATGACTCTGTGGTAGCCTCTGTTATCCACTACGCCGTGGCCTGTTGGGGAGCAGGCAGCACAGACCTGGGACAGGAAGAGACTCAACAAGCTGGTCAGGAGGGCCAGTTCTGTCCTGGGGTGTCCACTGGACATCCATCATGGACAACACCTCTCACCCACTACATCAGACAGTGGAGGCACTGAACAGCTCTTTCAGTGGCAGACTGTTACACCCCCCCATGCAGGAAGGAACGGTTCCACAGGTCATTCATCCCAACAGCTGTGAGATTGTACAATGCCACAGTTTAAATATGCATGTACAAACAGATTATCATACATCCACAGCCCATCTGTATATTCTGTGTTTTTACCTTATTTATTTAATTTTATTATTAGGCATAACATATGTTATGTTGAATAGTGTACATAAGTTCTGAGTTTTGCTTTTTCTATTTTTGCATTTTTTTGTATTTGTATTCTTGCACATTCTTTTGCACATTGCTGTCACTTTTCTCTGCTTTTTGGAACTGCTGGGACAATTGAATTTCCCCAATGTGGGATCAATAAAGAATAAAGAAGAAGGAGAAGGGAGGGGGCGCAGGGTGAAGGGTGCAGGTTGAGAGGTGAGCACGGAGCGCAAAACCTGGCTGGATCTTCTTCCAGGGGGGGTGACGGTCGCGGGCCGCGGCTCAGGAAAAAAAAAAGGAAAACTGCGACAGAGACACAAAACAATGTTGTCACTAAGGTGACAGTTGGTTTAGTCGATGGACTTGATGCCTTCATGAGGACATTTATGCTAAATGCCAAAAACATCTGAAATATGGAGAAAAAAAGGTCAAAGCAGGTGCCCAATTAAGAAAGACAAGAAGAAGAGGAGAAAAGAGACGAAGAAAAGAGTTTGTCTTCACAGCTATATGCATGTTTTCTAAATTCTAATGCTACCTGCCCTGAACAACAACGTTGTCAATGAAAACTTTGTTTTGGTTGACGACTAAACTGAAGTAGGCCCAAATATTGCAAATAACATCATTTTTAAGAGTTTCTTCTTTAACTTTTGCTCTGCCTTAACTTGTAACATTAGTTATGATTTGTGTGTCTGTCTGCTGAGATAGATAGATAGATAGATAGATAGATAGATAGATAGATAGATAGATAGATAGATAGATAGATAGATAGATAGATAGATAGATAGATAGATAGATAGATAGATAGACAGACAGACAGACAGACAGACAGGCAGATAGACAGACAGGCAGATAGATAGAGAGATAGATAACTTTATTTATCCATTTGGGAGGTTCCCGCATGGATATTGACATCTCCATCACATATAGCACTGGTTGACATACATGTATGAAGAGCAGTACAGTAATCAGAAAAAGTAAACAGTAAAAACAGTTTGCAGTTCTGCAAAACTGCATTTACAAAAAAAGTCATTCAGGCCCTTTCCCTTTCCTTTCCGTCCTCCTCCCCCCTCCTAAGTGGTGGTTAAAGACTTTGATGGCACGGGGGACGAAGGAGTTCCTCAGTCTATCAGTCCTGCACCTTGGGAGGAGCAGCCTCCTCTGAAGGTGCTTCTCTGGCTGCTGATGGTCGTGTGCAGAGGGTGGGTGACATTGTCCAGGATACACCTTAGTTTGTTTAGTGTCCTTCTCTCTGCCACAGTAGCCAGAGGGTCCAGCCTTGTGCCAACCACAGAACCAGCCCACCTGATCAGCTTCTCCAGCCTGGAGACGTCTGTCTTTGAGGTGCTCCCCCCCCAGCACACCACAGCGTAGGTTAGAGCGCTGGCGACCACAGACTGGTAGAAGATCCCCAGGAGCTTCTTGCAGATGTTGAAGGATCTTAACCTCCTCCAGAAGTACATCCTGCTCTGGGCCTTCTTGTACAGCTGCCCCGTGTTGCTCGTCCAGTCCAGCCTGTTGTCCAGCCACAACCCAAGATATTTATAGGTCTGCACGACCTCCACCTCCTCCACCCCTATCAGAACTGGTCTGGGGTTGGGTCTGTCCCTCCCAAAGTCAATGACCAGTTCCTTAGTCTTGGAGGTGTTGAGCTGTAGGTTATTTTTGTGGCTCCAGACAACAAAATCCTTCACCAGGCTCCTGTGCTCCTCCTCCTCGTCGCCACTGATGCACCCCACGATGGCTGTGTCATCTGCCAACTTCTGGATGTAAAGGTTTTGTTGTGCTTTGCTGTTGTAATTAGTTCATAAATGTTAAATGAACAGTGATGGTAGCTCCTGCTGCTGCTGCTAAATATTTACCATTTACTACAACTCTATGGTGACAAAACAAAATTCAACACGTCATAATTAAAATGTGCCAATCAAAGGATTGAAGACAGCAAACATGAGCTAATTTTTCTCCTCTGAAGCAGAGATGTATATAGAGCATGAGTATTTAAATTTCCAATTCATAAATGTTTTTTATAAGCCCTGCCTTGCAGATGAGGAGCTGATTGAGCAATGCGAGGCACTAGACCACATCCTGCATTCTGAAGGGAACTGTGATTTGGACAGTAGAGAGCTTGTTCAGGAAATCAAGAACTTGCCTAACTTGCCATCAGCGACTCTAAGTCTCCCTGAGTTTATGACTTTCATGTTTGATAACTATCCTATCATAAATCTATCCCAACTTCTGGACTGCTCTAAGGATTGCACTCACCTTCCAGTCACTGTGACTCAAGCAGAGAGGAGCTTTTCAAACTCCAGTTGATCAGGTCATACCGGAGGTCACCGATGTCTCAGGAGCGACTCACTAACCTGTTGTTGCTTGTGTCAATCATTCAGAGGGGGAGCAGATTTCACATGATGATGTTATTGACTAGTTTGCATCAAGGAAGGCTAGAAAGGTTAGGTTTTAGTTAGTGTTTCTGTTCTTAGTGCAATGGTGCTGCAGTTATATTTATTTTAGTGTGTTATGTAGGTGATTTGTGATTTGTGCTTTATGTAATGGGAGGCACCTGAGGGTGTCGCTATACCCACGGTGCAGGAGAGTATAGAAGGAAGTTGATGTGGCTGTGGCTGATGTTTTAGTGGGGGTTGATGATTTTATTTTTGTTTTATGACAGGATCACGGCAGAGGTGAATTCTACCCTACCTAGTTTTATAGACTGGGCATACGTTTTTTTCGACGCACCAGGTATCTACACTTCATGCCCATGACGGCAGAGGTACATTTTAAAAAAAGATGAAGATGACAAACAGCATGACAGGAGACTGAGAGCACTGATGGACAGAATCAGGGAGATGAACCTGAAGTTAAATAAAGATAAATGTAAGATCAGAAAGACAGAGACTGTATATGTTGGTCACATTCTGTCTGCAGAAGGTGTGGAACCTGATCAGGAAAAAGTCAGAGCTATGCAGGACATGCATGAGCCAGAAGACAAAGCAGGACTGCTGAGGTTTCTAGGGATGCTGCAGTATCTGGCAAAGTTTGTTCCTAACCTCTCAGATGTGAGTGCACCACTACGGAAGTATGTATATGTGTATATTTCAATATATCACCATTACCTGGGAAACCTCATTGTGTTGGAGTTGTTTTGAATGAATGGAGAAAAAGAATCAAGCACATTCAGTTAAAGAAGTAGATCCCTGATTAATTTTTTTGTAAATATTCTCATTTAATGCTGAGTGTTACAGTACCACATAGTCTGAGAGCAGACATGTTGTCGAGAGTTCATGAAGCTCATCTCGGAATAGTCAGGTGCAAGGAACGAGCAAGAGACATCATGTTTTGGCCTCACAAAATCCTAAAGAGATTGAAGATGTTGTGCTAAAGTGTTCTGTTTGTAACACATTCAGGCGGTGTAACACAAAAGAGACGCTCACCTGCCACGACATTCCAGAGAGAGCCTGGGCAAAGGTTGGAGTAGACTTGTTTCACTATGAGCAAGGTGAATACCTGCTTTGTGTAGACTACTTCTCAAAGTACCCAGAAATTGCCAAACTCACTGGGATCACCAGCAACCATGTGGTAACAGCCCTTAAATCAATGTTTGCAAGACATGGAATTCCAGATGAGGTTGTGTCTGACAATAGGTCCACAATTTGGGAGTGCTGAGTTCAGGACATTTGCAGAGAGATGGGAGTTTGTCCACGACACATCTAGTCCTGGAGACCCCCAGTCGAACGGACAAAGTGAGAGGGCAATTCAGACTATTAAAAGCTTCTTGAACAAAGCACAAGAGAGCCAAAGTGATCCTTACATCGCTTTATTGGAATACAGGAACTCACCTTTGGATGGAGTAAAACTGTCCCCTGCCCAACTCCTCATGGGTCGAAGACTGAAAACCAGGCTACCAACATCAGTACAGCTTCTGAAGCCACAGCTGTTTGATAAAGTACACCACAGGATCAAAGAGAGGCAGCTGAAACAGAAGCAGTATTTTGACAGAGGAGCAAAAAGGCTACCACTTCTGATGGAAGGGGAGAAAGTAAAAAACAAATGGAAACCAGCAGTCGTCATGGCAGAACATGACAAACCCAGATCTGTCATAATCAAAACAGAAGATGGAAGTATCTATAGGAGAAACCGCCGACACCTGATGAAACGAGAGAAATGACTTTTCCACAGCAAAGCGCTGAAGACATGCAGGATTTTGATCCTGTAACCAGTGCACCCACAGAGACTGACCACACGCTGGTACCATCACCTGTGACCTCGCCGGTGACAACACCAATGAAAACAGTGGTGACACCAACTGTGAACCAGGATGGAACAGTCAAGAGGTCAAGGTTTGGAAGACTGATTAGACCACCAAAAAGATACTCATAGTGAAAAACAGCAGTTAAGATGCTGTGGAGTTAATAGAAAATGTTTAAATGTTTAATGTTGATTACACTTTCTGTAGTTGAAGAATAACGTCTCAATTAAGTGTAAATATGTTATGTTTTCTGTGCTATAATATTAGAAGCAGCACAACTTTTGATTTTGTTTCAAAGTACTTACTATATAAAAGGAACTGCAAAGTCAGTAGGTCTAAAAATGTAATTTACTCATGTAAAATATCTAAAGGGAAGAGATGTGACGGATGGCGCTTGCTTGACTCCGACCACTAGGGGGAGTCTGTTTTGTAAGGTTCAAGTTGAGTGTGTACTGGAGGAGGAGAGCAACATGGTGGAATAAACAGAGACACGGTTCTGGATAAGCTGGCCTCCACGTGTTGTGAATATCAGGTCCAAAATCATTACAGCGTCCACATCCCATAATGATCCTGACATCACTGAAGATGGAATCTCAGGTCATTTTAATAGCATGTAAAGTCATTTAAAAACAGTGTCTGCATAACCCCTTTTTTCATAAACAGCAGCTGAAGAGTACGGAGTCCCAAGTTCTTCTTAATTCAATTAATAAATATGACCTCATGCAAATACACAATCAAACAATAAATCTCTCATAAATATATAAAAAGATCATGAAATTGTGATAAAACTGCTGTCACCACATCTACTGTTGAAAGAGAAAACATTGATGCTGCTGCTGGTGAGTTCAAATCTTATGGAACCTAAATCCAACTTATTGTCTCATTACTACTTGAAAGAAAGTCATACTTTTGCACACACACACACACACACACACACACACACACAACAGTGAA
This sequence comes from Oryzias curvinotus, assembly GCA_023969325.1. Classification (NCBI taxonomy): domain Eukaryota; kingdom Metazoa; phylum Chordata; class Actinopteri; order Beloniformes; family Adrianichthyidae; genus Oryzias; species Oryzias curvinotus. Next base: position 1,400,720 of record CM043711.1, read on the forward strand.
GCCACTTCTTTCCAACATTCTGCCTCCAGCATCACAGCAACTGTTCTGTAGATTTGATTGGACTCTTTGACTTTTCACTGTTTGCTTTTGTTGAATGTATGTCTCTCATGTTCCAGAGGCGTGAATGGAGGAGGAGCTACTGGATCCAAAATCCCACCAACCTCTAGTCCAATCTGTCCAGCTGAATGGCCAACCACACTCTGATCCAGTAAGAATGGGTTTGGTGCAAAGACGTCCTTTTCAGACCGATAAAGACTCTGACTTTCCAAAATCCCCTCATTGTGCTGTTGTGTTCTTTATTTTGGATTGTTTGATCGTTATTTGATTGTCTATTAAGTTGCTGTTTTTAATAAGTTGGAGTTTTGTGAATGTCATTTGTTGACTTCCTAATGTTACATTAAACATGAATATATCTATATATATTTGTCGTTCATATTTCTTTCTTTTCACTTTTGGATTTGTTTGGCACCACTGAATGTTTATCCAACATGCAGGAAATATACTGTATTCAATTCTTCAGCAGCAACAATAATACATTCACAAAATGTATCAATAGAGATATCTCATTGATATTACAACAACAGTTGTGTTTTGTTGTTGCTGCTGATCAGTTAGAGGGCCCACTAATTAAATTTCGCTTAGGGCCCCCAGCCCTGAGTTTAGTCCTGCTTGTTTGTTCCATTTTGGGTTTTTTTTCAGTTGGGCCAAATGACTTTTCTGTTTTGTACTTTTTTATCTTCCTTTACAAAAAAAACACACAGCAAAAAATAAATATTAAAAGATCTTCAAAAAACTCCATCTTTGTCCATTGACTCATTGTGAACCTCCACAAGGGGACAAAAAGAATTCAGACAGACATCAACTGTGCAAGTTCTCCCTCTGAGAAAGAAAGATGAGGCCTGTAATGTTCATTATAGATACACTTCAGTGTGAGAGAGAACGTAGAAAAAAGAATCCAGGAAACCACATCGTAGGAATAGAATAAAAACTTGGTCCCCTATCAGTAAAGTAAGGTTTATGTCTCCCCTAGACTCGCTACTTCTTCTTTTTTGTCTGTTCTTTTTATTTGTTAATTTCAAACTGATGAATTGAAAAATAAACATCATAAACAGGAATGTGACATGACAATGTTGAGAGGTTTTAAAAAGGCTTTGGATGAAAATGAAGCATTTATCGAGTTCTATTTCTTTTGTCAATCCCAATCCAAACTTAAATTCATACCAACAGTATTTTTAGAGCATTACAAAAAATAAATACACGGAAAACGGTGCATTTGAATGAATCCTGTTGACTCCCATTTATCTATTAACTTTATCACCCTTCATAATTGTTTTGATGTTGGTTTTAATTTCTTCCCTGCAGTTCTTCCTGTTGAGGAGACAAAGAAGCTCCTCTGTCCTCCAATCACTACTTGTATTAATGAAACCACTTTGAACTGCTTATCTGTAGAAAACACATGATGACATCATCAAACACGGATCAGTCCATCATTCCAGTCCAGTGTGTGGACAGACTGTGAATAAAGTCATGTGACCATCCAGTGTCTAGAATGTTCTAGAATGTTCCCTTTGGATTCTCTGGATGTGGAAAAACAACAGTGGTGAACTTTAGGAAACTACCATGTGAATGGATCTGACATTCATTCTAGTTGACTTGTTTGTTTGGACACAGATTTCATTTAACTTGATGATCTGGAAGAAATCCAAGAATCTGGAAAACTTCACTGTTCAGTAGCAGGAATTTCTGTCTGAGTCTCACTGCTGGAAGTTTGGATCCAGAGGATCTGGATCCACTGCAGGTCAGAGAACCGGATCGTTCAGAATGAACCTAAATTTTCTATGAATCATAATGTCAATCACAAATTCTGGTTTGATTGAAATCAGTGATAAAAATGAATTGTTACACCACTAATGTGGAAAATTAACTGTATATGAGACCTGAATGAACAGGAAGAACTCGCTCACTCCGAGAAGCCAGAATCCCATGGACTTCTATGGAAAATGGAAAAACATTTCTCTTGTACAGTCAATGATCTGGACTCCTGAAACTGTTGGAAAGGGAGTTCCAGTCCCCCAGTGTGGTTACATGAAGCATGAATAAATCCAGGTTATTCGCTGGTTTGTCGTTCTTTGATCTTTGAATGTTATTCACCAGGTTTGAGATGAATTGTCAAACAGTTTCTGAGGCTTGAACGATCCATGGACAGATGAACATGTTCCACAGTCTGCCGGCAGGGGGCAGTGTGGGGAACCTGCGGCGTGAACTGCTGTTCACCTCCGGAGAGGAAGAAGAGGACCGGAAGTTCCTCGACAGACAAACGGCTTCGAGGTTCCGAGCCGCAGCTTTTGACCCGGTTCCTTGGAGCAAACATTGAAAAGGAGGCAGCGGCGGGACTGAGCAGCAGTTCTCCGTCTACAGACGCTTCCTCGCAACCATGAGTTACTCCGACTACGACTCGGACGGGTACCAGTCCCACGAGGATGAGGACTACGTCCCGTCAGGTGAAGCATCGACCATCTGATCCATGGTTGTTGTTATGAAGCATCCGTCTATCTAGCAGGAGTCAGTGGAACTGAGTAATGTAGACATTATGGTGCACGGTTTGTTTATTATTTTATAATAGACTGAACTTTATTGATCCTAAAGGAAACTTCCCGCCATAAGGATAAAGGATGTTTTACAAATATACCAAACTAGCACTGGCTTCCTGCTGGATCTCAGTGACTCAGTTCATCATCAAACGGCTTTGCTATGTTTTCAGAAAAACACTATCAATGGGTTTATTGGTGATTCAGGCCTGACATCCTGTGAATATTGTCAAGAGTTCAAACCACAACGACAGAATCTCCTAGATCCCGTTGAGATCAGGGGTCAGGATCCGCTGTGCGGGGCCCGGTGGAGAAAGGCTCGTCTGGGCTCCCAGCAGGGACCAAAGACCTGTTCTGTTGTCGGCAGGTTTACCAGTCAAAGTCTTTACTCTGAAAAAACCCTGTAAGACAAATGCAAGCTGACAGCGTCTGCAGGAGGCCGGCCCTAAGCTAGATCCTCCAGCCTCCATGGACCTCTGAGGAGACGACTGGAACCGGGAAGCAGAGTCCTTCACACCACAAGCTTCTGCATTCGTAGTCTCTGCTCTGATGTCAAAGTACAAATGTGATGAGTGCAGCACAGATGATGGCCGCGTGGTCAGTGGTGGCCGCTCAGACGGCAGCTGTCGTCTGGAAAAGGTTCTGATGGCCCCTTTTTAAAGCAGAGGGACACACTGAGCCATCGTGTCGTTTTCATCTGATCACATTTCAAAGAGTGGAGGAGATGCTGAACACTGAACATTTGTAACTACGGCCGCACAATATGAGGAAAACTCACCAATACTGCGATGACGATATAACTTTGATAAATGAACAAATAGCTAAATCCTCATTTCCAATGCCCCCCCGTCTGCATGGGAGGCAAACATCTAACATCAAAGGAGTCCATCTGATTGGTCAAATGCACAATTGTATTTATTTGATTCATTAAATACTTCAAGCTGCCATAAGATTATTGTTTTAGCACGTTTAAGGTAACCATTTATCGTGATTTTCGCCGTCTTTTGTGATATGCGTAGTGCACAGATCGACACTGCGAGAACGATAAATTGTTGTTACTGAAAGTCACTGATTTGCTTATTTACTTGGGTTTTCCAGCTGTAGCTTGTTTTTATAAAACTGAACAGTTTTCAGCATGGACAGTACAAGAGGACTGGACTGAGTGACCCCGCCCTCCTCACACTCCAAACAGGAAGTGGCTTTCAGAAGCCAAAATCCCACAGAGAAATAAACGGCTGTCACTCATCCTGTTGGTCAGAAGAACCATTTTTGATCTCATACCTTTTCTAACATTGTTTTTGATAATCCTCATTTTTTATGGTGGTTTTTCTTTAGTTTTTCTTTCATGTTATAAACTGACCAATCAGACGCCTTAATAAAATTAGGTGGTCAAACATGCCAAACTTTTGATTGACAGATTCTCCTGAGCATGTTTCAGTGGTGGGGGTGTGGACTTCCAACAAGCTCCCTCCTGACTGACAAGAGTGGTTGTCATAGAAACGATGACTCAGACCGTCTCTGATGAATCGCCGCTCATTGATGTTGTCTGGCTTCACCATGGTGGCAGCAAAAAAATGGCAGCGGAATGGACTTCATTTAGTTGAAACAAAGTAAAGTCCCGCTCACTCGCTCCAGTTCTCATATACAGTCGATGATCTTTGTGAGAAACATTCCTTCCCAGCGTTGACTTCTCCCATGGGGGAGCGTTGGGCTTGAAGCTGCTTGGTGGATCGTCACAGAGGAAAAGCTAACCCTAGGATTAGGATTAGGGGTTAGGGTTAGGATTAGGATTAGGGGTTAGGGTTAGGATTAGGATTAGGGGTTAGGATTAGGATTAGGGGTAGGATTAGGGGTTAGGATTAGGATTAGGGGTAGGATTAGGGGTTAGGATTAGGGGTTAGGGTTAGGGGTTAGGATTAGGGGTTAGGGGTTAGGGTTAGGGGTTAGGATTAGGATTAGGGGTTAGGGTTAGGGGTTAGGGTTAGGGGTTAGGGTTAGGGGTTAGGGTTAGGGGTTAGGGTTAGGGTTAGGGGTTAGGGGTTAGGGTTAGGGGTTAGGGTTAGGGTTAGGGTTAGGGCTGGACTGTGTGGGATGAAGAACCCCCAGGTCCCCCCGTCTCTCCATCCTGATGCTGGTTCCTGCTGCTGTTGCAGATGATAACCTCAGTGAGGACGACATGAACGAGTGCGAGAAGGAGGACCCCCTCCATGAGGAGGACAGCGTTCCACAGCCTGGAAGGAAGAAGAAGAGGAGGAAGGATGTTCATATGAGGTGAGAAGATGGGAAATGACTGCAGGAGAGAAAGAAACGTATTTGGATTTCCTTCTTTTCTCCTTAGTTTTTATGCTTTATTCTCATCATTGGGTTATGAATCGGCTCTAAAGTCCACACTAAAAGCGAAAAATGTCTTAAAAGCTCCTGGGGCCGTTTTCCTGCCGCAGCTGCCTCTTCGTACCTGCATCAGGTGTGACCTGAACTCGTGGGAAACTGCACAGTTACTGGTTCTAAACATTAACGTTTGTTTCTTTGAGGCATCCTTTGTTTTGTAACGACTTTGGGGAACATTTTGATCAGATTTGGATGAATCTGAGAAGCTAAAACAGCACTGATGGTGATTATTTGTGCCTGTCATGTCAGAGGTCATGGAAATTAAAGAAGAGTTCTGATCATCTAAAGCAGGAAGCGCAGAAAGTCTGAGGAGGAGGGCAAAGAACGGGCTGATCCACCACAGGGAGGTGATGAAGATGAGGCCACGCAGAAGAAGAAATCCGATGATCTTTGGGCCAGTTTCCTGTCTGACGTTGGATCCCGGGACAAAGCCCCCGCAGAAGAGTGTCCCCCCAGAAAACAGGAGGTATTTCTGCTGCTGCCTGAGCTGCAGAGCAGCAGCTGTGTGCTAGCTAGAGCTCTGAACCCAAGCAAACTGCAGCCTCATGTTTCTGCAGTGGCGACTGTCTGAAAAGCATTCCCAGCACTATCACAGAGTAGATCCTCCCCCCCCGGCAGCGCAGAGTGGGTCTTCATTTGTTCTTTTCTGTTCTCAGACTCCGTCTTCAGGCCTGCAGCCTCAGGCTTCCACTGCACAAACCAAAACATCCCAGTCGGATAAAGTGGTCATCACCAAAGTGTTCGACTTCGCTGGAGAAGAAGTCCGGTGCGTTTCTGAACATGGTGTCGTCTCCTGACATGTCGACCTCTGAACACTAGATGGGGCCGCTCACTCAGTGATGGCCTGTGGGTGAAGCCACAGCAGGAGACCCCACCTCCACTACAGACTCCTTCCGTCTTCCTCTGTCAGAGATTGTCTTTGTGTCGTGGTGGAGGATGTTGCTGCTGCAGACTGTGTTGGAGCTTCAACTTCCTTCACGCTGCGCTGCTGAAGCTCTGTGGATCTGTGTCTCTGTCAGGGTGAGCAAAGAAGTGTCGGCAGACTCCAGGGAAGCCAGAACTTACCTGAAGACCCAGAAAGCTGAGGAGGGGGATGCTGGAAACCCGGACAAGCCCCCAGTTAGCGAGTTGCCTCTGCCTGGAGCCAGGTAAACACAAAAATCTGCGGTCATGTGATTCAGAGGTCTTCCAGGTACCAGAGTGCATTGAGAGGGTTCTGACTGCAGCTAAATGAAGGTGAACACCAAAAACAGATCTTTTATCTTTGCTGTACTGATGGAGCCACGAACCTCGGACTGCTTCAAAGGTCCAGGGAGCATGTGTCTGTCCTCGTCACTGTTGTTGCTGGACGGATTGGCGTGCAGCAGCGTGCAGTTCCAGCTGCAGGGAGCTCCACCCCAGCGGTTAAATGTGGCGCTCATGCAGGGCAGACGCCTCCACCTGGAGGCCGAACCAGCCGTAGCAGTGCTCATGCTGTCTTCAGCAGCAGTTTTTCCTGCAGGAATCAGATTGACTGCGTTTGTGCTCTGAAATGTGCCGTTATTGGAACAAAGGGGAGGCGGCGAGGACAGCTCAGATGTTCACAGGAGAAGTGGCGTTCCAGTCATCATGTTGACTGATGGTGCCGTCTCTTTCATCACTGGCTGTGGAACACGGCGTATAGAACTGTAGCTACTAGAGATGGCCTGGAATTATGCAGCAAAGTCCCTTTATTCAACTTCAGTCAAACTACTGTGTTTCTGTGCTGCTGCAGTAACTTGGTGGGAAACGTTGACGCTCACACCTTCACCCTCCTGCAGACTCCTGGATCTCCTCTGTGTTATTCTGCCTTGATTGCGTTCATTTCATGTAGCTGAGAGGATTGGACCACCGTCTGATGAATCTACGGAAGATTTGCTGTGAAACTGGGCAGACATTCATTCCAAGACAGTTGGACTCCTCCCTCACATTTGATGACCGTTTCTCCTGTTCTGGCCGCCATCTCAAACTTCATGGTGTTGACCTCCAAAAGGCCCCCTGCTGCTCCGGATCAGTAGACTGGTCCATGCATGAAGTGGGAGTAGGGCTGCATGATGCGAGGAGAACTCACAGTGTGCCATATTAGTGACCAATGTTGTGATGACGATATAACTTCAGATACACGAACAAACAGCAAAACATCGTAAGACATTCTTTCTATTTCACTGCAACCGTTTAATTTAAATAAGAGTCAACATAACTGCAATTATTCTTCAACCCAAGCTGCCATAAGATTGTTTTAGCACATTTAAAGTTTACTATTTATCTTTAGCGATGTGCGTATTGCACAGCTTGATATTGCGATAACGATAAATTTGGGGTTTATTGTGCCGGCCTAAGTGGAATCAATTCTAGAAACACAAAAACAAGCAAATATAAATTGAACTTCTATTGAGTTGCAGTTCTTTACAAATAATTTGACTTAAAGACTTTAGTTTCTTCTGTTTCTATGTGGGCTTCTGCACACCTTCCTTCTGAGAGACAGAGCAGCAGGCAGGAAGCAGGAAGTCATTTGACAGAAGACAGGAAGTGCAGTGTGTCCAAACCCATTTCCTGCGTATCCCCATCAGTGTGCTCTCAGAGCAGACCGCTCCCCAGGAAAAAAGAGTCCTCGGAGCTCAGTTATCTTCAGAGATGCTGAAGACTGTTTGCTGCAGACTCGCAGGGTTCTGCCGCTCCCTGCTGTTGTGTTACCACGGCAACAAAGCTAGAATCCAATCAAAGGGATGATTAAAGATGAGGGAAAAAAGAATTCATCCACTTCTGAGGAGGTCAGTGTGGCGTCCTAATGCTGGGCTGCAGTCTGAAGACATGCTGCAGCTCTGCAGCTCCTCCTCAGCTCCTCCTCATTAGCTCCTCCTCCTCATTAGCTCCTCCTCCTCAGCTCCTCCTCCTCAGCTCCTCCTCCTCAGCTCCTCATCAGCTCCTCCTCATCAGCTCCTCCTCCTCAGCTCCTCCTCCTCAGCTCCTCTTCCTCAGCTCCTCTTCCTCAGCTCTTCCTCATCAGCTCCTCATTAGCTCCTCCTCATCAGCTCCTCATCAGCTCCTCCTCCTCAGCTCCTCCTCCTCAGCTCCTCCTCATCAGCTCCTCATTAGCTCCTCCTCATCAGCTCCTCCTCATCAGCTCCTCCTCCTCAGCTCCTCCTCATCAGCTCCTCCTCCTCACTCCTCCTCCTTGCCCCAGCAGGTCCTTTGCCTGCTTTTTCACCCCAGTCGAGTCTCTGTGTTCAACACTTGCATTGGTTCCAGTGCTGGTCCTCAGCTTCTGTTGGCTCCTTGTGGTGTCCCTGCAGCTGCAGACGGCCTGAACTGCTGTTGGATCTCCTTGAGGGAGGCTGCTCAGAGGGGGGTGTTGTACCTGCTGAGAGCTGGTGATTGACATCGTTGAACTCCCTCCAATGTTGTTTGAAGATCAGAAGCTTGTTTCCCCTGTGAGGGCCAGTTCTTTTTCCAGCCCCGACTTTGTCTGAGGAATCCTGCAGAAGACACAGGCGTGTGATGAACTCGGACCAGCGTTTGATTAAAGACCTTCTTGTCTGAGTCCGCCCTGCAGCAGCGTCTGGTGTTAGCGTGACGAACTGTGAAGGATTTGACCCGTGTCGTTGCTTTACGCTCTCCCCCCACAGCACCAAACGAGCCTCAGGCATGTCCGGCATCCTCAGTCGCATTGGAGGAAAGAAACCAAAAATGAGCACGCTGGAGAAGTCCAAGATGGACTGGGACGCTTTCAAGTCGGAGGAGGGCATCACAGAGGAGCTGGCTATCCACAACAGAGGCAAGGAGGGGTAAGAAATGCACACGGTGGCTCAGACCTGGAGGAGCAAAAGGCCTCTGAACGTCCCAGCAGAGGTGTGCTGCTCCTCCACCTAATGCCGCACACGCCTGACATGCAGCTAACAGGAACACGCTTGGACTGAACAGCGTCTGCATGCTGGATGCTCTGGTCAGCAGCTTTCTGCTGCAGCTCCTTCCTGCATTTACACGTTCAGTTCATTCATTCATTCATTCATTCTAGACTATTAAAAAACAAGGAGAAAGTCGATAACAAAACGTATCAAATCAGTCTAGGATATGAAGTGAAAAAGAAACAAACTGCACTGTTGCAGGAATCATTATGGTATGACGGATGTCTGAACATGTGAAACATCTTTGTGAATAAATTTAGATTTGATTAGATATGCAGGGAAAGGTGTGGAACTGCTCCTGGAATGGGGAGGGGGGGCAACTCTGATTCTTTTCTCTGTGTTCAGGTTTGTGGAGCGGAAAAACTTCTTGGAGCGTGTTGACCATCGGCAGTTTGAGTTGGAGAAAGCTGTGAGACTGAGCAACATGAAGCCGTGATACACACACACAGAAACACACAGAAACACACACACAGAAACACACACACAGAAACACACACACACACACACACACACACAAATAAACACCCAGAAACACACACACACCCAGAAACACACACACATAAACACACAGAAACACACACAACCCAGAAACACACACAGAAACACACACCCAGAAACACACACACCCACCCACACGCAGGCTTCTTCCTGCACTGAGGGAGCTGGAACACCACCCTGCTTGGAGAAGTGCTCTCCATTGGAGCATGGACAGGAACGCCGTCGCTTCAGCAGGAAGAGAGAAGGAACAATCCAAGACTTTCACTTTTTCAACGATGCTTTAGAAATATAAGTTTGGGATGGACGGAGTTTGTGCATCAAGTCACACCTGAACACCACATTTGTCTTTCTCCCCGATTCCTCTGAAGAAAGCTCTGATGGAGGAGTCGGCATAGCAGCTGGTTCAGGTTCTTCTTTCCTGAAAAGATGTTTGTACAGAGAAGTTCCTTGTGGATCATTGGGGTGGCTCCGCTCACCTGGACCCCCGGTTCTGCTCTCCTGAACTCCTGGTTCTGCTCACCTGAACTCCTGGTTCTGCTCACCTGAACTCCCGGTTCTGCTCACCTGGACCCCTGGTTCCGCTCACCTGGACCCTCTGGTTCTGCTCTCCTGAACTCCCGGTTCTGCTCACCTGGACCCCTGGTTCTGCTCACCTGGACCCCGGTTCTGCTCACCTGGACCCCTGGTTCTGCTCACCTGGACCCCGGTTCTGCTCACCTGGACCCCTGGTTCTGCTCACCTGAACTCCTGGTTCTGCTCACCTGAACTCCCGGTTCTGCTCTCCTGAACTCCCGGTTCTGCTCACCTGGACCCCTGGTTCTGCTCACCTGAACTCCTGGTTCTGCTCACCTGAACTCCCGGTTCTGCTCTCCTGAACTCCCGGTTCTGCTCACCTGGACCCCTGGTTCTGCTCACCTGAACTCCCGGTTCTGCTCTCCTGAACTCCCGGTTCTGCTCACCTGGACCCCTGGTTCTGCTCACCTGAACTCCTGGTTCTGCTCACCTGAACTCCCGGTTCTGCTCTCCTGAACTCCCGGTTCTGCTCACCTGGACCCCTGGTTCTGCTCTCCTGAACTCCTGGTTCTGCTCTCCTGAACTCCTGGTTCTGCTCACCTGGACCCCTGGTTCTGCTCACCTGAACTCCATTTTTACAGCCTAACTTACAGATGATGTGGTTGAGCAGTCTGCTGTTGTCACGGCGCCCCACATCTCTGTGGTGTGGTCATGTGACCCCACCTGAACTGTTGAGTGGAAGCATGAGTTTGGCTGCTGATGGAGGCAGAAGGAAGACCTGGAGTCCTCTTGGTTCTACCTTAGTCACTGTAAGGTTGAGTTTCTTCTTGTTTTCCGTGTAAATATTAAATTTGGCTTTGATGTGTTCAGTCTGCTTTTCTACAGAAACATTCTTTTATTTTCCTGAAGGATGTCAGATGAAAACAGATCTTTGTTGTGTTCAGAGACTTTGAATTGTTCTCTGAACTTCCTGTTCTTCACCTTTCACAACAATAGAATCTGTGACTGTTCAATAGCTGAAGAACAGACCATGTGATGCAGCCGTCAGACTGCAGGGGGCGCTACATTGCAGAGTTTCCCATTGCTGCAGAGAACAGGGGCGTATTCCAGAGAGCAGGTTCTGCTAGCTCCCACGGTAAGTTTGAGGCTAAGGAAGTGGATAACCACAGCTTTGGGTTCCAGAAACAGAGGTATGTTTCAGGGTATGTCCAGTTGCCATAGCAACTCATGCTCTGAACATAACCTGGTCTGGAGCAGGTTTAGTTGAAGCTTAGTTTGTTTTCAGAGAGGTGCAGCAGCATGGCGTGTCCATTTGAAGATGATTTAGTGGATGAAGAAGCTCAGAGAATACTTTTTCCACCATGAGAGGCTGATAAGACCATATATGGATGTTTAAAGAGAAACTTTTTACTTTGATCTGACTTCATTATTTGCTTCAGTTAAGAGAAATCATTTCTTTGTTAAGTCACCTTAAAAATAACACGTAGTTATCAGACAGTTATTTTACTTTCATTCAAATTAATTCAGTTAAGTAGGTGTAACTTTGGTGCTGCTGTTAGATCGGCACTGCAAGGGATTGTGGGATACCATTCCCTTTGCCTGTCTGGATGGATTTGGGTTTAAGTGTGGGTTTTTGTCCAAATGTGTTTAGCTGTTTTACTGTGTTTTGAGTAGTTATTTGTCCTGTGTTTAATTATTTCTGCACCATGAGTGAGAGGATGAGGAGGAGGAAGAGGAGGATGAGTTTATTTAGCACCACTAGTGCTTCCTAGTGTAAGGTAAATGATGGAGAAATGGTAAATGATTCAGTGCTAGAAAATTATATTGATTCTGTCTTTTTATTGTTATAAAAAATGAGAATATCTGCCGGCTCAAACTTAGACATATGAGAATTCAAGAATTATTCTTAATTAAGATGAAAAAACATTTAATTGAATTGGAGTAAAATGACATTTAGTTAGATAAATATGTTAATTTAAGTTACAACAATTATTGAGTTTGATAGACGTAAGAAATTAATTTAAATACATTTAACTCAATTACTTGTTACGAATTGAATTAATTCATTTAAGTTGGATAATTTATATATCTATATATATATATATATTTATATATTTGCGTCACAAGGAAAATGGAAATGAGATCAGAAACTCGTGCGTTTACTTTGTTATTATTCTCCCAGCAGAAACTCTTTCTTTTGCTGATGATGCAGCCGTGTTACTTATTTGATGGTCATATAATCTTCAGTTCAGGGTTAAATTCAGGGTAGTTTAAACGGGCCTTCTGGAATACCCCCCTGGACTAAGTGAGTGTGATGTCCCCCACTCCAACCAAATGAAGTCAGTTCAGCCGCCATTTTTTCACCATATGGACACCGCCATGTTGGAACCAGAGGATGTCATGAAGCAGTAATTTGGTCTGAATCAACGCTTCAGTGGCTACTACTGTCACCAATCAGGAGTGAGCTTGTGTTCTTCAACCAGTGTGCCGTGGGAAATGACACATTCACTGATCTAAAAACATTTCCATCTCCAGGATTTCAGCTCTGTGTTCATCCAAACAGGCCCTGATAAAACACTGAGTAGTTAGGAATATGAAAGATCATAAAATACTTTTTTCTTTCTGTTTATTTGATTCTAGTAACCCTTGTTCTATCCTAGACACGTTAACATTGGGAGTGGGGTCATCTAGACCCACTAGACAGAGCTCTGAACCTTTGTTCTTCAATGATTTGTGATCTTCACTGGTGTCCATGGATTACATGAAATCCTCTCCACCTTCATCCACCTTTGTCCTGGTAGGAGAACACCTCAATGGAAGGGGGGGGGGGGGGGGGGTCATAGGATAGAACAAGGGTTAAAGACATTTTAATAATAATGACGGTACTGCGATTTAGCCATGCTGCTGAAGCTGTGTGCGGCAAAGTCCCGCCCCTTTAACTGTCTCCACCAATCATTCTTGGAGGCTTAATCACATGTCATCAGTCTGACCAATCAGAAGTGGTTAAAGTCTTCACTTCCTTGTTCAGATTCTGCTCATAAAGTCTCTCAGTTCTAACAGAAATACCAGCTAAAGCTCGTCTTTAGCGGTGTAGCTTTCCACAGAATCCGGTGTCAGACCGTGGAACAAGAGAACAAAACCATGAAGCTCAGAGGAGAGAGTCTGTCTGCATCACTACATCTCCCATGATCCATTGGGTTAAAGAGAGCGTCTCTCTTCACTGTTAAACGTCTTAAAACCACAACAAACGCACATGAACAGTTTTTCCATCTTCTTGATAAATCAGAGGTCAACAGTTTATTCTCCTTCCAGGTTTGTGTTTAACAGCCAAACATCCCAGAGTTTGGTCCAAGTCATCTTTCTAACTGAAACACTTTTCTAAAAATGTCTGGATTATTTTATCTGTTAAACTGAAGAAGAAGTAATAACAACATTTAAGAAACAGGATGAAGGTGAAGTGGCCAACAGACACAATTAAACTAAATTCAAACAATTTAATCATCTAAAAAGAAATAAAACATTTTGTTAAAGTTTTCAAAGACTTCATCTTTGATTAAGACAAAAGAAAAACTAATAAAACTTCAACATGTTCACTTTTTGTGTAGCTACAGAAAACGATGTTAGTTTATTTTGTGTACATTTTATCAATCATATTGTGATCATATTGTTCAAAAATTACAGTTGTCTTTGCACCAACATTGAACAAAATATTTAAAAAATAACTAGAAAGAATAATAACTTTAAATAACTTTAGAAAGAATATATTTGTTTTTTTGTGAGGTTATATAAAATTACATGTTAATAAACTGGAGGAAAAAACAACTTCCAGGGTAAAATGTCATAATTTAGTTGAAAATTATTACTGAAAACTAGCTTAACTTTTATTCCATCTTTCAGAAAAACATCTTCAGCTTCCAGCTTTTTCTTCCACAATTATCACTAAAATGCCTCATGGAGGGCCTGTAGATCAGTACAGACTATTCTCATTTCTTAATTTTTGGATTCTGGTGAGCCGCTGGATTTGTGTCAAGGATAAAGTGTGCCTTGGCTCAGAAAAGGTTGAAAAACACTGTTGGAGATGGGAGCCAGCAGGCACCTACTTGAACTGAGACTGTATCATCTTGGATAAAGTTGGGTTAATCAGGACGCTGCTTCTGTCGTGGTTTGGGTTCCTTTGTATTGGTTTTGCTTTCTGTCATGGTTGAGTTCTGTTTCCTGTTTTATTTTGAAAGGTTTTCTGTTTTGTCATGTTCTTGAGTTTTACTTCCTTTGTCCCAATCTGTCCCGATCATGTTCACCTGTGTCTTGTCTGCCCTGTCTGTATTTAAGTCTCGTCTCTGCCTTCCTCTTGTGCTGGTCCATTAACGTCTCTTATGTCTTAATGTTGCTTCGTCCCTGACTGTCATATGTTTTATGCCACGCCACAGTAAATTTAGTTTAGTTTTGTTTTATCTTGCTCTGCAGTGCCTTTTGTTTGACAAAGACGAGGACCGGACCCATCACAGGCGGGGACCGGTCACATCACAGGTGGGGGCGCACCCCAACACAGGCGGGGACCGGCCGCATCACAGGTGGGGGCGCACACCAACACGGGCAGGGATCGGCCCCACACAGGCGGGGACCATTCCCAACACAGGCGGGGACCGGCCCCATCACAGGTGGGGACGCACCCCATCACAGGCGAGGACCAGCCCCATCACAGGTGGGGACGCACCCCAACAAAGACGAGGACTGGACCCATCACAGGCGGGGACCGGCCGCATCCCAGGTGGGGGCGCACCCCAACACAGGCGGGGACCAGCCCCATCACAGGTGGGGATGCACCCCATCACAGGCGGGGACCGGCCCCATCACAGGCGGGGACCAGCCCCATCACAGGTAGGGACGCACCCCAACAAAGGCAGGGACCGGCCCCATCAAAGGGCGGGGACCGGCCGCATCACAGGTGGGGGCGCACACCAACACAGGCAGGGATCGGCCCCACACAGGCGGGGACCATTCCCAACACAGGCGGGGACCGGACCCATCACAGGTGGGGACGCACCCCATCACAGGCGAGGACCAGCCCCATCACAGGTGGGGACGCACCCCAACAAAGACGAGGACCGGACCCATCACAGGCGGGGACCGGCCGCATCACAGGTGGGAGCGCACCCCAACACAGGCGGGGACCAGCCCCAACACAGGTGGGGATGCACCCCATCACAGGCGGGGACCAGCCCCATCGCAGGCGGGGACCGGCCCCATCACAGGTGGGGACAGGCGCCATCACAGGTGGGGGCGCACCTCAACACAGGCAGGGACTGGCCCCAATATAGGTGGAGACTGGCCCCATCACAGGTGGGGGCGCACCCCAACACAGGCGGGACTGTTCCTAACACAGGCCGGACCGGCCCCAAAACAGGCGGGGACTGGCCCCAACACAGGCGGGACCATTCCCAACACAGGCGGGGGCCAGCCCCATCACAGGTGGGGATGCACCCCAACACAGGCGGAAACCGTTCCCAACACAGGCGGGGACCGTTCCCAACACAGACGGGGACCGTTCCCACCAAAGCCAAAAGGTGAGGCTGGTCCCTATCTAGAGCTGCAGCGGCTGAACAGCAGCCGACCCAGAGGGAGAGGACCCAACCGGCGAGGACCGGCCCCATCACAGGTGGGGACACACCCCAACACAGGTGGGGACCGACCCCAACACAGGCCGGACCGGCCCCAAAACAGGCGGGGACTGGCCCCATCACAGGTGGGGACGCACCCCAACGCAGGTTTGGACGCACCCCAACACAGGTGAGGACCGGCTTAACAAAGGGGGGACCCGGACCCATCACAGGTGGAAACCGACCTCACCACAGGCGGGGACCGTTCCCGACACAGGCGGGGGCCAGCCCCATCACAGGTGGGGATGCACCCCAACACAGGCGGAAACCGTTCCCAACACAGGCGGGGACCGTTCCCAACACAGACGGGGACCGTTCCCACCAAAGTCAAAAGGTGAGGCTGGTCCCCATCTAGAGCTGCAGCGGCTGAACAGCAGCCGACCCAGAGGGAGAGGACCCAACAGAGGAAGCAAAAAAAGAGTAAAATTAAAGAGTCAAAAAGTAAACATACTGATAAATGTGTTGAACAATAAAACATTACCATAAGGAATATTACAATTAAGTATTAATAATCTAGTGAAAATTCATAAAACAAGATAAAATAGATAAATAAATACAAAATTAAAATAAAAAAAATACAATAAAAGTAGTAAAATTAGTTAAAAGCCAGGTCAACATACGGGTCTTGAGCCTTTTCTTAAAAGCATCAATGATCTTGGTCGTGAGAGAGCGGATGTTCAGAAGACCAAAGTTGGCGGAGAGTTTGGCATCCGCATCATTAGCTGACCAAGGTAGACGGGCCAAGAAGTTGTGATTAGCACAACGACCAAAGTTTAAAATGATTTGATGGAGTTGGGGTTCTCATCATGGATGATCCAACGCGAGCCGCGGTCAATGTATCTCCGATGGGGCTGGTAAAGGATATCTGAGTGCTGGAGCAGCACTGGTGGTGGAGGTGAATCGAGTGGAGAACAGCGAAGCTTGGCAAAGTCAGCAACAGAGTACTGGAGCAGGGCTGTCAGTGGATGCTTGAGAAAAGACAGGATGACCCAGGCGACTAGAATCCAAACACAGTTGATCCACATTGTAGCAGCCTTGAAGTGAGCAGCAGGTAAGCTAGCTCTCACACACACGTATGGTGATCAGAGCTCAAACGTTAACGTACACTGATCCAGGTGACAAAGTGCAGATAATTGTGAGAAGTTGATAAGTGAGGAAAAATGCACATGAACAGCAAAAGACATAGTCACATGCACAAGTAGAACCTTAAAAGTGTTATAAATAGCGGTGTAAGAAAAAATCGTTTCGGCAATATATCGCAATACGTCATTTGGCAATACTTGTATCGATTCAAAATGCTGCCAGATCGATATTTCTTTAATTATTTCTGAGCGTCCTTCAGCGTCTGACTCTTGTTGTCCACTTCACCCTCCGACCGCTAGTTGGCAGCAGAGCACACAGCCTCTTAGAGCAGCTCTACTCTGCACAAAACAACAGGAAGCCTGCAGCCAGAGGCAGCTTGTTCTGTTGTTAGGAGACATGAAATACTTAGTTTTTACTTGGAATGGATACCAAGCAGAAACTCTGAGCCATGTTGCTGCCAGTAAGATATGAAAACGTGGATTTATGTGCTTTTTAGCGGCTCAGATAAATAAGATAGACAGTGAAGCAGGGCCGCAGCTAACAGGCTAATGCGCTTAGCATCTGCTAACATGCTAGCAAAGCGGGCCAAGGTTCTGCAGAACCTCAAAGCAATGGATTCTAGTTTAGGGACCTGATGGATCAGAGGGATGTGAACAACACTCTGATAAAGGCTGACATTGTGGTGATCAGCTTTACCAGTTTACTTCCGTGTGTGAGAAGCGTGGCTGCAAAGGTGCAACAGAGTAAATATGTTAACAAAGCCCCTTTTTTGTCACATTAAAGCAACTTTCCTTCGTTCTGTCATGCTGCCTCATCATCACACTTTATTGTTTCTGGAAAGAATCAGTGTGTGTCCCCCACCCTTTATTTTTAAAGCATCATTCAGGCTCCTGAACTGTTTCAAAGCACTAGAGAAGCTACATTAATGCTGAAAATAAACAGCATTTATTTCCCCAATAGAAACTTATTGGTTAAGGCTCATTTATTCTTTGTTTTTTCTCACACTGAAAAAACATATTTATATTAAATCAGACAATGATGACTGTTCCCTTTCTACATTTTAACTTACCAAAATAAAAGCACTATGAATTTGCTTTGGTAAACGCAACTTATATATCAGATACAATCGCAGTGCTTAACATCGTGATCATTAAACCAAATTTGACCATTTTATTACAGTGGAAGACATTCAAATTTAGGTTGAGTTTTTTCAAAGTCATATTTAAAAAAACAGAAAGAAAACATGTTTCAGTAAAATATCGGGATACGTATCGTATCGCCAGACCCTTGCCAATACACACCCCTAGTCATAAATAGAGTCCAGGGAGCAGCGGCAGCCAAAACGTTCACTCCAACCGGAAGTTGCGGCCAAACTTCAGCTTTCTGGCTGATTTTTTTTTTTTTTTTTAATGTTTGCTTGTTTTTATATTTTGTTGTTTTAATGTAAAGCACTTTGTGTTATATTTTTTTATGAAAAGTGCTTTATAAATAAAGTTTGAGTTGATTTGATCTCTCCAGATGTCACTTCAATATTTCCACATACAATTGTTTCCTCATGATGCCATCTATTTTGGGAAGTGCACCAGTCCCTCCAGCAGCACAACACCCCTGCAACATGATGCTACCATCCCCATGTTTTACAGTAGGGCCTGCAGGCTTCCCCCTTTTTTCTCCAAACATAATGATGGTCATTGTGGCCAAACTGTTTTAGCTTTGTCAGACGACAGAACTGACGTCTCCAAAAATGAATGTTGTTATCCTTGTGTTTTATCCTTGTTCCTTCATAACCATTTCCACCATAACCATTTCCACCATAACCATTTCCACCAGATAACCATTTCCTCCATAACCATGTCCACCATAACCATTTCCATCATAACCATTTCCACCATAACTATTTCTACCATAACTATTTCTACCATATAACCATTTCCTTCATAACCATTTCCTCCATAACCATTTCCACCAGATAACCATTTCCTCCATAACCATTTCCTCCATAACCATTTTCTTCATAACCATTTCCATCATAACCATTTCCACCATAACTATTTCTACCATATAACCATTTCCTCCATAACCATTTTCTTCATAACTATTTCCACCATAAACATTTCCACCATAACTATTTCTACCATATAACCATTTCCTCCATAACCATTTCCTCCATAACCATTTTCTTCATAAACATTTCCACCATAACTATTTCTACCATAACTATTTCTACCATATAACCATTTCCACGATAACCATTTCCTCCATAACCATTTCCACCAGATAACCATTTCCTCCATAACCATTTCCTCCATAACCATTTTCTTCATAACCATTTTCTTCATAACTATTTCCACCATAAACATTTCCACCATAACTATTTCTACCATAACTATTTCTACCATATAACCATTTCCTTCATAACCATTTCCTCCATAACCATTTCCACCAGATAACCATTTCCTCCATAACCATTTCCTCCATAACCATTTTCTTCATAACCATTTCCATCATAACCATTTCCACCATAACTATTTCTACCATATAACCATTTCCTCCATAACCATTTTCTTCATAACTATTTCCACCATAAACATTTCCACCATAACTATTTCTACCATAACTATTTCTACCATATAACCATTTCCTCCATAACCATTTCCACCAGATAACCATTTCCTCCATAACCATTTCCTCCATAACCATTTTCTTCATAACTATTTCCACCATAAACATTTCCACCATAACTATTTCCACCATAACTATTTCTACCATATAACCATTTCCTTCATAACCATTTCCTCCATAACCATTTCCACCAGATAACCATTTCCTCCATAACCATTTCCTCCATAACCATTTTCTTCATAACCATTTTCTTCATAACTATTTCCACCATAAACATTTCCACCATAACTATTTCCACCATAACTATTTCTACCATATAACCATTTCCTTCATAACCATTTCCTTCATAACCATTTCCTCCATAACCATTTCCACCAGATAACCATTTCCTCCATAACCATTTTCTTCATAACCATTTCCATCATAACTATTTCCACCATAACTATTTCTACCATATAACCATTTCCTTCATAACCATTTCCTCCATAACCATTTCCACCAGATAACCATTTCCTCCATAACCATTTCCTCCATAACCATTTTCACCATAACCATTTCCATCATAACCATTTCCACCATAACTATTTCCACCAGATAACCATTTCCTCCATAACCATTTCCTCCATAACCATTTTCTTCATAACCATTTCCACCATAACTATTTCTACCATATAACCATTTCCTTCATAACCATTTCCTCCATAACCATTTCCACCAGATAACCATTTCCTCCATAACCATTTCCTCCATAACCATTTTCTTCATAACTATTTCCACCATACAACCATTACCATAACCGTAACCATTAGGTGTCCTGCAAGTTTCTGGATAATTGTTGTAATAGCAAAAGATGACGGGGAGTGTTTTCAGAATACACGGGGGGGCTTAAAGGGGCTGACGTCTCACGGCCCCTTTAAGGCAGATGTGGACCATCCCAGTGGAGGGACGCAGACGCAGCTCTTTCCCGGTGTCCGCAAACGCAACAGAGCCCCCCTGCAGCTGCGGAGCGGAATTATTTTTCATTTACCGGCTTCTTATCGCCGTTTCAATAATTACTCTCCAGTAGGAACGACCAGGGCGGCACCGGCAGCTGAACCGGCTCTACGGTCAGTCGGAGGGTCGCTTTGCCGCAGACGTCCGCCGCTGCTGCGCACGGATCCGGCGACGCTCGCGCGCAGCCTCCCGCCACGGAGCATCATGGAGCGGGCCGGGGAGGACTGACGGCCGGACAGCGAGACCTGCGTTCGATCCAGCAGAGGCCCGGAACCATGTCTGTCTCTGTGAGTCACCCGTGCAGCGCCTCACCGGTCTCCGTGAACCGGGATGTGACAGGAGGCTGCGGAAGAGTGGCGCGTGCGACAAGGCCGTGTCCGTGCGGCAGCTGCTGCGGCGCACACGCTTGCGGCATTCAATGCTTGACAGTGCGTGATTCGTGCGTGAAAGGATCGAAACTGTCATCTGTGATTCTCAGTGAAAACTGCTCCCTCTATCTGCGCATGTCCACGCGCACGTGCTGCTGCACCTTTAGCCTGTTTTAAATATAGTATCATAGTCTCACCAAAATGCATGGAAACGGGCTCAAATTTACAGTTTAATGTGTCTGAAAAATCCTTTTTAGATGAAAATTCTAGCAGAAGTACACAACCCGGCAGAAATATGTAATAGGTGTTTCATAATTGTTGTGATGTGTAAAACTGAACAGGTAAATTTGACCATTAAGTGTTGTGCAAAAATGTTGACATGATGATGAGACCATGAATTCACTTCAACGCGGCTCTTTGTGAAGCATGGACCGACAGCCGAGGTCATGTCAAGGCCAAATGGAGCTGAGCTGACAACATAGAGAGGAAATGTCCCAGTGTGGGTGGACCTTCCAGCAGAACCAGTCTGAGTCTGGGGGTGGGGGGCATCACCTCCTGTGTGTCCTCATGGATGATGATGATGAGAATGATGATGGACTCCATTATTCAGACACTGAAGATGACTGGAAAGAATGAAAGTTTCAGGTATTCATTGCAGTTGTGATAGACTGCCCCCCTCCCCCATGGTTTGGATGATGCATGGAAAACAGGATGGATGCTTACAGACTCAAACACACCCCGTCTTGCTTCTTATTGCATCCCAGTGCTATCTGCTACAGTTGCCATGGGCAACATCGTTTCCACCTTGTGTCTCAGCGATGGGTTGACGGTCCACAGATTGGTGGACATGACAACAGCCATGCTGATCCACATTTACAGACAGACATCCCACGTGTTCATTCAGTGTGTGCCTGCAGTGTCTGTCAGGGCTCATGGCACCTGGACAACTGGTTGACCCCCCCCCCCCCACACACACACACACACACACACACAGCTCCTCAGGCACATGGATCAGGTGCGAGGACAGCTCAGATGTCCTGCAGTGATACTTTGTGTTTGGACAGAAACCAGTTAAGCCAAAGTCGTCTGATTATTGTGATTGAAGTCCTGACTCTGTGACTGATGTGTGCAGATGCAGGTCTGCAGCTCTCCTACATGCAGCTCACCTCTGTCAGTAAACATGGCTGTTGTTTGCAACTACAGCACAATGTTTCCATGCATTTCCATGGGACCTTAATGCCTTCTCCTGCCTTCCTTCCCCCTGCTGTTGCCTAGCAACCGTTGTCACTTTTCCTCAAATATTTACTTCTTAATTATTTTGCATAGTCTTCACTCAAAGCATTTAAAACATCACAACACTGTTTCTGTGACGAATGCTGTTGGATGATTCAACCATGTCCTGTCCTCCATGAATGATGATTCCACCTCCATCTAACCTTCTCCTCTGCATCCTCCTTCTTCACACCACCCACCCTCATGTCGTCTTCCTCTCTATAAACCTCCTCTTTGGTCTTCCTCTAGTCCTCTTTCCTTCAACCTCAGCATCTTCTCTGTTCCCCCTGTCTAAACCGTCTCCATCTGCTTCCCTGCATTGATCTCCAGAACATCTACCATGATCTGTTCCTCTGATGGATTCATTCCTGATCCATTCTGGTTCCACAGAGAACCTCAGCATCTTCATCTCTGCTTCCTCCAGCTCGAGCAACATGGCTGCTCTCACCTCTGTCTTCTACACCTTTCTTTAGTCACACATCACACACCTGAAACCTTCCTCCACCTGTTCCAACCTGCTTGACCACGCCTCTCCAGCTCTTTCCTACACTCTGATGTTCTGGAAGTCCTCCACCGTTCCTCTCATTTACACACAGATACTCTGTCTTACTGACCTTCATTCCTCTCCTTTCCAGAGAAACCTCCACCTCTCTAGATGTTCCTCCACCTGCTCTCTGCTCTCACTATACATCACAGTGTCATCTGCAAACATCACAGCCCCCAGAGATTCCTGTCTGACCCTCATCTGTCAGTCTGTCCATCACCACAGCAAAAACATAAAAGGGCAGAAGAACAAGTCCTGACTTTGACATTGTGGATACAAATAAACATTGCACCCCCACTCTTAGTGACCTGTGATTTTATCATTAAAAAGTAAATTAAATTAGATTCTGAAAGTTTTATTTTCTCCAGTTTGTTCTCTTTTGAGTACAAAGGTCGCCCTCAGCGTTTTAAGTGAGGTGTTGGTCGGTCAGGTCTCATAACGTTAGCGAAAGTGAAGCTCTGGACTAGTTCAGAGTGCAGTTAAGTGAGATGGCCTAAATCCTTTGAGTGCTCGTTGACAGGAGTCTGCTTGGTGGTGTGGGCTCCTCATGTTTCCTTCTTTTTCTGCAGCCCTGACGTGACACTCCTGCAGGTTTTCAGGTGATGCTGCAAAAATCCCCTGAACCTGCTGCGCTCGCATCATATAGCGCTGTAGGCAGAGCAGCTGTGTGTGCAAATATTGAATGTTGCATCGAATGCAGCTGGGCTGTTAGCGTGTGCGCTGTGGGGCTGTTTGCCTCGCTGGCGTTCATGTGTGTGTTTCTCTTGTGGATAAACAACTTCATAGCATCTCCAGCGAGCCAGGGGTCATCCTGCTGTGTAATCTATGCATAGTCTGCTCTGCACAAGTGAAAAGAATAACAAGTGCATCTGTGCTGTCTCTTAACTGCATTTAAAATGATGTTCTCACCATCGTTCATCATCTGTTCAGATTATTGTTTACTCTTACATTTATGACTTTCTGGATCTATTGTTATCTGTTTTCCAATATGGATTAGTTATAAATTAGTCTTTGTTCAGTGTCAGTTTTTTGTGTTGTGTTAGTAGTAAACTCTTGCA
Source organism: Oryzias curvinotus (assembly GCA_023969325.1). NCBI lineage: Eukaryota > Metazoa > Chordata > Actinopteri > Beloniformes > Adrianichthyidae > Oryzias > Oryzias curvinotus. The sequence goes on from CM043711.1 coordinate 1,424,227, forward strand.
GCACTGTGCTCCGGACAGCCACGTCTTTTCTGATTGAGAGCAGAAATCCTCAGGATAAGACAGTCCAAACTCTGCTGGATTTGCAGTCGACATCAGAGTTTAGTACAAACTTCTCTGTTTTATCTAAAGCCACTTACAAGTTAGACTCAATTTGAGATTCTCAATCTCTATGGGACATTTCCTGGGTACATGAAGGTTAAATGGATAAAAATAGATTGAATTCCTTCTTCAACAGTGTTAGAAAGTGTCACTAGTGAGAGACGTCAAAGCATAGGCAGGAATGTTTTGCTTTGGAAGCTGTGGAAGGGTTCTTGTTTGAGTGTTTTTGTGAGTATTGGCAGCGTTAAAGCTGTGCTGAGGAGCAGCTAGCTCATTGCTCCATCAGGGCCGGAGTTGATCTGTGATCGTCTGCAGAGACCACCTGCTGCTCTGCACACAGCTCTGTCGTGATTGGAGCGCTTGGGATTCAATGCTCCAGCCTAAAAAAACAGTGTGTTCCAGTACTATTAAACTCATAAGACTGAATGATCCCCAGTAAGGGTGAGATCTGTCTCTCTGTCCATCTACAGTACATTGTAAATCAGCTTGTTGAGGAGCAGCATTCATTATGAAGTCTCACTCCTTTGTTTGGTCCCACTGCAGGTCAGAGGAATGTTTTTTTAGCCCATTGTCGTGAGTCAGTTTGGATTTTCTTCTGTTTGCCAAAACCGTTTTGGTTGGATCACTGATGGCAACTACTGTCGCCAATTAACAGGATTATCAAGAAAATGTAAAAAAAAAGGTATCAGACAGAAGCCTGGCTTATGCAGTCTTTAATAAGGATCATAGTGAACAAGTTCTTAGCAGTTTGGTTCTTTTTAAAAGTGTTTTCATGTTGGAGGATGAACACATAAAGAAGAAAAACATCTAACAATGCTACACGGAAGAACACGGAGCAATCTAAAAAAATCTTGAACACAAACTAATTATTGCTATAAAAGGCTATTTTATGTATAGGATTAGATTTATCTGTGCTCTTCCAGACGCTCAAAGTTCTTACAATGTGTCCATTATTCATACACTCCTCATTCATGCTTGGCGATGACAGGGGCGTGGCTGCCAGTTCCCACCTACGGTCCCTCTGACCGTCACCAGGACATTCATGCACCAGTGGAGCCACACTGGAGGCAGGGAGGGGCTGTTTGTCCAGGACACTGCTGGAGCTGAGCGGGGATCAAACCGCCGAACCTTCGATCACTGGACGACCTGCTCAACCACAGTCGATCTCAGCAGCATAACAAAAAAGAGACTTTGAGAGATTTTATACTTTCCTTAAACCTGTTTGGTGAATTGGATCGTTTTGAAGACTGAGATGAAGCAGAAGAGAAACAGAGAAGAGGAAGAGGAAACGAGACACGAGGAGGAATTGAACAAGTTAGACTTTAGAACAAACTTTTGCTTTATCATCTGGACAAAATCAGGTGTTAAAAGCTCAACCTTTGTCTGACATGGGGCTTTGAGAGCGAGGCCAGAGCAAGGTCGCTGCAGGCGCTGTGGTCGTCACCAAGACAGCGCCACTCATCATTCTTCACAAGAATGATTTAATTTTACAAACCTAACAGAGCTGAAGTTCTGATCATTGATGTAATATAGGTATTTTCATGTCTGACCATGGTAAAAGTGGGATGATGCTCTTTGAGGTGTTCATTATCAGACATGAAAGGACTTTACAGAAGCAGACGGTTGGTGTGAAAATGAGATGAACGCGATTAAAAAATAACAACCAGCTAACATGTCTGTACTTAATCCCGATTAACTGCTTTTATTCTTCTCAGCATTTACCTGATGATGCAGCCTGTGATTTGGCCCCTCCCACAGGTAGCTGAAATCCCCCTCGTCTCTGTTGATATATTATTTTCAGGGGTTCGACTAGCACAGTGGTAACTTCCCTGGTTCATTCTAATATGACCAACCTGCCCATCATCTGCATAAACACGCCCCACATTTATTCAAATCAGCTGCTGTCCTGCTTCCAACCAGCAGCATGAACGTGGTGTTAAAGCAGTTGTTGTGCTGGTGGGAAATTAGAAATTACAGATCTACTACAATTGACACCTGAGAGGGCCCATAATGATCATGTCCTGGTGGGGGCCTATTCATCAACGTGCTGTCAACTCAGAGGGAGGTGCAGCCCTGGACAGAAGCTGAGCATCTTCTCTGCACATTTATCTTCTTGTCAGGAGCCGTCTGCCTCTCCATTTCCCCGCTTGGCTTTCCTGCTATCGTTTAGGATCCTTCCCTTTCTAACAGCTCTCTTTCGTTTAGTCCAACCCGTCCAGCCCCTCCTGCAAACATGAGGGATGGCCTTTGTCAGGAGGGAAAGGCTTGATGTGGTTGGACTGATTCAACTAACAGCTGCCATTTGAGTGTGTGTGTGTGGGTGTTTATCGAACAAAGTGTGTGTTTTTGTATTGTCTTTGTCTTTATCTGTGTGTCCTTGTTCTGCATGTACATGTGTGCTGATTAAAAAAAAGTCATCATCTGTTTTCTTCTACACAGAAATAGTTATTTCTATCTATTCATGGAAAACCATCAGTTATAAGTGTGTGTTGTTGCATTATTGTCTGTTATTAATTGTATTGCTTTACAGCAAATTTTAAAAAAATTGTATCGAAAAGTATTTAATTTCACATTTGAATGTGAAAAGTAATTTGTTTGAAGAAAATAGAAGACAATACTGTTTGTTTCACTATCCAAACCACAATCTACAACATGATATTAACGTTTAATAATCATTTTTGCGGTTTCCATAACTAAAACCAACCTCTGTGTTTTGCTGGTGTCAGCAGAAACGGCCCATGTTCTGTGAGTCGTGTCCCTTTGAGAGAAAAACAGTCAAGAAATACAACTGAATCACAGCAAGATTTTCTTTGTCTTCTCTACTGTTCTGGAATTAAAGTGAAGCATCTTCTTCCAAACTAGAATCTACATGTTAGATTCTAAAGCATTTTTAACAACAGCAATGGGAGGAAAAACTCTGTCTTTATTAAAACAATGACTGTCATAGGCTGATTCAATAATGCATGTTAACTGTCTTTAAATGCCTACATTAAATTTCTTCCACCGTGTTGGGTTTCTTGTCCCAAACTACCCTAACAAATGACCATTATTTAAACAGACTGCTTTCATTTAACGCTGTAAATGTCTGATCACCTTTGAATCCGATTTTCCAAGAGTGTAGTAGTGGAACCCAAACGACTTCATGACTTTGTGAAGAAAAACTGACTATATCACAGTTTTTGGGTCACAAGTTCTGTTAAACATGAATAATAAAGAATGATACAGAACAAAGACCCGGTCTGTCTTTAAGGCTCGAACTATTGACTGGATCTGAAGCTGGACTGGTTGAGTGTGACATCATCCAGAGAAAATGGTTTACTTCCTGCTCCAACCAAATGAGGTCAGTTTAGTCAGCATTTTTTCATAAAATGGACACCGCCATGTTGAAGCCAGATGATGTCAGTAAGCAGTGATTGGTCCGAGTCGGTCAGAGGCTACCAATACCGCCAATCAGGAGTGAGCTTGTTGGAAGGCTCCACCCCATCACTAAAAACAGGCTACACAAAACATGTTCAGTTTAGAACTTGAATAGCTTCCATTAAAGAAAAAATATTTAAAAAAAAAACAAGATTATCAAGAACATATTAATAAAAGGCATTAGATAAAGAACTGTTATTCTGACCAGCAGAATGACTGACTACAGCTGTTTATTTCTCTATAGTAGTCTATGGGATTTTGGCTTCTTGGAGCCAGCGGGTACTTCCTGTTTGGAAAAACAGGGAGAGGAGTCACTCAGTCCAGTTCTGCAATTGTACAGTCAATGGCCCCAACAGTCTGTCTCAGTATTCAGATGCAGGGACTGAAAGACCTTAACACTTAAAGACCAAAACACTCAAAATGGATTAAATTATCTGCATTAATGTTTGACTGTTGGATCAAACATCCTGTCTGTTGCAGGAAGCCAGGGTGTCCCCTGCCTTCGCCCATAAGTGAGCAGGATAGGCTCCGGCAGCCCTGTGACCCCGAAAAGGACAAAACGCCTTACAAGATGAATGAATGAATGAATATTGGATCCTCTGGTGACACAACCAGCAATGATCTTAACTACAAGCATAATTGGGAAGACCAAGTCAGCTGTTTCAACTTTTCTGAACTGTTGCTAGTTTGGGGGTCTGTAGTCCGGCTTCAAAAAGCATCAAGGGACTTCTGGTTGTGACATGTAGGGAGAGGACGTATAGGAAGAGGCTCCTGGTTCGTTTTTGTTAACCCTTCTTTAAGACAGTTCACTGCTCCAATTTTGGTATAGTTTATTTAGGGGATTAGATTAAATACACTCTAGGGGGGTCCAGAGACAAATTTCTATCTGTGTGGGGTCCGATACTTTCATACTGTAATGAGCTCAAAACTGTTCCCAAGTAGCTTCCAACAACTCTCCTGTTGTGACATTTGGGTTTCTTTGTTTCTTCGTCACACTGAGCCTTAGCGGTCCATGTCTGCTTAAATCATGTGACGTAATCACTTGTTTTTTTTGGACGCCTCTCATGTTCTGTGGGGTGGGGTTCTGCTGTGTGTTTGTCTTGTTAAAAAAAGGGCATTGTTTGAATCATTTCTGGCATTAGCCTTTGTTTCTGGACATGTTCTGTATTTCTGGAATGGTGCTCAATAAAAAAAAAAAGATTAAACAAAAACAAAAGCACAGAGGGACATGATGGTTTGGATTTATTCTGACAGGAGGAAGGTCTCCGGTTTGAATCCCAGCGTCCTCTTGCGTGCGCGGCTGTGCAGAGCAGCAGGACAGCTGTGAGGTTCTGCTGACTCATGCTTTCCACACGGATTTTCTGCTGACTTCTGCAGCTGCACAGCAGCCTCTGAGCTGTGTGTTTGTGCATGTAGAGCTGTAACATCTGAGCTCACATATGCAACTTCTGAAGAGACCAAATCTGCACACAATCAGGATTTTTGGATGACCTCCTTTCAATTGTTGAGTCTGGGAAGTCTGAGTCTGTCTGTGACCTTTGACTCAATAATGGTTTGAGTTAAGGCCTTCCTTCTGCTGTGGTGTGACATCAGGACTCTCGCTGACGTTATTTCTTGTCGATGGCTTGTAAAAGAAGTGTTGCTCACAGTGGAGAGGAACACCCCCCACCCCACCCCCAATGCCACTTTAAAGATAGAGCTTTGTGGTTCTTCCTACAGCCAGCCGCTCCTGCATGACGGCACATTGAGGGAACCTTTCATTTAGCAGTGATCCAGGTCATAAACAGGCAGACAGTGTCACTGCAGGGGTGGGGTGAGGGGGGGCTGGATGGTGTTGGCAGA
>CM043711.1:1434584-1467084 GCA_023969325.1 Oryzias curvinotus
TAGCAGGATTAAGACAGAGACTTTTCCATCATCAGTGTTCAGGCGGATGTCGTTGGTTACCTTGATAAGAGCAGTTTCTGTGCTATGATGGGGTCTAAAACCTGACTGGAAAACATCAAATGAATTGTTTAATAAGAGAAAGTCAGTGAGCTGTTGGTAGACAACTTTTTCAAGGACTTTTCCTAAAAATGGCAGATTAGTGATAGGTCTGTAATTATTCAGTACAGTGGGATCAAGACCTCTCCTCTTCAGGAGGGGTTTAATGACTGCAGTTTTTAAGGCCTCTGGAAATATTCCAGATTGAAGAGACATGTTAAACTATTTAAGTAATTGGTGGCAACACACTGTTCAGGACAGACTTTAGAAATCTAGTGGGTAACACATCAAGGCAGCATGTAGACGAGCTAAAGACACACATATGCACACAGCTGCACACACAAAGATGTACAAATACACACACAGATGCTCACAAGTATACAACATGCACACACAAATACACACACAGATGTATAGACATATGTACACTCTCTTCAGTTCTTGTCTGTCATCAGTATCTGTGAATACTGCTCTAACTGTAGCTGCACCCACACACCACCTGTGGATTCAGGTGATTAACTGTCGGATGGGGAGGTGGTGTGTGAACACATCTGATTATTTATAAAACTTTACTGCACTTGCAGAACTGATGTAGGTGTGCAAGACAGCCAAACGTCAATCCAGAATATTTTTTACTCTGATTTATCTGAGATACAAAACAATATTGCTGATTACCTTGCAATTTTTTTTTTTACAATTTTTGGTGTTGTAAAGAAAGTAAAAAAAAACTGCCATCCAAATTCCTTCCATCTCCTAGTTTTGTCTCACAAATTCAAAGCCAGTCACTCTCCGGCAGCTCAATTTCAATTTTTCAATGTATTTGTTTGAAGGATAAGCCCCTTGAGAGGTGTCATCTCATTTCCAAGGGGGTCCGCAACATACAACAAAACAAGCAAATACCGACAGATACAGTTGAGCAAACTCTACATATGTCAAAACGATGAAGAACTTAAAATATACAAGGCAACGAACAGGCACACACAAACACACACACACAAACACACACACACAAACACACACACACACAAACACAGACATTTATTACACCTATTAACAGTTAGTTTAAGGTAAGGGAATACAAAGCAGGAAAGAAATCAAATTAAATCAAAAACAGTTACATGAGTGTTGAAGATGTACTAAACAGGCATTTTTAAATGCAAAGAATGAGGTTAAAGAGCGAATGGATGGAGGAAGATTGTTCCAGTCAGAGGGTGCTTTATAATAAAAGGAATATTTTCTGATTTCATCTGACAATATTTAGCCTTTGTTCCCCTTTTAGTTTGGCAGCCAAAGTGTTTTGACCATTATGTTTCTGTAGCCCTTTTAACATTTAGAGGGAATCTTGTTCAGGAAATGTTTGTTAGAATCTGTAAATACTATGAGGAACTCTATACCTCTGGATGCAATGCCTTGTTTGACTGCTGTGTTGAAGAAAGGGCGTAGTTGGAGATACCTAAAAAAGTCCTTTTTATAAGGTTGAAATCCTTTTTGATTTATAACTATTACTCACAGAGCAGTCAAACTATTCTTATTCCAAAGAAAGAAGACTGCATCTGTTCTACCACAGTGGAATTTTGAGCAAGAAGGAAAATTAAGAATGTGATATCCTTTTTCTACTTTCTGACACTAGCGTTTTCCTCTATTCAGCTCTCAGACCTGAATTCAGTTGTTTTTTTCGCTTCAATATTTGGGGGGCACCAGCAGGCTTTGTATTTGAGCTCTGATTAATAGTATTGCTTCAAATTTGGAAGGGTAAGACTTCCATACTCTGTATTTATGTGAAGTGTTTTATATTTGAGTCTCGGTTTTAAAATAAGAATTTGGGATTTTAATATGTTGAGACATAAGAAGTCTTGGTACTGTCTCTATTCTAGCAGTGAAATGTACATTTTATATCATTTTAAATATGTCATAACTTTCTGTATTGATCGGTTTCCTTATCTAAATTGAGTCAAAGCAAATCCCTCACATTCTCTGAGATTATTATATCTAAATATTACATTGTTTGTGCATCCCATTCAAATGAGTACAGTACTTGGAGGGTCTGGGTTTTGGTCATGTTAAGATGATAGGCCGATAGCTGGCCGTATATTTTCAGCATGTCGTCTGCAAAAAATGCAATCTTATGTCCAGTCTTTGCTATAGTAATTAATGCTCTTCGCTTTCTCTGGACTAAAGGGTGGATAGAGATTGTGAAAGGTGAGGGGCTCAAGCAGCATCCCTGACGGGTCTCTGTCAGCCGTTATCAGTGAGGGGACGTTCTTTTTCAAAGTCAAATGTATTTTTGGCTTTACGTCATTTTTAGGAATTTTATGAGAGCTGTTTCTTCCTGCTGGTTATTTACTCAATGTTTGGTATTAAAAGCTGAACTCCTGACTGAGCAACAACCGGACTCAGCCGTTCACTGGAAGGAGGCTCTGACCCCCTCCTGACGGATGCCCTCCTGCAGACAAAACATGAATGAGGGGGGACCTGTAGAGAGGTGTGGTGTCTGGTTCAAACCTGCCTGATGGACCTGGACCCTCTCAAAGCTGGACGTCACTGCAGAGGATTTGAGTTCTGAGGGCCAGAGGCATCAAGTTCATTCCTTTTATCAGAAAACATTGTTTCATCTGAACTGCTGTAATGCTCTGCCAGTCAACGCGCACGCTCACATGCACAGTGGGACCCTGCGCTGGTCTTCCACAGGAAGCAGGAACACATAAATGCAGTTTTTGGTTCGCCAACTTCCTGTTTGTTTTTTAGATTGGCCTGTAGAGATTTTCTGTAAAGTGGAACCCCCCAGCCCTATCTGTGGTCTTTGTAAAACCCAGAGACTCTGCACTGGGGGGTGGCTCTGCCCCCTCTTTTCATGGTTTCTTGTGGGTTTGTCCCATTTCCATAGGTATTTATTGAAGTGTTTGTTCCTGTTCACTTTGAATGGTTTCCCCCCACATTGGTGTTGCTTTGGTGGTCTTGGCGTGTCTGACACTGTGGGAAAAGTCCACGCCTCATGAAGTGGATCATGAGCATGACTGATCGCTGGAGTTTCTGTCATTCCTACGTGGAGCAGAACGCTGGATGTGGGCGGAGCTTGGCGGGTCAGCATCTGCTGGATTCAGAGGATGACTTCCTGATGGGAGAAGTGCACGAGCAGCGAGCACAACACAGGAAACGCAGCATTCCTGTGGCCAGACAGAGGGGGGGCTCTGGGACATGAGCCAGACAACACTGTGTGTGTGTTGGGGGGGGTCTTGCAGGGTTTGTGGTGGCTCTGCAGGTCTGATGGAACAAAGAGTCGTCTCCTTGACCTGCTGCAGCATCACCTTTGACCTTTTCTTCACATTTATGCAAACTACTCAAATATCCATTAGAAACAACTGTGAAATATTGTTTACATGGAATCACTTTGTTATTGGTTCAATGTTATAAAGTATTCAGCCAATCATTGTTTTCCTGTTTCTCTTTCTTTATTCTAGTATCTTCCACCATGTTTTGCCGCCTAACTCCTACAATGTGGCAGCTGGAGACACCATTAAAATGTTAAAATGCTCACAAGGCTTTGGACTACAACATATTTTAGTCTTGGGATTTTACAGTTTTTTCACAAATGGACTGCAAACTCTGATTATTTTTCAACAATCTCCCCCGTCATTTGCAATTTTTTGTTATTGTTCTGTTTTCATTTATGGTCAACTTTGATCATTTCTTTATTTAGTTTGTGTTTTTTGTGCCAAATATTACCCTTTACGTTTGTTTTCATTCAGCGATGCTGCAGTCAAACCTGCATTTTTCTTCTGGAAAGGCAGCTCCCTCTAGTTTCTGATTGGTTTACATTCACTGGTTTGTTTGATGTGTAAATGCAGATAAAGTGAATCACAAACCAAGCTGACACTGACACCCATCTTCCTCCGCCTCAGTGCTGAATGAACGCATGTGAGCTGCAGGAAACCTGCAGATGTGAGGCTGCTGCCTGCAGTGTGGAGTCTGTCTGTGACCTGCTGTGTAGTGCAGCACAGGGCAGACATGCATGCTGCAGAGATGCTTGCTTTAAACTCCAGCTGCTTGATAGTGATAGTGTGTGCGTATGTGTGCGTGTGTGTGCATATGTGAGGAGGGGGGGGGCATAGATCTTCAGTCGATGGTGACGCTGTACCTCAGAAAAGACCTGGAGTTTTGTCTTTAGGAGATGAAGATGTCTTCCTCATCCCAGCTTTGCTGTCTGTGAGGCAAGGTTGACTCGTGCCAGCCCCGCTCCTCAGCACCCCCCCTTTAATCTCTGCTGTTAGACTTCTTCTTATTTGGGTTTGAGGGCCTGTAAGGCCTGTTGGATGTGGTGCACAGCGCTGCCTGGTCAGCTTGAGTTTTCAGAAGTGGCTATGGCGGCATGTGGAGTCTGATCTGTGAAAGGCGTCAACACACAGCTGAAAAGAGGTGAAGGTTTGTTCCCGCCTCTCACAAACGGCCGCGCTGCACAGGGCCGCGTGTGCTGGGGACCGGGTTCTAATTAACCTACTCTACTTTGGACGGCCTATAAAAAGACTGCGCAGCCTCCAGAGAACGTTCCCACGTATCGCTCTGCCTCCTCTTCGGTGGATGTGTGTGTTTGCTGCTGGCCTGGCCTCACCTGAGTTTGTGTTCAGAGCCTGATGAGGAAACTCCAACTGCTTCTGGATTCAGCAGATCTCTCTAGGGAGGTTCAGACATCTGATCATCCATCCCAATCATTTCTGCTGCACTCACAGAAGCTAAATGGTGTGTACCTGTTTAGCACTTTACTACCTTCTAGAAGGCCTAAAGTGTTTTACAGTCACACACACACACTCACATTCACACACAGATGACGCCAACATCTAACCAGGAGCAATGGGGGGTTCAGTGTCTTGCCCAAGGAAAATTCGACACATGGGAGGGTAGGGCTGGAACCGAACCTTAAACCTTATGATTAGAGGTCGACCACTTTACCATGGCTGTAAACACTGCTGCTTTCAAAAATGTGCTTTAATCTCTGTTTTTTTTTTTTGCTTGCGTGTTTGCGTTAACATTTCAATTAATTCAATTCATATTTTCCATGTTAATCTTTTTCTCACCTAATGACCCCCATAATTCTAGAAACAGCAATTCTGACTACCACCTGTAGGGGGCAGAAGCTTCAAAAGGTTTTCTGTTGGTGACAATCCACGGGAGATAGATTGTTGCTGCTCAAATCATTCACCACAGCACCAATTAGAATAAATCTGCAAGTACATTTTAAATATTTGAAGGATTCACTGTGTCTCTATTCGACCCACGGATTCCTTCTCTTTATTGGTAAAGCTTTTTTACACGAGCCTGGAGTTTAAGAAAGAAAAGAAACAAAGATCTAGACTCTGAAATACATATTTTTGTAGAAATAAATGTTTTGTTTGAATAGAAAAGACACAAAAAATGAAAGAAGTTGTTCTGTTTCATTTCAGTTTTTTCTACACTATTACCGCTGGTTTCATTCATAGATTTTACCCTTTTTTTGGTTAGTTTTACTCTGTTTAGGTTGTAAAAACAGCTCAACTAAGCCAAGTTGTGTTAAGGACGGGTTCACACGGGTTTTTCTTCACTTGTCCTGTCTAAAAGCTGAGCCATCAGATCAGAGCTGAAGGCCTCTGGTGTTGGACAGATGTTACTGTTACAACTAGGGATGGGTACCGAGCCCCGGTATTGAACCAGCCCCGGGGCCACATTCTTCTAGACCGCAGTATCTGACCTGAACGGTTCTGCTATCAGTACTAAAGTTACTTTTTCTTTTTTTTTGTGTCCCACAAGCGTTATCTGCCATATTTAACTCACCAAGTCAGTCAATTTTCCTTTATTTAATGATGATAATAATTTCGGTATTCTCGTTACAGAGGAGAGCTCTGTCTGTCTATTTGTGTGCACGGGGGGCGGGGCTGTTGTTCAGACAGCACGCGCCGCGCGCGCACACACAAGACAAGGCAGCGCACACACAGTCAGAGGTGATCTGGTAGGAACACGTGAGCGCCCTAGACTAAGAACACCCGTTTCTGCGTAAAATTAATGACGTTTGCGTCAAGGAGCCCCCACCATGCTGTCACCTTGCTGCTACGATGACCGTATGTTGTGCTGTTTGGGGGGGGGAGACCCGCCGCAAACAACAAACAGGTAGAGAGGCGGGGCTAAGACTCACTTAGACCTGTCATCCGTAACATTAATATAATTTATTGGCTTTACTGGATTTAAATAAAAATAAATAAATAGAAAGGAGTCTGCATCAAAGTGAATTTGTTTCCATCATCTCACTTAACTTAACTTAACTTAACTTAACTTAACTTAACTTAACTTAACTTAACTTAACTTAACTCTGGTGTTTCACAGACAGAAAAGTCTATTCAAGGTTGTGGAAAATGGACAAAAGATCAAAGGAAACATCACGCTTATAAATAATAAAAATAATTAGATTAAATAATTAAATGAATATCCTGTCTGGAACATTCTCATGTATAAAGTAAAATGTTTTGTAAAAAAAACAATGTTGTTGCACAATGAGGAAATAAAACACTTTATGTTCTTAATTTGTTATTTATTTATTTATTTTTCCTCCAAAAGTCTCGATAAGAGTATCGTTAAAATACCGGATCGATAAGAGTCGTAGTACCGTTAAAACCTTTTTTTCTACTTCAGGTCTAGACTACATGACCAGAGCTTCCTCAGCAGCACAGCAATAATGCTATTGTATGGAGATCTTTGGTTATTGGAAAACGTAAGGTAGCAGGACAAAGGATTTCTTTCTTCTGTAAAATTGAAAAGTAAAAAAGTTGGAGGCTGGTTGCAACAGCAAAAATTTCCTGTATTAAAACGATCACTCTTTACTGCAAAAATAAGCATATGCACAGTCTGGTTTCCTAATTCTATCTGTTGTTTATTGCTTGTAGTCATTTTCTTGACTATTTCGGCCTTTGGTTCGGATTGGAAGGGGAGAGGATCTATAGGTGGTCTCAAAAGTACTGTCGCTTTGCAAACCGGCAGCTTTCCGCTCATTGTTGGGTTGGGTATTCAGAGTGTCAGACCTCAGACATGTTTGTAACTCAGAGTCGTGTGGGCGGCGCCAGAGATCATCTGACCAGATTATTAGTTTGTGGGTCAGGGATCCCAAGTTGACTGCTTATATCAGTACAGATCTTTACATTACTGGAATAGTCTAGCCTCTTTGTGGTCTTTCTTCCTTGTCTTAAAAGGAGGAGCAAGAAGAATTCACATAGATATATTTCTAATGCACACAAACAGTTTGAGTGAAGTTTTCAAACCTGATCAAAACAAATTATTACTCAATCAGTAGATCCTTGAGGTTCAATACACAGTATGTTACTTGCATAAACCTTCTGTGTTGAGCAGAGGCGTGTCAGTCTGAAGAAACATACTGCTTATGCCTCGTCTCAGCGAGCGGCTTCCACACTTGGACAGTCCTGTTGACTGGGTGCCGTTGAGCAGGGCATGCTGGTAATTTTCAGATTTCAGAATTTCCTTTCCTACTCTGGACTCTGACTGGAAAAGTGGTGATGGAGAACCCAAATGCAGGAGAGCAGAGACATGAACTTATTGAACCAGGATGCGACAAACACACAAACCTGGATCTCACAACAACAAACCAGAACTACACTCCTAAAGACACTGAGGGGGGTTACCTCCCAAAAAGTGGCTGAGTTGATTGACAGCTGAAACCTGGTGTGAACAGGAGAAACCTCAACAAAAACCAGTTACCAGTTGTTTAGATTTCAGCCCAGTTCAGATCAATTTACTGGGACTTTATTTAGATTTGCTTTCTGCCAAAGTCTCTGGAGTTTTGGAAGAAGAATAAAAAACCTACTCAGTGAGACAGAGAAAGATGGTTCTGCTGGTTCTTCATGTGGCCTTTAGTGGACATTTGCACATTCAGACTCATTGACGCACCCATCAGCGCTGAAAGGCTTCTTGTTGCTGAGGCTTGTGGGTGGCACCCTTTCGCCATGTGCAGGTCAGTCTGAGTGATGCTGCTGTCAGAGACCGGAGCGCCCGGGGTCATGGGAGTGGGTGTGAGGTATGTGCTTCTGGATGGTTAGTGCATGAGCTGTAGGGATGACACATAATGAAAGAACTGTTATGACGTTTGTGGGGGGAGGGGGGGACACTGTAGTAAACCAAATCAGAATTCATCTGCAACTGAACATAAAGCCTCGTTCTCATGTGCTCTGCAGGTCTCTTGATTGGTTCAGGTAATCTTAAACAAAGCAAACTTTCCAGGAAAGTGACCTCTGGTTTCTAACAAATGCACTTCTTCCCTACATGCCTAATACTCCCAGAAATCCACACTGATCCTGATGCAGCAACTTTGCTCTGGTTTGATTGGAAGTTAGCTGATTCTGCCCAATGCTCACATGATCCGTAACGTTCCTGCCTTGACCACAGAGACACGGTTTCCCCTCCCATACTGTAGGTGGCAGTGTGCACTCTGCATTGATCCTCTATTTCCCATTTTCAAAGCGTTCCCGGAGGTGTTTTAATTAGGATTGTGCTGTTTTAGGTCATTAAAAAAAGCTGTTGTTTTCTAGGACATAGTTTCTTCACCTCGGAGTTGTGGGCAGAGCTCTTTATGTGGAGTAAGCCCGCCCCCACATCCTGTCATCCTTCTGTTTACACTCTCTCCTGCTAGCTTACACCCCGCACACCCCCAACCTAAGTTTAGCGGTGCAGCAAAAGAATGGTGAGCAATATTGGAGCCATCCAGCCGTACAGTTTGAGCCAGAGACCAGCTCAGACCAGGAAAACTCCAATGAATATGAGTCTAATTGTCTGCAAGTGGATGGAGCATTGGGCTTGTGGCCCCCCCACTAGCAGCTGCGTCACTACAAGCTACAAGCTTTTTCATCTGCTCCTGATTTACCGTTTGCATAAAGAAAATTCTCAGAAATGCAGTTTTAGGCTTAATTTTCTTATTATTTTTTCCATCAGAAAAATGCTAGTTCACATCCAAACAGCAGCTCTGGGAGAATATTCTCACGTCCTAAAAGAAATTCAAGCAGAAACTCTCCAAAAACTCCCAAGTTCAACGGATGCTTCAAGAATTATTGTGAAGCTGCTCCAAAATAAGGGCTCCTATGTTCAAATATTGAGATGTTTCTGATTGGAAGAGCTGTAGATTTCAGTCAATATGACCTCCTAATGCAGCAAATTCAACTAATGACCATTTTCAGTTCTTCTGTCAAATGTTGTGGACCTCTGCTGTAATAATGTGGAACAGAGACTAGGAAGGTTTTTATTGAAAACCTAACATAGATCTTTAGGAGGTTTGTCCAATAACATCTAGTATGTAGTCTAATGCTGACTGTCATATGCAATGAGAGTTTAGAAAAATATAATTTGCATAATTTGGAACGTGCTGTATGTAATGGTGAATACACACATGGTAGTACACATCTAACATTCTGAACCCCCAACAGCTGATTAAATGACAGAACCCAAGGCCAACAAGTGTCTCTTCCTTGTGCGTTCGCTGAGACCCACATAGAACACTTAGCGGACCCCCAACGGTCACACAGTCCAACTCAGTCCACCACAATACTTTACATCTGTTCTTTGGAGAATTGCACCGCTCCATGAATTGTTTTCAGCATCTTGCAGTAACAGAATGCATGTGGTTGTACACATTAATAATGCATAGAATGAGTAACAGTTACAATTTAAGATACAGTTTAGAATAGATTTTTAGTTTTTATTTTAGTTAAGCTTCTTTGTTGTATGATCTGTCAATAAATCAACTCATAGAGGACATTATCAGATATCCAGGTGATCCCTAAGTATAACTACATTACCAATGCGTGAGTGTTTAGTGTTCGTGTGGAGGAGCTGACGCATCCGGAGGGTTTTTTCTCGATCAGGAAAAAACCTCAGCCTCTCATTCAGGACCACAAAGCAAACGTTTCTGAAGTGATTTCAGAGTTCAGGAAATCGCCTGATGCAGCCTGAGAGTCTATGAAAGGAAAGGCCAGTGTAACTACGCACTCCTGGACAGATCTGTGGATTCAGAAGGGATCAAAAGAAACTTCTGATGTGTTTCCTGTAAATCAGCCCTCGCATCAGCTGAGGCAGACCGTTGCTCCACGTCTGCTCCACGAAACAGTCTGTGCAGGTTACAGGGCCTATATCCTGCTTTTCTTAAGCCTTTCAGAGTGAACTGGATATGTGACAACATATTACCTTTGGCACACTAAAGAACAAACTTTTTATGAAATAGTTTCTTTTGAAGCTGACTCAATCTCCGAGGCTCCGCCTTTTATTCCTTGTGGGTACCGCCCATTTCATGACATCATCCTAGAGTCGCCTCAGCAGCGTGTCTGCATTTCACCCACCAGAAAAGAAACAACATTCAAACTTTTACAAAGATGGACGTTCACACTGTGCTTATAAAGGAAAGCAGTTTAGCCTACGACCGCTAGCTCCACGGAGAAATTGGTGTTTGTGTTTGCTGGGGGGGCAAACTCTTCCTGGAAGGGGCGGTTCTCACTTTGTGACATCACAGTGTGAGAACCGCTCGTTTCTGTGGACTGAGAGGGGCTGGTGATGAGAGAGCAGGTTTTTAGAGGAATACCCAGAAATGCATGGGTGGATCAACATTTGGGGGGGGTTTAGTCAGGAATGAACATTATATTACACTGAAATAGTTTTTGAAAAGTAGATTTAGCATGATATAGACCCTTAAAGGGACAAACAGCAGCTAGCATCAGTCATAAAGAAAACTCTCTCTGTGGCAAAGTAATCAAAAGTAACTTTTCAAACTTTGATGTAGGCCTACAATCAAAGGGGTGTCTCTTATTTTGAAGTGGAACTCCTCAGCAGGAAGCTCTTTTGAGTTTAGCCTTTAAAAAGGGAAATCATGTAATTGTCTTAAACATTGAAAAATAATCAAGAGGTGAGCTTGTTGTGAGTCCTCACCTCTTTCCACGCCTCCACCTCTTGAACGCTGCCTTTTCATTGACTATGAAACTGCTAATTGGATCTGCAGTAACTTTATATATGAAGGAGTTCATAGGCGATAGTTTTGGATGAGTGAGCCGTCTGTTTGTGCCTCTTCTCCACAGAGAAAGAGCTGAGCCCGGGACACTGATGGGCCACCGGGGGGAGACAGAGCAGGATGTTTGGACAAAGGGGGGGCTAACTCTTCGTGTGATAAGAGCTCCAATGGGCAGGAGGGATGGACGGAATACCAGGATGCAACAGGAAGTGACGTGTCGGATTACATGCCCCTCCCTCCTTTCCTCAGGCAGGAGGGTGAGAGCGGTCGGGGAGAAAGACGGGGCGAGCGGGGGAGACGTGGGCCAAGCTGCCGTCTCATTCTTGTTGAAGATCAGGAAGTGGCAGAATGTGTCAGGATCTGCTTGACTGCTGAAAGCAAGACCCAACACGACAGGGGCAGGGGCAAGAGGAGGAAAGGAAGGGGGAGTGAAGGGCACACGGAGGAGGAGGAGGAGGAGGAGAAGGGTGAAGGAGGAGACTTTGAGGAGTTCTGGGGTCTGTGGGGGTCTGGTGTCCTTCCAGGATCTTGTTGGCTCCGAAGGACCGAGCAAAGGTCCCGACCCAGATAGACCCCATCCAGCCCTCTGCTGCCAGACACCATGAACTATCTGGTGAGTCGTCGTTCCTTCAGCTCTGCTGTTCTGCTCTGGGAGTTGGAGCTGGACCTGTTGTGGCTCAGCTGTGCCTGAACCAGGGTGGGGGTGAAAGAAACTGTGAGGGGGGAGGAGAGGAAGACTGGAGTTAACATTTTTCTCTACCTTTTGTTGGCTCTCAGCAGGGAGTGAGTGTGTGTGTGTGTGTGTGTGAGTGTGTGTGTGTGTGAGTGTGTGTGTGAGTGTGTGTGTGTGTGTGTGTGTGTGTGTGTGCACAAGCAGAGGAAATGCTGCCGTCCTGTAAAGGAATGCGCTGTGACAAAAGGTTCAAAGTTGCCTAAAATCCCTCCCATTTTTCCAACAGTGAAGTCACCAAATGCTGTGAAAATGGAAAATGTGTGTTGGAAAAAGAGGAAAGGAAAGAGGAATGACTCTGAACCATGGCAGACGTCTGCTCTGTTTGGGCTTTTTCGTTGAGACGGTTTGGCTCCAGATCATGGGGACAGACACTCGTCCATCCAGAGCCATGAAGAGGCTCCACATCGCTGGTTTGGGGCTCTAGAACGGCTGGCTAAGAAAGGAAAGAGAGGAGGGGAGAGGAAATACCTCTCTGTCTTTGGGCTGCTGAGTCATGAAAGTGGGGAGAACGAGACGTTTTATGGCCAAAGGACAGAGAGGCAAACGCGGGGCAGAAAGGAAAATGCCTCTGCGTGAGGGGGGCAGGAGAGAAGGAGGGCAGAGGGGGTCTCTGGAGAAGAGATTGGGTCTGACAGGGAGGGAAGAGGCTGAGCGGAGCAGCAGAGCTTCCCCGCTTGGGTTGCAGCTGCATTTCCCTCCGTCGCCCTGTCTGTCTGTCTGCGGAACCACACAGCCAGGAATGTGGCAGGCGCAGTAGATTGCTGTGAGTAATTACATGGCAGTAATCGGCGTGTAATTAATATGAACAACATTCCAGTGAGATGCGGCTCAGACAGAGCTGCTGCGCTCGGCTGTTTACACGCCAGCTCTTGTGCTGAGACACAAAGTCAGGCGGCTCCGAGGCAAACAGGCCTCTGCACAGGCAGAGCACTGATGCTCCTTACTGTCATGGCCGCGCTCTTTAGAAGTGGGGTCAGCAAACACAGCTGGCTTTAAATAGATGAAGAGGATTCCCTCCATTCCACTGAGGATGTCCGTGGGTTCAGCACGGATCTGTGTTCAGCGGTTTGAAAGAATTCTGTGGCGTTACTGAATCCCAAAGTTCTTTGGGACATTGTAGATGACGGTTCTGCTCACTTTTAGTTACTTCTGTCAATCAGTTTTGGTCAGATAAGATATAAAGTCCCAGTTCACAATCAAATCGGTCTCATGGCGCTACACAAAAAGCATCAAGCATCAATCTGGAAACGTTGTTTTCTGCTACTTTCGATGGTGTGCAGTTTGTAGAAGAGACAGTCTTACTTTGGTGTTCCACCTAAACCTCCAACCACTAGTTGGCAGCACATCACGCTGAGCCACTTTCAGCAGCTCTGCATCCAAACAAGATCTCAGAAGAAGCACCTTGGGGTGAATGTTTGCTCATTAGTCTGGTGGTGGTTGTTACAGAGTGCTACTTTGACCTGACGTAGGCAGGTCGTTTGTTTCTTTGGTCTCTGACTCCAGCAGCCATTTGCTAAATTCATAAAGTCCATTTAAGCAGTGATGGAAATACATGTTCACCTTATTCCTTCAGGGGTCGCCACAGCAAATCAGCTCTCACTGATTCACACGGATGGTTTGGTGGAGCTTTACACCAGATCCCGTTCTGACCCAACCCGGCCCCCCCTTGTGGCTACATAGTTGGTAGTGCAAAGTGTCTGGCCCCTTGGACCCACACTTGATGAAGCTCATTGCACACTCTGGGAATGGAATCCTGATTTCCCATGTGCCTGCCCTGCATCATGACATTTGCTTTGGTTAAAACAACTTGGTTGTGAGATACAGATGCAGTACTTCTGAAAATTAAAAAACTTCATGTGAAAGGTGTATTACACAAAGTTTTTCCAAGTCAAAGACTTTTAAATAATTGTGCTATATTGACTCTGTTACAAGCTTAGGATATCTTGGTATACATATGCAGGGTCTTTAGTTAGAGTTTTTGACCTTACACCCAACGCAGAGTTTAGAAAAGACTGAACGCCACATCTCAGGACCAAACCAGAGCAGATAGCAGAGATCTAGAGTCTTCTACTGAGATCTTCATGACTGATTTAGCTTAGCCTAAATTCAGCTGTTCAAACTGAGGTACAGTCACATATACAACTACCTGAAAAAGAAGAAGGAAGCGTTGCTGCCGTCAGAGTCCGGAGCTCAGCTGGTCTCTGGAGGAACCTCACAGCAGACGCCTGTACTGTGTCACACTGACACCTCCGTCTGCTTTGTAAGGCGGCTGTCGCTGATCCTGTTTGAAGAGATATTCCCATCTGAGAACTGACTGAGAGAAAATGACTTACCTTGGGCTCCAACCAAATAAAGTTAATTCGATCGCCATTTTTTCGCGATTTTAACGCCACCGTGTTGGAGCCAGATGACGTCAGTGAGCAGCAGTTCGTCCAGGTCAATCTGAATCCATGTCTCTATGGCAACCACTCTCGCCAATCAGGAGCGAGCTTGATGGAAGTCCACACTCCTACCACTGATAATGGGCTCAGGAGAATCTGTCAGTCAAAGGCTGTAAACGATGTGACACCCCCTACTTTTTTATCAAGGCATCTAAAGAGATTGCATGAAAAAAAAGGAGGATTTTCAAGAACACGTTGATAAAAGGTATCAGATCCAGAACGGTTCTTCTGACCAATCAAAGGACTGAGTAACAACTGTGTATTTCTCTATACAGACGTCTATGGGATTTTGGCTTCTTGGAGCCAGCTGGTACTTCCTGTTTGAAATGTCAGTCACTCAGTCCAGTTCTTTTGTACAGTCAATGGATATTCCAGAAGTTAGTTCAGTGGATTGTGGCGATGAACAGATCAGCTAAATCTACTGGGGCACTACTCTCCAAAGCACAGATGCCAGTTATAACCTTTTCTGTCACAAAGAAGTTGCTCAAAGCAGCTCAGCATTAATGTAATGTACACTTTTAGCTGTACTAGACTAATTTTCACCGTGTCCACAAGCCCTTCCTTCTATTTGTAAACCATTGGAAAGGGGGCATACTGCCTCCTGCTGCCTTTTGAAGAAGACCGTCTTGGATTTTTTCTATCGTCACTTTTTGGCTGCACAAAATCAAAGACTCATGTAGTAAACTTTTAGACCTTTGTGACATTTCACATCATCTTTGAGGGTTACTCTGCTTACCTAAAGGTCTTTCCTGCTGGACCACAAAGTGGTTTCAGAAAGAATGCTGGCATCACAGAATCTGTTTGTGACCCCCTCCTTGACGGGGCAGCAGTCCTGCACCTTTTAGTGTTTTCATGCTTCTCTTTAACCTCTCATGCTGAGAGTCAAACTGGGGGGTCATTGTGTCCCATTTGTTGACTCTTTGGTGGGACTCAAACATGAAATCAATCCTTTAATCCCTCAGTTTCAGGGCAGCCACTCTTCCACTATGCCACTGAGCCAACAGGCTCGGTTTTTTTAGATTGGGCTGCAATAGTTGCATCAGTTTTGTAACGAGTATGAGTCATGGAGCTCTGCCACCAACCAGCTGAATGCAGCTGTGGACAGAGTAAACATGGAGCCTGTCAGGCTCGTTCTTCACGGAGAGTCAACAGGAATCAAACCACGGTGTCAAGTGTTCCGTTCATGAACTGCTGCTAGAAATAATTACAAATCTTTTTCAAGCGGTTGGATCAAACATGAATTGTTTTGAGGCAGGGACCTATGAATGTTCTCAGGTGATTCTGTCAGGTTTGTCCTGTGGAAGCTCTGTTGTTCTCTCAGGTCATTTAGACCAGCGGTCCCCAACCCCCGGGCCGGTACAGGAATCATCCGCCACATCATAAAGACCGCTCCATGAAAACTGTCTGACGTCTTAGCGGTCCGTGGCGTTAAAAAGGTCGGAGACCACTGCTTTAGACAAGACTTAGACATACGGCACAACGTCTGGAATCAGAAGCCAATGGCATTTCACGGTCATGTTTGTTCTAAATATGCTAACAGTTTACTCATTTTATTGTTTGAAAACACATATTTTTAAATATTTTAATGGCATCTAAACTCCTTTAATGAATATTAGTGCAACTTCAAACTGCCAGTCATTCATTTAGCAGAGAACTTTGGTCCTCTTGAGGGTCTCTGTTCCCTTTCAGGTGAACCCTGATGCGGTTCACTTCAGTGTGAATGCAGATGGGCTTTTTACAAACCCAAGAGAAGAAGAGAACCAAACGGAGGAGGTGCTGTCCACTCTGTGTTAGACGGAGGAAAAAACAGCCAAGGGGGGAATCTGCAGAAGCAGGAATCATGAAAAACGTGGTGCAGAGAGGATCTGCATGAACTTCATATCAAATCTGAATCTCACTTCCTATGAATCTAAAACAGATAAAGCCTCCTGGAAAATATTACAATAAACAGCAATGGATTGATATTATGAGTTAGTCTTTCAGTTGTGTTCCTCCTATCAGAAAACAGAGGACTGTTTTTGTTGGTTGATTGTTTCGTGCTTGTTCCAACACTTCTTTAGTGTCATTGTTTGTGGAAAGAGCATCAGCCCTTTCCCGGTGTGTTCCTCCTCTTTTTTAATGTTGGGCTGTCATCGTGGGCCTCCTCCTCTTTGTGAATGAACGTGCAGAGACCCCCGAAGAGTCAGCATGTTTCCAACCCTGACTCACACAGTGACTCAGTGACGTCCTCCTAGAGCAGGAATTCCCCTCCATCTCCTGCAGGACACACACCTCCTTCTTTAGTGTTCCCCCCTCAATGTGTCCACACACACACACGCACACACACACAACTGCACATCCACAGACAGACTTTGAGGCTTAATGGAGACATAACTCAGGTTCAGAAGACCCTCCCCAAACAGCACGTCCCACCCTGGAGATGCTGTTTTCAGTTCTGCTGCTGGTTCATCTGTTAGTGGGACAGGAAACAGATCCCACAGCCAAAAACATGTCTTAGGGGTGTGCATGGGGGGTGTCTATGGGACCAACAAAACATTGGAAGGGTTGCAGGGATAAAAAAACTAAAGCCAATGTTGTGTCTTGGTGATTTTTTTATATGAAGCTGACCTTCATCTCAGTCGGGGGGGCTGAAAAACTGTCCTCTTCTGCTGCTTATGGCTGTAAAAGTGTCTGCCTGTTTTTGTGACGACTGGATGGAGCAGCTTTCACAAACACGGTGTGTAACCTCAGCTTTGGCGTTCTTGCAGCCACATCTGCAGATGGGTTGGTGTTACTCTTGACATTGGTTACTGTTGAGAAATGCTGGTCGGCGCCGCGGTCACAAAGCCTGGGTGTCGTTGTCATGGGGATGGCGTGAAAAATATCTGTGACAGAAGTTTCAACTGTTGAAACAGTTCCTCACCGTGTCCGTGAAACCATCCGGACTCTGAGCAGTCACACTCGCCATCCATACTGTACCATAGAAGACTACAACCTTTGCTTCTATGGAGAGAAAACATAAATAAGGATAAACTACACAGGTCAAAATCCACAATGCACACGTCTTTAAAATGTTAGCCTTAGATCAAGACTCTGTGACAGAACATGCTGCATGCGTGGAGTCTGCTGGAGACGTGACTGCAGCAGCTGTCCCTTCAGAGCTGGTCTGTCAGCGGCACAACGTGGGCAAAGACGAGGCCTTATCACTCTGTCACGACCGATTCTCCTCCCATTTCCTCTTGAGAGAAATGTCTGTTTTCTGCTTCAAGGTTGGGAATGGATCCACTTCCATCATTTCAGAGGTTTGGACAGAACTGTCTGAATCTCAGGGAGAGCTAGCTTGGATTTCTTGTGTCGTGGTTTTGTTTGCAGAATTTGCCAGTGAAGTGAGACCGTCGTCATTAAGGCCAGTTCATGCTCTGTCAGAAGAAGATGCTGGAGACAGAAGTGGACACCTTTTCCTTTTTTGATTCCTGCTTCTCTTGAGCCAAGCTCTGTCCTACAGAGTCCAAGTTAGTGAAAAAGTTGGGATCAAGAAGCCTGCAGGCCTGTACCTTGCAGTTTGGTTAACGGATGTTTGGCAGCGATGGGCACTGAACACTTGAACAGCATAACAGAGGATGTTCAAACGTTTTGAAGAGATTATTCAGCCAGATGTGGTTGCATGGTTGCATTCTCAACGAGGAGGCCCTGGTTCGAGTCCTGGATGAGACGGTTCTGTGTGGAGTTCTCCTCATTCATGTCTGGATTTTCTCAGGGCACTCTGGTTTCCTCCACAGTCCAAAAACACATTTCTTAGGTTAACTGCTCACTCCAAGTTGTGCTTAGTTGTGAGTGTGTGTGTGGTTGTGTGGTCCTGCCATCCAGGGTAAAGCCCACCTTTGCCCAACAGTTGCTGGGATAGGCTCTAGCAACTCCATGACCCTGACAGGGATTAAGCAAGTCTGAATTGTGATTTGTCCCTGCTACTGTTGATTCCCACAATGCTTTGAGGCATGCGCAGTGGCAGCATTTCTGCTCCACGTCTGAGTGGAGTATGAACACATCGTGCTTGGCTCTCATTTTCAAGCATGAACATGCAAGTGAAGCAGCCTGCAGATCCTGGACCAAGATTTGCTTGTTTGGTCTAGACCAGGGCTCAGAGGAGCGTTCACACTTGAAGAGGCTAAAATGAACTCTCTTTTTGATAGCCCACATGCTCCTCCTCCTCCTCCTCCTCCTCCTCCTCCTCCTCCTCCTCAGGTAGAGCTTGTGTGTGCCGATGATTGCCTCTGGTTTCAGTACAGTGAACTCACAAACAACAACCCATGAGTCACAGTGACGGCTCAGCTGCAGCTTCCTTGGATTACTGAGAGTGGTCCGGGGGGGGGGGCTTTGTTTTCACAGCTCTGCTGAGGACACGGAGCATCACCGAAGGAACTTCTGCTTTGTTCAGGGATGGATTACAGGGTGAAGAAGACATCTTTGTGGATCATGGGCGTGCTTAGAGCTGACAGTATAGCAGCTCCGCACCACACACTCATCCACGCCCGTCACAGAGTGTGTGAGCAGGCTTAAGCTCTGCCTCTGCTGCCTCTGTAAGTGTAGGTTGGGAAAGCTCATAAACACAGCCTGCTCTGTGGAGCATCTCATCAACGCCACATAATCATTTCTGTTTGTTTTGATCCTTCAAACCTTCAAACTTGCCCTGTAAATAGGAACCTTTTCTCGCACAGAAACCCCCACTGGGGGTTTTAAAGCAGCTACACGAAGGGCAAGCGGAGCAGTAGCAGCAGGCTGGAGGCAGGATAACAAATCCAGTTTTTATTGGACTGAAAACCAGATTTGTGTGCTTCTGATGCTTTGATTCTCCCTGCTGTGCAGAAGGGCGAGGTGCTTTGAACCAGTCATCCACTGTATTTTTTCATCCCTCAGGCAGCTATTTGTGAGTTTTTACCAGAGCAGGTTGAGCAACACCAGGCCCCTCCCACAGCAGTCTGCCCTGTGCTCCAGGCTACATAATCCCTGCTGTTGTTACTCCTGTTAGTCACGGCCTGCAGCAGGAATTTTTCTGCAGGAATCATCTCTTGCCAAAACAAAACTAAATAGCTGGCGCTGCATGTAAAACCCTGATTTTGGAGTGTTTGGTGCAGCGTACCGACTTCAGGTCCAACACATGTAGGTCCACCTGGAATTGGATGGACTTTCCTAACAATCCCATGTGACATTCATATTTAGCAGCTGATAAATATAAGGAAGAAAAGAACAAACATGAAGACTTCAAGTAAACTAATCTGTCAGGGAGAACCCAGATGCTTTTTTCTTTAACAAACATTTTCCCTCATTTCCTTCCTAAACTACGTGATGGTTTTTCTACTGAAGTCTTTTAATACTCAGTCTGTGACAGTCTGAGTTGAAAACGCTGAACAGAGTTTTCATTTAACATGAACTGGTGTTGGTGCAAAAATGCCAAACTGATTTCTGCTCAGGCAAAGAGAATGGCCATTGCAGCTCCAGGTAAATGCCGTGGGTAGAGGTTTCTGGCTGCAAATTAAATGTGCGCACGATACTGTTTCTTAAGAACTGACATGCCAAGACAGGCAGGAGCAGCGGGGGAAGAAACGATGGAGCCAGATATAGAGAGCTTTTGCGTCTGAACAACTAGAAGACGCAGCAAACGTTGGACATCATTTGGTTCGTCGGTTTTCTCTGCGCTGAAACAACTGATGATGTTAGCTGCAGGGGTCTGCTAACATTTCTTTGGCATGCAGTGCGATCAGGTAAGGAATTCTGCTGGAACTCGAGGGTTTTTCCACCCAGCAGAGTTCCAGCCACGTCTTTTCCAGTGGCTCTGCTTCCATCGTCGAGCGGTTCTTTAGTTTGATCAGTTGGCTGCTCTGCATCTCTGTGAAAGCAACATATGTGAAGGTTATGGTCGTGTTTCCAGTAATCACGCCAACATGAGGGAGACACAATGCGTGCGTTTTAAGGTTGAAACAAGAAGACATACAGGCACAAGCCCGGACTTTATCAGGGTCTTCACAAAGGGTAGTCTTCAATAGGATTGTCAGAAACGTGTAGGACATGAGAACACCCTGCAGTCACATGGCCTGCTAGTTTACACTTTGTGGATGTGTTTCTCAGTCCTGTGGTCTACTGGTCTAAAGCCACTAAAAACATTGTTTTGCACATTTTCTTTCATCTCCAATGAAAAATAAATAGAGTTGACAAAAAATAATGTGCCTCGTCCAGTAAATTAAACAAGAAGGTTCATTTCTGCTGTGACGTTAATTGGAGTACATCGGGCACTGATTTGTCAAAGGTAGATATGATATTTATACGTTTATTGATTTATTGACATCATTTGTAACATTTGAAGAAGCATGCCTCTTTCTCTCTATAGTTCTGGGATTTTCCCAAACAGAAAATCGGCTCCTGGCCAGCTGAGGTTTGACAGGAAGATACGATGGGACGCGGCCAGTTTGGCGTTCCATTTTCTTGGCTGCTGTCACTCCAGACTCATGTTCACTTTCCATTAAAGCATTCGTTCCCTGTGAGGGACTCAGTGGTGGACTGGCTCAACATACAGTGGGTATGGAAAGTATTCAGTGGTCCCAGTATTACATTTTTCACTCTTTGTATTATTGTAGCCTTTTGCCAAACTCAGGAGAGTTCATTTTAATTCTCAGTCATGAGCGCTGAGTTACGGAGCCCGTGAAGGGACATCCAAGTGAAAAGCAAAAGAGTACTGGTTTCTCAAGCGCATGAAAAAGTATCTGGTGCTCAGAAGAAAGTAAGTGGTCATTTGTGCACAGGACCCCTTTCCAGAGTTGGTTTCCATGTCCCCTCGCTCTATTGCGCTTCACTTTTCGTCTCGCTGTTTTCACATTTTTTTCAATGCAGTTTTTCCTTCTTTTTTCCTTCTCTCTCTTTATGCAGGGCATTGACTGCTTTCTGATTGGCTGTTGTCCATATCAATCCATCTCCTCTGTGCCGTCCGGCTAAACATGCAGTTTGCCTGAGTTACATAAATCTATGATCGTAATCAGATCTTTGCTTTCATTCTTTAGTCCTTGAATTATTTTTCTGGGAAGGTTTGAACTTTAAGAGTTTAATCAAGAATGAAAATGTTCATGTCTGAGAAAAGTGTAGAAAAACCATTGACTATAAGAGAACTGGACCGAGTGAGTGTGACATCACCCATAAAAAAATGCCTTGCTTCTGGTTCCAACAAAATGAAGTCATTTCAGTCGCCATTGACTGCCACGGTTGTCATCCAGCGGCGCAGCCTGCATCCTTAGTTGTTGTCCTGCAATGAGGCTCGCTCTTGGCTCCGCCCATCCCGCCAGGACTTTACTACAGCTGACGCTGTGTCACATTTTCTCCGGGGGACGGGTCATTCCCTTCTTCATCCTTTCCCGGTTCAGACTCTCCTGGTGCAGCATGGATCCTGGAGGGGGGTAACCCTGTCCTGGTCTCCTATAATAGCGATTGATGCCAGGTGCCCTACCTGTTGTGTGTTCTGCAGTTACATCCGTGAGGAGTTCAAGGACCTCAGAATTTCCACGAACGACATCACAGTCCAGAACAAGGAGCCCAGAATTTACACAATGAAGGCACCCCGTCATAATTACGTGAACTTATTGAGTTTCACGTTACCTTGCAGCTTTGCTTGTCTGGCGTCACCTTTGTGTTATCGCCTAAAGCCAGTGCTAAAGGCATGTGGTTGGTTTCAGCTTTAGAGATTCACTTGCGTTGATCAGCTGGTGTACAGCACATGAGTGTCTTTGGTCCAGAATTTCTCCAGTTCTATTTTTTTTCTTCTATGTTACTTTAGGGGCTCCAAACTGAGTAACCCAACTTGACGGAAAAATCAGAGATATAGAAATTCCTGCCTATTTACAAGAAAGAAAAACTGAAAGTCACATGGTCTAAGTTGAGTAGCAGCTTCCGTTTGAGCTGCTACAGCCATAAGTTTGTCACACCTGGATTTGGGGATCCTCTTCCTTTCTTTCTTGCATATTCCATGGTGAATGTTGGTGTTCAGCCATTTTTTGGTCTCTCCATACATGTTCAGTTGGGTTTAGATCAGGGCTCTGGCTGGACCAGTCTAGAACGGTCACAGAGTTGTTCTGAAGTCACTCCTTTGTTATCTTAGTGGAGTGCTGTGGCTCATTGTCTTGTTGGACGGTGAACCTTCTGTCTGAGGTCTTGTTCACTCTGGAAGAGATTTTGTCTCAAGATACCTCTGTACATGTCCCTGAAGCTGAAACCCCCCCCAAAGCATGATACTGCCACCACCATGTTTCCCTGTTTACTACCTTGCTTTGAGGCCCAAAGCGCTTTAGAGTCTCATTCAGCCACACGTTCACGCACTGATGATGATCTGTATAGAAATGCTGGTAAATTAAATGTAATGTTTAATCTTCTTTTTCTTTAAAAAGAGGTATTCATAGGACAGAAAAACCCAAAAGGACTTGATGCTTTTTCAAAGAGAATTTTATTTCAATGTATGAAATGGATCAACCACCAACTCATCCAACTGGGTTTGTCCAGCTCGACTGTGTCAGAGAAAGCAGTTCAAATAAGCTTTTAGTTTTCTTTGCTTTTCTTTCAGAATTTAATGATGAGATCACTGCCGTTCAAATACTCCTTGAATTTTGAAAAGTAGAACATTTCAGTCTCCTGCTGGTTGGCCCTCTGCTGCCAAACTGGCGCCAACTTATAACCAGATGTTTTGAACTGAGAAGAGGCTTCTGTCCAGCCATTCTGCCATAAAGCCCTGACCATGTGACTGATATAGATCTGCAAGGATGGATGTTGACTTAGTAAAACCTTCTCTCAACTTCCTCCTGCATCTCCGGAGCTCAGCCACAGTGATCTTTGGGTTCCTCTTTAGTGCTCTCTCCAAGGCTCTTCTCCTACGATTGCTGTTAGGCTAGACGGCCCGGTCTTGGAAGAGTTCTGGTCATCCCAAACTTCTTTCATTGAATGATTCTGGAGGTTACTGTGCTCTTACCTCCCTTGAGAACTGCAGACATTGTTTTGTGACCTCGGAAAGTTCTGTGCTTTGCCACAATTCAGTCTCCAAGCTCCTCAGGCAGTTCCCTTCACCTCCTGAGTCTCACTGTGAGCTGCTAGGACTTCTGTAGACAGGTGTGCCAACTTCATTAAACACAGCTGGACTCCAATGAAGAAGCAGAATCATCTCAGGGAGGATCAGAAAAAATGGACATTCATCATGTGGGTCCCAGCAAAGCCTCTGGATACTTACGACCACGTCATTTTTCAGTTTCTCTTCACCTCTTTTTTCTGTCAAAATGGTTTACTCGGTGTACATTATTGAGAGGTAAAATGAACGTCTCTGATTTTAGCAAATGGCTGCAATGATACAAGGAGTGGAAGTTTTAACTGCATGGGTCTGAATGCCTTCCGTACCAGTGTAAGGGTTCTGTCAAGTTTGAAACTTTTTAAACATATTAACATCTAAACACTTTTTTAACAGGGAAAACATAAAAAGAACATGAGAAAAAGGTTGGGGGGACGAGGTGCTTCTGTCAATTTTTCTTGATTGTTAGATGTTTTTTACATTCTGAAAATGTTGAAAAGCTGCTAGTTTTCAGAACTTTATGAAGCTTTTTCTTTGTTTCCCATTGTTCTGAACATTGTTCTGTGGCCAAAGCTAGTGTTTGTCCTCCAGAGGTCAAGCAGAGGGCAACAGACAAAAGCCATTAGGACACTGTCTCACACACACACACACACACACACACACACATGAGTGACCTGTCCAGGATGGGGACGCTCCACCAGCTGCTCACATTACCCCCCCCTCGCTGAGCATCCCAGGCTCCTTCATCTGTACAACAGGAGAAAATAGAATCCTTTGGGAGCAAATATTGACGAGGAAGCTCTTCATCAGATGCAGCCATTGAACAGATCAATCAGATTTCCAAATGTGCAGTGAGAAGAAGCATTCCCAGGGTTTAATGCATCAAACCCTTTCCTGGAGTTGGCTTGACGACTGTTTTTCAGCTGTCTTATTTAATTGATTTGGTTTATTTGTAGTCAGTTTTACCAGAAATAGCAAAGGAAAAAAGAAAATGAAGATAAAAATACATAAATATATCAAAACAACTGAAGACATTGATTCAAAAGTGTTTAAAAATACAGAGATGCCATGGTTCTGACATTATAATTCCTCCTAATCAAAGACATATTTGCTTTGATGCATAGATGTTTTTGTACTGTATGCTATTATATTTAATGGTTGGAATCCATAATGATGGTCAAATAGATGTTGATCAGTTTTTTATGTTGAGAGCGAGTAGGAAGAAGCAAACCTGAACAATCCACCTGACTGTTGTGTTTCGATCAGTGCTTATTAAGGCTAGACTTCAATCTGCAAGGTGGGGGGGGGGGGGGGGTCAGTGTGTGCGGCTGTTTGCCCATGGAGACAGCCATGGACTGCTGCTGCTCTTCCTCATGAAGCTGGGGATTGTGGGTGTTTGTCTGGAAGCCGCCCTGATGGACTCAGAGTTATTTTTCTGCAGGTTCAGACTCTCAACAGATCTTCTAATGCTCCAAACAGTTGTTTCTTACCTTTAACCTTAACTGTAATGAAAGCTACAGACACACCTTTAAATGTGAAGGGAAAGTCCTCTTTATTCACGGTCCCTTTCCAAACAATTCTACCAAAGCCGGCCTCCTTTGGTAGAAGCTTAGAACATTTCTAAACTTGGCCTTAAAGGAGGGTCCAGCATGATTCAACCATAGTGGAATTCAGATGTGGGCACATACAGAGAGGGCAAATGCTTCCAGGTGATACCAGGACTGAAGCATCATGCTGCATGAGCTCAGCCGGTGAATCATCCTCACTGCACTTCCTGTTTTCTCAAGTGAAGAGGAGGACTTTAGCACCAGCTCGCTCAGACGCTGTCTGCGGAAAGCTACACCTCTGGTTTAGTCTGTCTAATTTAAAAAACATTCCTTCTCAAGAACTCTGCAACCACCTTGTTAGTCTGAGGGTCAGAGTCCCGCTGTGGCTGTTTGTCTTTTCTCCCGTTCACTGCTGAAGTCCTGAACAGGCATTAGGAGCTTTCAGCCACACATTTGGAGGCCTGCTCCTTGGCCTCCTTTGCGGCGCAGCGTTTTATGCAACGGGTGTCTGTGAGAGGAGCTGGCTGGCGGCCAGTACAGCCTGTACCAGTCGCTGATAAGTGGGGTGGGACTCTGACACAGAGAGGGAGGGCCGAGGTCAGACGTGAACAGCAAATATTAGCTTCCTTTCAAAGAAGCTGGAGGTGTCTCTGTTTGCTGTCCTGTGTGGACATGAATCCACTGGAAAGAAGAGGAAGCCTCAGTGTGGTTCAGCGTGTGCTCAGTCTTCCATCATGTGTGGAAATGAAAGTTCTAAGATGTGGAGAAATCCAGCGTAGACTCCTGCTAATGCATGAATAGGTGCTATGGAATTATTAACCTGCTCGGCCTGATCAAACACTTGCAGCAGGTCCGTGTCCTTGTACTCTGTCCTCTCATTGGCTGCTTGCTTATCCACTGAGGCTGATTTAAAAAATGATTCATAATGTGGTGAAGTGACACGCCGGCTATAGCAGGAATGTGTGTCTGTGACACTGTGGAGCCAGCATGTGCTGTGGCCCTTCAGAGTAAGTTTGGGGCCTTCGTCAGTCATAGTGGACAAAAGGATGGCAGACAGTCTTTAATTCCAATACAGTGTTTTTATAAGTGTTTCACTACTGCATCTATGCAACACAATAATTCTGTTAGAACCCAGCAACAGTTAATCATCAAAGGCCACACAGCCAATAAAGAAATCAAAAGAAATCAAATATGTAGAAGAAGATGAGCTGTCCTTCTGTGAGGGATCTTCTCACAGTGTTTCTCCTTTTCCCCTCAAATACATCAAAAGTCTGATGAGTCTTCGGGGGGGGGGGCTTCCTGAGTCTGTTGTTGGAGCAGTTCAGAGCCTACGGTGCCTAGTGGTCTGTCTTTAAACCGTATGGTTTTTGATGGGATTCATTCTTCCTGACACTAAAGACACTAAACCCCATTGGCTGTGTGTGTCCATAAAAAGATGGGTTTGTGTGAATGCATGAGTGTGTGTTCATAAAAAGATGGGTTTGTGTGAATGCATGAGTGTGTGTGTCACTGTGGTTTAACGCACGTTAGTTGTTGCTATCCACGTTTTTGTTGTTTGGGGAATCATAATGGTTTTTTTTGGTTGTTTTTTTATCAACTCCAGTCCTTTGACCTGCCTTTTGAAGTGAGCTTTGGTTAGATCATTTAAAGCCATTGTTATGTGGGAAGCTGTGGCAGTTGCCTTGTTGGTGAAGCACTAAAGTAGAGTCTGTTTGTCTTTCTCTCACAGAACGTTTTGGCCAAGGCCTTGTACGACAATGTGGCTGAGTCTCCGGACGAGCTGTCCTTCCGCAAAGGCGACATCATGACAGTGCTGGAGCGAGACACTCAGGGACTGGATGGTTGGTGGCTCTGCTCTCTCCATGGACGCCAAGGCATCGTCCCCGGAAATCGCCTCAAGATCCTTGTTGGCATGTATGACAATAAGCAGCAGCCGGCCTCTCCTTCCACTCCAGATGCAACCTCTCAGGTACTGCGACCTTTTCCCACTAAGAGCGCCTATCCCAAACCATCTCTTAAACCACCTGCGGCATCTGTGGGGTTTGCAACCAAGTCCATTCCAACGGTCCAGTACACATCCATGCACCCAGCCTACTCCACTCCCGGTCCTGCACAGTCCAGCCCTGACTCTGTTTACATGATGCCTCCCTCTCATGGTCCAAAGC
Source organism: Oryzias curvinotus (assembly GCA_023969325.1). Classification (NCBI taxonomy): domain Eukaryota; kingdom Metazoa; phylum Chordata; class Actinopteri; order Beloniformes; family Adrianichthyidae; genus Oryzias; species Oryzias curvinotus. The sequence goes on from CM043711.1 coordinate 1,461,651, forward strand.
CAAGCTCCCAAGGTGTGTATCAGGTTCCTTCTGGTCCAAGCGGACCCTCTCCCCAGGCCCAACCAGGACCCCCCAGTAAGACCACGCCTGTAGGCCACAGGCAGTTTCAGGCACCTGGACAGGATATCTACCAGGTTCCCCCATCTGTTGGCCCAGGGCCAGGCCAAGGAACGGCTCCACCTGCAGGTGGACAGGATGTGTACCAAGTACCCCCCTCCTTGGAGAAAAGAAACTGGGACAGCAGCAACAAACCCATTGGCAAGGTAAGAAAAAGTAGAGAAGGAAGGAAATCAGGAAATGAAGTGGAAAGTTTGAGCTGAAGTTTTATTTCCAGTGAAAGAACTCAAAGGAAAACAGAGAGGTGGCACTTTAGAGCCAAACGTTTGAGAACGTTGTTCCCAACTCGGCTTCTGGGTGTTTTTCAGGCATGCACACTTCCGGACATTGTTGGTTTGTGTGTTTCTTTCTGCAGGGCAAAAACTGGTGGTGAGACTTTGTGCTGCAAGGTGAAGTGTCTGAAATCTGATGGTCATGATACTGGATAGTTCTGCAGGGGCGAAAACGGGTCACCAGAACCTAAACCTTCCTCTTCATATCTGTGTTTGTGATTTTAAATTCTTGTTAAACAACAAAAATGTGTCTAATTAGGTACAGGTCATTACAATGGGACTGCATTATCTTAGCTGTACTGTAAAGGCAGTCCATGAATGAGAGTAAAGTCACAGAAAGATCTGTGTTGTATGCCCCAGAATACAAATCTGACCTGTGTTTTCAGAAAACCAGCGTGAGCTGCCGTCTTTATCCCTTCATGACAGCGTGCACGTCATAAAACGGAAAACTGTCACAAGACATTGTCTTGTGTGTCAAAAAGATAAAACAGCTTGACGTGACTGAAATGTTGAAGCAGATCCACAGACATTCAGTCAGAAAGCTTCATACTTGCCAGTGCTATGAACATGTCCACAGGCACCAACAGTCACACAGCCCTCGTTGGTTTGAATCCCATCACATGAAGACGCCGAGCACATCTGCAGGTTTTTCTGAGATTCTGCAGGTCGAGGACCATTGGTCGTTCCGCACGGTTTCTGGAAGATCAGGGGTTCTGGTTCAGTACGGGACAAACACTGGTGTCATTATGTGCGTGGAGGTGAGGTTCAGTCTGCAAGCGGGGGGGGGGGGGGGGGGGGCAGCCTGCTGGAGAATCCTAGGATTGTTAATAATTCAGTTGTAATGTCAGGGATGGATGAATGTGTGCATGTCACCATGCCAGCTGGTGAGGGGTTGTGTGTCCATGGTTGCTCATGTGTGTTCATGTGTGTGTGGTTAAGAAATATTTTGTTGTGTGTGTTAAACTGATTGTAATGAAAGTCTGTGCAGCAGCTGCTGCTTGCTGTTGTGCTTGAATTGACTCAAATATTTCCTTTAAAAAAAATCCTATTCTATGTAACTGAGCAAACCCAACCACGGGGATCCATCCCGGTGAGTCTGTCTACCTGTTTTCCAGACTAGAACAGAATGGAAAGAAGCAGCTCAGCTGCAGCTGTGTGTGTTTGTGCCTGTTGTGTCCTGCACCTCTCTAAAGCAAGCCGCAGGCTCTTTTCTCTTTGCTCCGAAGCTTGCGGTTCAGATCGGATTTTGTTTTTCAGAAAAGATGCACACTGCACCCGGCTACAATCCCTGCTACTGACAGCAAACTGGAACCGACTGGAGAAACCCAACTGTACAGTGAACTCCTCTGCAGTATCTGCTGGGCCTCTGTCTTTAGTGGTCTTTTCATTTAGACGGCTCTGTACCTGCAGGGAAAGACTCTCTGCTGCCAGTCTCTGCTTTTCTTCTGTCAGATAATCATCATGTTGGTTTCTGCTAACTCCCACGCTCAAAACATCAATTACAACAGTGCAACCGTTGTGTGTCAGCCAGCAAAAACGCACAAACACGTTTAAAACATTTCAGAAAGGATTTGATCATGTAAACAAGTATTAATAATGAACTAAACGAGTTAACCGTGGTAACCCGAAAACTGCCTCACATTTACCACTCAGCAGCTCCTGTCTGAAGACATTCTGTGTCAGACATTTGATCTACTTTTTTAACTTTGTTGAGTTCCTTTCAGAAATGTTTTAGCCTTGTTCTCTGTTCCTGCCAGAGTCCAGCATACAGCAGTGCATCATGTTTAGGACTCCATCTAAATGTGGACAGACGTTAGCAGAGCTGCAGTTCCTTTCATTCCCACCGTAGATGCGGTTACAGGACCAAAAGTGTGGGCAAAATGGGCCGAGAACACTGAGTTTTAACCCCATCGTACCCTGCGCACTGTGCAAGAAGCCCGTTAGTGCTGTCTGCATGATACGTGCGCGCTCCTTTCACGTAGACTGACTGTCAGAAATGAGTCCATCAGAGTGCAGATTGTGTGGACGTCCCACCGACACTTAAGTACCGCCTGCTCACCCTGTGCATGCATGCAAAAGCAGTACCCACACCTTACTAGAGTGCGGCCTAAAGAGCCGTACGACAGCATCACTTGTATGTCATAAGTGCCTGTTATTTACATTATCCTCAAAAATACTTCACAATACACTTACAACATTTGTACGCTCCATTGAGGACCCTTAAGGTGGCTGTACAAGCCTCAAGGGACCTTCAAGAGCCGCCTGCACTCCCCTTATGATGCGACCACTCCTCTCTACGACCTGCCACGGACCCGGACAGCCCAGAAACCTGCAGCACACGGTCAGCCCCAGTGTGGCGGAGCCGCTTAGGTTGATATTTCAGACGGATCGTGCATTTTGTGATACTAGCACCAAATTTGGCATGGATGTACCTCAGGATGCCCTCTCTTTTTCTGAAAATGTTAGCCATGAAAAAAAGTCAAAAATGGAGCCATGTGTAAATACAGTGGCCATAAACTCACAAAATTATTGATGTCTTTTTGCCCCAGTCTCAACAATATGGGCTGTTCATGCACAAAATGCAGTCTTTAGACCTCTGGGGAACCTACAGAATACTATTTTATGTATTTCAGTCAGAAAACTCATGCAGTAGATCAGGGGGGTCAAACTCATTTTAACTGAGGGCCACATCAGCAGAAAGCTGTCCTCAAAGGGCCAGATGTAACTTATACGTGTAACTAAATGTAATGGAAAATAATGTAACTACTCCTTAGTGTTAAATAACTCATTATGTATTTATTATAACTTTTTAAAGTGTCAATTCCAGCTGCATAGAAACACATGTTTGCTTGTTACTCCAGCATAAATCCTTTTAAATTAGATTCTGTCAGGTTAGGTTATATGGACAGTGTTTACGTCCTAATGTTTAGTTGCCCAATCCGATATTTAAAGTCCAATTCCCCTTAGATATGAATAAATACACACCCATTTTTATTTTTTATTTTAAGAAATTAAAACCTTTTATGCTCTCGCGGGCCACATTTGGCCCCCGGGCCTTGAGTTTGACACATGTGCAGTAGAGAATGCTTTATTTTCCATTTTCGTTTAGTTTGGCATAAGATCTTCCATGAAAACTTTGAGTATAAAACTACCCCTAACGGAGCTCACAGGGAGGGGCAACAAACGCAGAGCTCGTGGAAATGGTTGACAGAGGGTGTAGAGCGCACACCGGCTTCTTAGCTAGGTCACGGGTCAGGTGAGTTCATTGGAGGGAGGGGTAAACAGGTAAACGCACTGCTGAGCTGCCTGCCTGAAATTCTCCCGAGGTCGTTAATATTATAGAAATGTTAAAATCTTGAACTTTTTTCATGGCTAACATGCTGAAAGAGGGGATCCTATCGTACATCCATGCCAAATTTGGTGCTTGTACCACAGAGTGCAGGATTCTTTTTTGTAACAACTGGCTCCACTAGGACGGGTGCATAGTGGCGCTGTCCTACACAAGTCTGTTTCCCAGGGAGTGCAATGAGCTTCATCCAGTCTGGGTCTCCCTGTGCTGGTCCCCAGCCCGGATGAAATACAGGGTTTTGTCAGAAGGGCATCTGGCGTAAGACTGTCTGCCGCGCCTAAGGTCTGCCTCGGTGAAAGCTTATTCGCTATGGCGACCTCTAAAGGGGTGTGCCTAAAGGTGAACAACAACTAGTATGTCTATGTGACTAAGACCTAAGTTAGTGTTAGAGCAGTCTCACCCCAAGCATCGAAAAGCAGCAGAACTGCTGTGTAGCTGACCAACAGTGATGGGTTTCACCATAAATCTACTGAAGCAAAAGTCTAAAGTTTGGTTCCAAAAAACAACTTTTTAAGAATCCTACTTGAGTGAATGTAACTGTAGAGCGTTAGTGTGGGTCCTTCAACCCGCCAAAGCTTTAAATGTGAAAACTGTGAGGCATTCGTTGGTGCTTAGTGGGCCTTCACAGCAGCTGCTCTGTCTCCTCCTCTCTGGATGGCATGTTCATTGGGTGTGTTGAGTTCAGGGCGGTCAGGTGTGTTTGCTCCTGACAGTCTTTGTTCCTCGCTGGACAATCAGCAGAGAAGCCAAGCAGCAGAGAGCAGAATGAGGCGCTCAGGAGGATCTGAAGGAGTTCAGCATGTCCAGCTCACCCCACCCAACTGTAATTACCCTCTGTCTATTTTTACCCTCTCTTTTCCTCCAACACCACATTTGATCCATTTTCTCCCCATCAGTTAAAAACCATGACATGAATTCCCCGTGTGAAAAGAGTTGACTTCCCTGTAGTTTGGTAATAAAAGGTCTGGACGTTTCCAGGGCGTCGCCTGTGGTGAAACCAGAGATGAGAGCTGTCTCTCTCTGTGCTCCAGTCAGAGTCACAGACAGAAACCTCCAGCCCAACGGCATCATGGGAAGCAGCAGGACAGCAGGAGTTCGGTCTGCTTGCCGCTCTGCAGACCTGCGTTAACACACGACAGCCAAACTCATCATCAGCCATCAGAACAGCGACTGTTTCAAACACTGGAAGCCATTGTTTGATGCCGGGTCAGGCTGTGTTCTCACAGAATCTGTGGAAAACATCAGAGCTCCACCAGGAGTCTGCTTTCCCGCTGCAACAACAATGTTTCTGGTGTTTTTAGGACGCTCTTGTGGCATTTGTCTCATGATGGAGGACATGTATTTAGAAAAATGTAATGAAAACTGTCTTTCTAATTATTTCTTCAATTGTTTTAAACCAGGAGCAGACAAAAAATGTTGTTGGAAACAGACCACCAGCTTCCGACTCCGCCCCTTTCTGATCCTCCACTGTCAGACCAACAGATCCATGAACGTCTCTGTTTTCCTGGTCTGAGCTGGAATCTGGATCAGAACGGATCAAAGTGGATCTGAGGTTGCTCGCCGTTTCTTTTGCACCGCTGATGTTAGGTTGGGGATGTGAGGTGCTGTAAGCTAGCGGGAGAGGGAGTTAACAAGGGGATGATGGGAAGTGAGTGTGGGCCTACCGCCTGTCATCAGTCCCGCCCACAACTCAGAG